>CAKNYM010053500.1:288514-370295 GCA_932195095.1 Andricus curvator | reverse complement strand
AACTCTACATGTAATATTGTCGTGTTTTGAATATCAAAAAAGTTTTTTTCATATAAACAGAATAAACCATTTCTTTGAAACTTCAGAAATCGGTGCTGGTGGGTCATGAAAGGTTCATCAATAGGTCAATTGATGCGTCTCAAGGACGCGAACAAAAACTCTCCATATAATATTGTCGTGTTTTGAATATCAAAAAAGTTTTTTTTCATAAACAGAATAAATCATTTTTTTGGAACTTCATAAATCGGTACTGCTGGGTCATGGAAGGTTCATCAATGGGTCAATTGATGTGTCTCAAGGACGCGAACAAAACCCTAAATGTAATATTGTCGTGTTTTGAATATCAAAAAAGTTTTTTCCATATAAACAGAATAAATCATTTTTTTGAAACTTCATAAATCGGTTCTGGTGGGTTATGAAAAGTTCATTAATAGGTCAATTGATGCGTCTCAAGGACGCAAACAAAAACTCTACATGTAATATTGTCGTGTTTTGAATATCAAAAAAGTTTTTATCATATAAACAGAATAAACCATTTTTTTGAAACTTCATGAATCGGTAATGGTTGGTTATGAAAAGTTCATCAATAGGTCAATTCAGGCGTCTCAAGCACGCGAACAGATACTTTACACGTAATATTGTCGTATTTGAATACCGAAAAAAAATTTCTCATATAAATTGAATAAACCATTTTTTTAAACTTCATAAATCGGTATTGGTAGGTCATAAAAGTTTCAACAATAGGTCGACCGATGCGTTTCAGAGACGCGAACAAATAAGCTAGATATTGTGTTGTTGTGTATTGAATATCAGAAAAGTTTTTTTTTTATAAACAAGGTAAAATTTTTCTTTTTAAATCTCTAAACGCAAGAAAAAACTATTTCTAAATGGTCGACCTAGCTCAAAATTCTATCAGACCTGGATATCAATCCGAGCTACACTTCATTCAAATTTCATGATCATAGCCCTTTTACTTTTCGAGATATGGTGAACAGAAAAAAGTTATACACACATACATACACACGGACATTTTTTAAAAACTTCATTTTCGAGCTCCTGGGGTCGAATTATATAAAAATATGTCAACAAATTATACATGAAAATTTAGATCATTACAAACGTCCCTCTATGAGGAAGCTAAACGGTCAATGGTTAATCACAAGTTAAATAGTTAAATTTGTAGTTCAAAAAATTGATTTTTAACGAAAGAAAAACGAATTTCCCACACAATATTTAGATTTTCAATGGAAAAGGTAAACCTTCAACTAATCAAATGAATTTTCAAAAATGTAGTTAAACTTACATCCTGGTAGTTAAGTAAAATAAATTTTCCACAAGTTAGTTCAACTTTCAACAAATTAAAAATTTAATACTTGAATTTTTAACTGAAAGCTATAATTTTTAAGGCAACAATGAATGAGTTAAATTTTCAGTTACGAAAATTAATTTGGACCTAAAAAGAACAAATTTTCAACAACATAATTATATATTCAACAAAAAAGTAGAATTTTTAACCTAGAGATATGAATTCACAACCAAAAATACGATAGTACAATTCTCAATTAAAAAGAATCAACTTTCAACGAAAAATATTTGGATTTTGTATTGAGTTTTATTAATTCAATTCGCATTCAAGTGAAAAAACGAGAAAAAGGGGAAGTTTCTGGTAAAAAGGATAAAAGAAGGAATTTTTTAAATATTGATTTTAAATATTGAATGAACATGATTTAATGTTGATACAAGAATATAAAAGATTTCTTATTTTATTGAAGAATAAGGATATTATGATAATTTTGAGTATTTGAAAAAGCTGTTGTTTTTTTAGATAAAAAATTATTTTATTAACATAATTTACGATTGATGTATGAACAGAAAGGATTTCTTGACTCTAGAAAAATCGATTGATCTATAATTGTGTTACATTGTATTCAAAATTGAAGCAGTTATGGTCATTCATAATATTTGAAAAGTAGATTTTCTCCAGTAAATTTCTTTCAACATAATTCGATGTTGATGTGAGAATAAAAAAGACTTCTTGATTCGAGACGAATTGATTGTTCTAAATGTATTTTATTATTTTTATAATAGCTGGGGGACCCCGTCAGAGCAACCCTAATATTTTCAAATATTTTCATTAATAATTTTAGATGATTTAAAAAAATCAATAATGCATCCTCTATAAGGAAGAAGATTCATTTGAAAATTAATCATAATGAGGAATCAAAGTGCTCATTAAATGAGCACCATATAATTTGAATAAAAATTAATTGGAAATACCCGAGAGCAAATTCACGGCTATTTGATAGTTGTTGCAACGTGATAGGCAAGGGAAATTTTTCTCAAGGGACTTTATTTTAATGAGAAAAGTAAAATTTCCCAGAAAAAGGGGATTAATTAAAGTAATCTTCAACCTGCAAAATAGTTTTAAAGCTCTTTTTTAATGAATATTGTAAATTTATATAAAAAATTAACACACAAAACACAACATCAAAATTGGTGGGGTAAGATATTAATCATATTGTAGTAGTATTAGTGAGAGGGGTTCAAGGCATTTCAAAATCTGATAACTAACGCTTCATTTAGTATGATAGCACCCATCCGAGTTTAACCAAAAAAAAAACGCTGCTCAACTTTAAAAGTGATACACTTTTTATATTTCTACAGCCCTTAATGATCATAATAACAATTGACCACCAAGTTTATTTTCTCACGAAAAAAATAGTAGGACGGTAACACTTTCTTTTAAGGTTACATCTGTAATCTTTTAATGGTCTTTTTGAAGTCCTAAGAACTTTCATAGAGTTGAAAAAGTTTTTATAAAATTTTGAAATATCTTGTGAGTTTTATTTCAGAACTGTCGCTGAATTTCAAGAAAGTATGAAGACGTCTATATTTCTGAGAACGACATATATATATATATATATGTTATACGCTTTTGAAGGATTTTATCAAGTTCTGACAAATTCTAGGGAGTGCTAAAAGTTTTTATCGTAGGATTCATTTTAAGTTAGATCGACATAGAATTGAGAAAAAGGACAGTGCATAGAATCGTCTTCCGTGCACTAACAACCAGAAGACAATTATTTGGAATAAGAATTATAATTTCATATTAACTTCTACAGAAGCCCTTTTTGGAACATTTGGTAATGTTTTGATAAAGCTTTCTACTTTCTAAAATATTTCGAAAAAATGTTTGTTTCTAGTAAGCACAATGTACTTATAGAGGATTTTGAAAAGCTTTTGTATAGGCATGTAGAATGTGCGCAATAATTAAAATTTAGAAATATGGAACTCTTACCCTCTACGTTTGTCATTTTTAGTAAAAACAAGAAACACGCGAAAGGAGAAATCTCTGTCTCACTATCTACTTCTGAATTCAAAAAAATTTGCATATTACGATTCTTTCAAACGTTATTTTTTACATATATATTAGTATCTATTTAATATAACATCATTAAAATTATTAGAATTAATTAACGCATTTGTATTCAATGACGATTTTTTCGAAAATGGTTCAAACTATTAAAATAAATGTATAACAAATTTTTGTTCTTTTTATGCCTATAATAAGACCTTTTCAAAAAGTAAATTCTGGTGGCTTTTATAAATCTTTTTCAGACAACAGTTTTGATGTACATTCCACAGGAAATATTCTCTGAATAAGTAAATAATTTACGACATTCAGCAGTAGAATCAGATACCAATTGAGAGCGTGAAATATGTATTCAAACTATCAGATATTCATTGCACCGCGGCTCTAAAGTTCCACTTGTTTGTTTAACTCTCTGAAGAATTGAAAAGCAACCTACTTATTCTGAATAATTGAATACATCACAGGAAATATAATATCAGGGTTAGGTCGTATATTCTTCTTGCACATCTGCACAATTTTCATCAATGCAATTTTCTCTGAACTAAATAATTTTATAGTTATTATCTGTTTGAAAGATACTCATTATATATTATCTGTTAAGGTAACATTCAACAATAAAAACATGTGAAACACAATATGTTTAGTATTGGTAAATGTTATATTTTCAATTGGTTTTTATAAAATGCTTTTCATTAGGCTTTTATTTCTTTTATTTCTCTCTCATTTCATATTTCACATCATTCCCATTTCTTCTCATTAGGCTTTCTGAATCCATGTTAAACCGCTTTGCAATAGTTTTCTTTTCTTGCATCAGGAAACGGTTTTCGCTGATCCTTCACGATTCGCAAAATTAGTTGCTTCTCTTCGTCGCTCTTTCTGAGGGATTTTTTAAAAGTAATAGCAAGAGCAACATCTCGTCCAGCATAATCATTGATGCATTCTAATGATTTTATTGTCTCTCTTGTTTTCTGAAAAGATTTTAGAATTTCCTAGTTTTCAACATCTTATTTTAAAAATGAAGTTTCCAGTTTTAGAATGTGAAATATAAAATGAAATGCAAGCCCAAAAAAAGAGTCAAGGAACTTCTTAGCAATGTTATCTTTTCCTTTGCACTTAATAGATCTAATTTATTTCTGATCCTCGGAGTATTCTTTTAAATGCAAACCACTAGGCACTGCGTTCCATTGGAAACAAATTTGGAAAATAAGCAAAGGGGGACCATTTCTTTGCTCAGATACCACAAATGTCGATGAATTTCAGAAAGAGGTGCTTTAGAAATGTTTCCTGCTGCAGAAGTTTTGCTCGATACATCATGAGAGGTATATTATAAACAACAATTGAAAATATAACATTCAACAGTACAAAAAATATTGTTATTCACATTTTGTATTGTTTAATATCAACTGAACGTATCATATATATGGAGTACATTTTGAACAACTAATAACTTTCAAGATATTGTTTTTAGAGAAAATTACAATGAATGAAAATTGTGCAGAATTATAACAGGAATATGAATGTATTGATAAATTTCGTAAAAAGAATTATTTTGTGTGTTTTCCATATTGTTAATCATATGTCAAAATTATTTTAGTTAATTAATCATTTAAAATTATAGAGGAAACCAAAGCGAATTCATAGACCTATACTTAAAATCAATTATCTTTATTAGATTGAGAGATATTTTCTATTCAAGCTTTAAAGCCGTTTGGGGAACACTATATATACTCTGATTTGCTTTAAATGTATACAGTGATCATTTTTAATAATTTATAAAAAAAATATCAGTGTGCACCTTAACTTTTTAAAAATTGATATTTTTTGAACCACTTTAATCAGGGTATACTGCTTTTCGGAAACGATTGAGTATATATAAATCATTCAATTGAAAACTTTTACTTCATATCGGTATAATAAGATTAATATTTTGATTTTCTTGCCATGATTCTGTAAAAAAATATCCATGAAAACAAAGTTTTTACGCAATTTCTAAATCACTACTACCCTCAAAATCATACAACATTTCTTAAGCTTATCAGTTTATGGTAAGATTATTTGCAAAGATTTGAACGGATTTCAGAGGATTTACAAATATTTAAGAGTATTTTTAAGGAATTTCAACGGAATTTACGGGATTTCATAAAATTTTAAAGGATTTCAGTAATTTTAAATGATTTCAATGACTCTCAATAAGGTGTTTTAATTCATCTTCCAGGATCTTAAAGGCTTTCATAGAATTTCAAATAGTTGAAGGGATTTTAATAAATATTATAAGATTTTATGTAATTTCAGCGGATTTCAAAGTATTTCATAATATTTCAATGAAACGTCAGAGAATTTATGTATTCACCAAAATTAATAGATATCAAAGGATTTCAAAGGTTTGAAAAGGGGTTTTCAAAAATTTCAAGGTATTTCAAAATTTTTCAAAGAATTTTAAAGATCTTAGGATATTTGAAAAAAAATCCAAGGAATTTTAAAAGATTTCCAAATGTCTGGAACGTTTTTTAATGAATTTCAATGGTCTTCATGAAACTTTATAATATTTCCGAGGTTTTTCGTAATTTTGAAGGCTTCCAATACAGTATTTTAATTAATTTGACAGAATATTAAAGGTTTTCACAGAGCATTTAAATATATATATATATATATATATATAATTTGAAAAAAAAAAGTTAAACAACCACCGCAGGGTCCCACTAAGAGCAACTGCCATGCAAAAAATGTCAATAGCCCCCAGTAGCACCGCGGTAAATCACACCCACGGCCACGTCTCACAACCGTGAGATGGGTGGTCATAGGCGACGACGAAATCACAACGACCGGCCGGCGAAACCCTCGTGTGTCTTGAGGACACGAAGCGACCCAAGGATGACAGCTTTCTGCATCCATCTCGCAAGTGCCTTGGCATATTTTTGGCACGCGGGTATGGCTTTGAGGTTACGAACCAGTGATAGTTTCGCACCTCCTAGAGCACCTATCACAAGGACAATTACTTGTACCGAATATTTTGGGTACAGTCGTTGTAGCTCTCTTTTCAGGTCTTGATACCTCTCCTCTTTTTCTTTCTCCTTTGCAGTGATGTTGTATTCGGACGGAGCCGAGAATTCGATCACGAATATAGTTCGTTTTTCGAAGTCTTGGAGAACAATGTCAGGCCTCGAGTGTGCAATGGAGACTGCTGCCTATATATATATAAAAGAATTTATTCACGGGAATTGAGGGATTACAAAATATTGCAAACCTCTGAAGAGATTTCAAGAGATTTCAAAGGATTTTAGTGTATTTTAGAAGATTCCAAGGAATTTTTAATGGTCTTGAAAAATTGTAGGGAATATCAAAAGATTGTTAAGGATTACAAAAATTTCAAAAAATTCTAATTCTGCAGAATTCTCTCGATTTCTTAGAATTCTTCAGATTACATTTCCAGTTTTGAAATTTTTTTGAAAATTCATTAATGCCGAATTTTGGTGAGCCAATATTCTATCTCGATCATGTTTGAATAAAAGAATTGATTTTTCAAAAAGTTATTTTAGGGTTTGATAAAATTTGAGCCCATCCGATTTAAATAGGAAAACACATTCGTAATCGCATTTTTTTGTTTTTTTTTTTAAATGCTTTAAGCAAGGTGAAGTTACCGCCGTAAGAGAAATTGAACCGGACCCAAAAATGTTTTGGGACTTTTCGATTTGAATTTTTTTTTGCTATCTGCCATTGCAAGGAACGACAATACTCTTATATAAGGTTTTAAGATATTCTTAAATATTTCAAAGGAATTTTTCATGGATTTTAAAAGATTTCTGAGGATTTCAGTAAATTTAGAAGATTTTAAAGGTTCTGAATAAGGTATTTTAATAAATTTCCCAGGTTTTCAGAGGATATCATGGGTCTTTAAATATTTCCAGGAACTTAAAAGAATTCTTTGAAATATCAGATTTCATGATACTTCAACGAATTTTATAATATCTCAATAAAACTTCAAGGAA
Source organism: Andricus curvator (assembly GCA_932195095.1). Taxonomy (NCBI): domain Eukaryota; kingdom Metazoa; phylum Arthropoda; class Insecta; order Hymenoptera; family Cynipidae; genus Andricus; species Andricus curvator. The sequence continues at coordinate 362,936 of CAKNYM010053500.1, read as the reverse complement.
TTTATTCGCAAGAATTGAAAGATTTTAGAGAATTCTTAAGATTAGAAAATATTTTCAAAATTTTAACGTATTTTTAAAGATTCTAAAAGATTCAAATGAATTCCATCAGATTGGAAAAAAAATTTTAAAGAGTCTAAAGATTTTCGGGTATTTAAAAAAATTCCAAAGAATGTTTTGAAGAGATTAAGACAATTTCAAGGAATTTGAACAAATATTATCCATACTTCGATAAAGTTTCAAGGAATTAATTTGCTAGAATTGACGGATTTCAATGCACTTCAAAGATTTCAAGAGGTTTTCAATATTTAAAGGTATTTCCAAAGCTTTCAAAGAATTTGAAAGATTTTAAAGAATTAAATTTTTTTTTTTATATTTTAAAAGATTCCAAGAAACTTTGACAGATTTCAAGAATTTTTACATTGTTGGAAATTATTTTTTTCTGGTAAAAAATTAATCTCCTTGTTTGCAAATTCAACTGTTCTGTAATGCATTTATCATTTTGGCTATAAAATTCAACAATGGTAGAAAATTCTTCTATTTTATTCAGAATTAAACTAATAATTTGAAAATGTAACAAATTAGTAGCAAAGTACCTTTCTTGTTAAAAACTTATATTTTTTTTGGTTGGAATTTCAACTGTTTTTTAGATAATTCCTCTTTTATGTTTAAAATTTAACCGTTTTTTTAAAACATCATTCTCCTTAGTTTCACCTATTTCGTTGAAAATTTACCTACTTTATTTCTATTAGTTTTTGTTTATCTGAAAAATTAGCTATTTGATTTTTCATTGAAAATTTCCTCTTTATAAGTTAAAAATTAAACTAATTCATAAAAAATTCATTGATTTTGTTAAAACTTCGTCTTTACAGGTTGTAGTCAACTGGTTGAAAATTCGTTTTTTCTTGTTAATAATTAATTTCTTTAACTGAAAATTTAAATATCCTATTTTTGGTTGACAATTTATCTTTGTTTAGTCGAAAATTCATCTTTCTTGATTTATAGTTTACTTGCTTGTTGAAAATTCATCATTGCCGGATAAAAAGTCATTAGTTTTTCTAAAACATTCGACCTTTTTTGTTGAAAATTCGTCGTTTGGTAGAATATTAATTTTCTTGGTTAAATTCATCTTTGTCAGTTCAAATTTCAAATATTTGGTTAAAATGTTTATCATTTTGTTGAAAATTCATCTATTTTCTCAAAAATTCGTCCTCTTAGATTGAAAATTCATCTTTCATTGTAGAAAAGTCACCTTTCGTGGTTGAAAAATTAACTGTCTTCTAAAAACTTCGTCTTTTTTCATGAAAACGTAATTATTCGTTTGAAAGCTTAATCAGTTTGTTGAAAATTCATCCGATTGGTATGAAAAATCTTGTCTTTTGGTAAAAAAAAAATGTTTTGGATTCAAAAAATAAATAAAATGTTATGTCTCCGACACTTCCAAAGTTATAGCGTGTCGAAAAATACTCACTTTTATGGAAGGTCGTTAAAAAGTAATTTTTTTTAAAGTTCGCGTTCCGACTGCAATTTGCGTTAGAATGTGTTCATAAAATAATGAAAGTACATAAAATGACATAAAAATCTGAAAAATTTTATTAATTCTTGAAATATTTCCATAAAAATCGAGGGCATCAACTTTTAAAAGGAAACTAATTTTTATGTATACATGCATTTCAGGAATTATTGATGTTTTCAGATCTGTATGTTATTTTATGTACTTTTATTATTATAGGAATAACTTTTAGTTCAAATGGCAGTAGAAACGCAATATTTAAAAAAAAATAATAACAATAATTATATGCTATTTCACAATATCTAAAACTAATTTTTTTTTACAATTTTTTTAGAAAAATATAATTCATGAACACTGTATCTCCTAAACTATATGACATAAATAATTTTTTTACATAGTTTAAGCTACAGACCTACACCGCTTTGGAGATATTCTTACGACAATATACATATTAACCTGAAAATAAATTAAAAAATAGGTTCATTCATCAATATCCCTTCAGCGATTAATTTTATTTAAAAAAATGTATTCCCCTATTTTTGAGAGAATTCACCTTATTTCCCTCGTTTTGAGAGCATTTTTGGCTGTAAAGTCTGATATTTTAATATTTTTAATTATTCTTAATTCATTACGGAACCTCATACTCGTAATTCTCTACAGGATTACGTAGGCATATTTTAAATTGAACTCACTATAAATGCGCAAAAACGCAAAATAATCTCAAAAATAGCCCAAAATTGGTAACGTGGTTTATGGACGACTCCTCCCGAGTCGAAATTTTGGCCCTTCTTTAGCCCTGCATGATTCCATTTAAGGCCTCCTTTAGTCCTGCCTAGCCCTCCACGTCCTCTTTTGTATCCCATTGGACCTCGAGGCCCTCTTTTGATTCGCTTACGTCCTGACGACCTGTGTGATTTTCTCATATTTATACAATTTAATTATTCTATTTAATTAAATATTTATTATAATTATTTTGCTTACTCAATTTTTTAATATGCATAATAAAAATAATTATGGTATATCAGGCAGAGGTATAAAGTTGGTTTCTCTGAAATTCGAAAAAAGTAAATACAAATTTGAAATTCGTTAATATCTTCTGTTCTGTTTTTCATGGGGAAATACTTGTTGCACATTATTTATTAGCCTAATTTTGAGGATACGAGCCATAACATGAAAATAAAAATTTGTAGTATGTTTCGGAAAATGTAAAAAAAAAAATATTTTTAGTTGCAGATTTGAGTAATTTCACATTTTTGTTAGAAAAAATTATATATATATTCTACCAGAAATTGGATTCGAGATTGTTAATCATTGTGAATCACAGTAATGTTCAATGATGTAGGTTCTGTAGAGTTTTTTTATGGGAATAATAGAAAAGTCCTTCTTTAAAATTATCTAAAAAATTCAACCTAATTCATTTTTTGTTTCATAAATAATGGCACATGAACAAGTGTGCTTTAAACAAAATCTGATTCATTTTTTATAGAATTTTGTAATTTTCTTCACAACGCAAATTGTATGATAAGCATTTATTCATTCTAATTCCATTTGCGAGGATTAAAGTATACTTTTCACTCATATTGTACTTTGTGTAGTTGTACACTTCAAATTTTTCTTGTTCATAATAATATAATTTATAATGACAAAAAATGTTGTTTTGATTGCCCTCATGTTTCCTAGAAAATAATAATCTAGAGTTTTTCAGGTACAGAGCTCGAAATCTTTTAAGGTGAGAAGTAACGTCACACGAGAAGATGACCATTTACTCCTGGACAAACAGGCGGACACCAAAAGTATAGGGCTAATTTTATAGTCTGATTATATTTCCATGAAAAACAGCATTGATTTTTTACAACAATTTTCAATTGACACCCATTAAAACCAATTGCAACAATTAGTGAACTGATAAAAAGAATTTCGAAAGTGATCAATCTAATCTCTGAGTAATAAAGTTTATTCTAAAAATTGTGGTAAAGAAACAATATTATTTTTAATGAAAATATAATCAGATTATACAATTAAGCCCTATTCGTCTGGTGTACATGTGTTTGACCTGGTGTAAGTGGTCATGTGATGTCACTTTTCGTCTAGAGGATTTCGAGGGCTACAGCAGGGCCCAAACAGAGGTCTTAGGAGGACCTACAGAGGGCTAAATTTTGATTAAATTAGGCCCTCTTTTAGCCCTGAAAGTGGGAAAAATGGACTTTTGCGCCACTTTGGAGGACGAAAAGAGGGCCTAATATAATACAAATTAAGACCTCTACAAGGCCTCCTAAGTCCTATTAAGTCCTAAAATTTAGAGGTCTAAAAGAGGGCTAAAATTTCGACTCGCGCTAAGTGCCTATCGAAAAGATATAAATTCGTCGGCTTTTCGTTTCTTCTCTTTTGGTTTTCGTCTCTCTCTATATTGGATTCTGACATGGAAACAGAGCCAAGAGTGAAGCGGGCGGATCGATACCGTGTGGGAACATTCATAATAGACGAGATAAGGAAAGAAAGTAGCGGGAGATATAATAGCAAACTTTAAGTGGTTCACGTAAAGTCGTATTTTCTTTCACAGTCTCTAAACTTTCAAATTTCTTCTTTAACCGGAATCGTCGTCATCTTTCCCCTTTATTTTCTTTTCCAGCGCGGATGGAAACTACGAGGTGACCATAATGACTAAGGCTATCTTACATCATACTGGCAAAGTGGTGTGGAAGCCCCCGGCGATCTACAAGTCATTTTGCGAGATCGACGTGGAGTACTTCCCCTTCGATGAGCAGACCTGCTTTATGAAATTTGGCTCGTGGACATACGATGGGTACACGGTAAGTGGATAGTTTCAACTTTGTACTACCCCCTGAATTTCGATCGACTTCCACAAAGTTTCCTCCCAAACCCAAACTATTCCGATTTCCTGCTCCCAGTTTTAGACCAGTGGAAATAGTTAATCAATTAACAAAAATTCCGAAGGTCTTCAAAAAAATTGTGTAATCGTTTTTTCATATGTTGAACATAAAGTCAAATTTTCCAAAACGCGATCGGGTCGGCAATTTGTTTAAAAAAAATAATTTGCATAATTTGCCCTCCATTGCTCCACGAAAATTCATAACATTTTGCAAACTTGAGTGAGTAACTGTGAACTCAGTCTCTATCCTGTATTAAATTTGCAAAAATTTCGTGATGCGGCAACATTATTAATTATAAACAAATTATTATATTCTCAATCACTCCCCAACGAAAATGCCGAAGGTTTTGCAAGATGTTGTTTCTGCTTTTTTCCATTGAAAAGAAACTATTGTATGACTTGCAAAAATAAATACATAACGCAAATAATCTTTTTGCAAATTATTATTAAATTTTTTGCAATTCGACTTCTAAAATTCCAGTGAAAATTGCGAAGTTTGCGTTTTTGGGTAGCAAATGTTAGAAATGTCGAGATCTGAAAATTATCAAATTTTCAAAACGTTGGTCTGCCGGCAATAATATTAAAATTGCAATTAAACTAATTAGTTACTTTTGTAAACTAGCGAAAAATTAGAAACATTTTGAAAATCGTACTGAGTGACAAACAGCTTATCACCAACGTTATATAACATTTGCAAACTGTTTACAACTTGGCAACATTATTCATTAAAAACAAATTATTATTTTGTTTATCACTCTCCAGCAACAATTCCAAAGATTTTGCAAAATATTATTTCTGCTTCTTTCCATTGAAAAAAGACTATTATATGATTTTTAAAACTGTATGCATAACGCAAATTATCGCTTTTTTAATAAATGTTGCATTTTTTGCAATTCGACTCATAAAATTCCTGCGAGAATTGCAAATGTTGCGTTTTTGGGTAGCAAATGTTAGAAATGTCGAAATCTAAAAATAATACATTTTCAAAACGTTGCACGACCGGCAAAAATATTAAAATTGAAATTAAACAAATTAGGTACTTTGTTAATCTAGCAAAAAAAATCAAACATTTCGCAAATCGTACTCAGTGATAATTAACTTAGTACTAAGATCATATTAGATTTGCAAACTGGTTACTGCGTGGTAACAATGATAATGATAAACAAACTTATATTTTTTAAATTATTTCCCAGATTAAATTCTCAAGGTGTTGCAAAAGGATTTTTTTTTACTATTGAAGAGTTCCAATTAGGTTTGTAACGGATTTACTGGTTTTTTGATTGGATAACGCAATGTGGGACAAATACTAGGATCCATTGCATTATATATAATTTTCTAGGGTTCTTGAAGGTTTCTCGTTTCTTTAAAAAAGTTTTTGAAAGTAACAAAATAACTGCCGGTTTAGAAAAAAGAGGAAAAATTTGAACAAAACGAGTGATTAAAAATTTTGATTCATTTTGAAAATTAAGACATTTTGAGAGACAATTGTATATTATAAGACAAGTGTGAATAAATAACGATGTTGCCTTTCCTCTCATGTAATTATTTAGTGTATTGCATATCGAGGGACGAGAGACGACAATTTTTATAACGCATCAACCCTCATTTTGATTTGATATATCTGTGGAACGAGTCAAGAGTAGCATTTTTGCCCTAAAGGTTTGAAACTCTACTTCCAACGCGCTCCATCAAGCATTAAAAGTCTAACTTCCGATAACTGAGTTATGAAAACAAAATTTTTTATATTATAATATACAGGAATTAAAATTTTGTTTTAATTCATAGTTTCGCCGTTATTGATTGAGATAGTTTACCTTTTTTAATTTTTGAAAAGCCATTCGTGAGTTCTTGGTTTTTTTATGAATTTTCGCTGTTTTGTAACTGTTTTTTTCGGACATTGAAAAAAAAACCTATTATTTTCATTAATTATTTTCTTTGAATTCCTTTAAAAAACAAGAGAAATTGGGAGGTTCCTTTTGCAAGACATTGAGAATTTAATCTTGGGAATAATTTAAAAAAATATAAGTTTGTTTATCATTATCAATGTTTCCAAGTAGTAAATAGTTTGCAAATCTAATATGATGTTAGTGCTAAGTTAATGATCACTCATTACGATTTACGAAACGTTTGTATTTTTTGGCTAGTTTAACAAAGTACCTAATTCGTTTAATTGCTATTTTAATGTTGTTGCTGATCGTGCAACGTTTTGCAAATTTGATATTTTTTAGATTTCGACATTTCCAACATTTTCTACCCAAAAATGCAACATTTGCAATTTTTGCAGGAATTTTATGAGTCGAATTGCAAGAAGTGCAAAATTAATTTGAAAAATGATAATTTGCGTTATGCATACAGTTATGCAAATAATATAATAGTTTCTTCTCAATGGAAAGAAGCAGAAACAACATTTCGCAAAACCTTCGGTATTTTCGCTGGGGAGTGATAAACAAAATAATAATTTCTTTATAATTAATAATCTTGCCGTATCACGAACGTTTCGTAAATTTAATACAGAATAGTGACTGAGTTTATAATTACTCACTCAAGTTTGCAAAATGTTTTGAATTTTCGTGGAGCAATGGGGAGCAAATTTTGCAAATTTATTTTTTCAAACAAATTGCCGACCCGATCACGTTTTGTAAAGTTTCGTTTTATGTTCAACTTATAAAAAAACAATTACACGATCTTTTTGAAGACGTTCGGAATTTTTGTTAATTGACTCGATTTTTATGTCTATTCATCCTCATCACTCTTTTTGCACCGCACCTCCCCGTAATGAAATAATTACAATTTTCAGTGTCTTGAAAAACTTGACGAGTATCCTATTCTGATAAAAAATATAATATTGAGTCATCAATGTTAATATCAAAGATAATATGTGACGTTCCCACTTTGTTGATCATACGAGGTCTGTCCGGAAAGTATCCGACTTGGTACTTTAACTTTGTACATAGTTGTGTTGTTGTTAAAACAGTTACCGAACAAAGAGTTTGCATTAAATTTTGCTACACACTTGGCCATTCATGTTCGGAAACCATCATTATTATTGCAAAAATGTAGGAGGATGAGTCTATGAGTGATGTTCAAATTAAAGAGTGGTTTACTTGATTCAAAACTGGTTGTACTCCAGTGGAAAGAGACCCTCGCTCTGGCAGGGCCGCAATAGACAAAACACCTCAAAATGTGGAACAGATGCGAGCCTTAATTAATAGAAATGGTCGTTTAACAGCTCCCAAGAGATCAGACGGTAAACAAAAAGTATTACCAAGAAGTTCTGAAGCGATTACGTGACGCAGAAAGAAGGAAACGGCCTCATTTGCGGAAAAGTGGCGACTCGGTCCTTCACCACAACAACGCACCCTGCTCATTCTTCGCAGATTATTCAGCAATTTCTGGTCAAACGCGGCCTTAAACCACTTCGGCAGCCCTCATACAGTCCTGACCTGCCTCCCTGTGATTTCTGTGATTTCTAGTTAAGGCATCCAAAGGCGAGTAGTTTGAAGGAGATATCATCGCCATTGACCAAAATTAACTCTTAACTGCTGGTACACCAAAAGGTCGGATACTTTCCGGACATACCTCGTAGTTTAGGAGATATTCTCGTTTTTCTGAACGACAGTCAAAATTACCGACTTTGAGGCTATATCCTAGGTTTAAAATGTCGGAAATTTATCCGGCTATATGTCCCTATACGTAACTCCATACCGAAACATTGGGCCCTTTCCTTGTAGAATGTCACCCATGTCCGTTTTGAAGATTCTCTATTGGTGAGCAAACTTTAGCAATTGGAAATTTTTGAGAGTTTTAACATCGAGTTCTTCAATTTAATCACTTTGGAAGATCAGCTATTTCAAGATAAAAAGTTTCTGATTTACTTTATTGCTCTTCATTTAACCTTATAGCAGTTCTGCTAGACTGCGATGAATAATTAGAATGTTCAGATTCACGATAAATGTTTCAATTGTAATATTCAGATAAAAAATAAAGTATTTTTCAATTATTTATGTGTTTTTTAATTATATGGTTCTGAAGAGTAACCGGGATTTTAATTTTAACTAGAAAAAAAAACGTGCTAGGCGCCCGATTACTGTTTTTTTATTACGCCATTCTTGAATAAAAATATTAAATTAATATTATTTGAAGAATGGTTTATTTCATAGTATCTATTATTTAAAACAATAGAACAGAAAAACAAGGAAAATATTTTCAATGATTTATCAAAACTGATATTTTAACTTTAGAATTATGATATACTACTTTCGTAAAATATATAGACAATCAAGCCGTTTCATTCTTTTTCTAAAATGCCAATTTCCGACGGAAAACACTAACATACCCTATTATTATTCAAATATTGTGAAAATTATTTGAAATGTAATGATTTTTTATTAGCAATAGCAATTTTATACAAAAAACACTAACATAACAAAAAATTGTTCAACATTAATAATCTTCTTTTAAACTGAATGTTTTTTCTTTAAGGTAATTAATCTCTTCGAAAAAATATTGATATAACCTAACATTGTTCCAAAATTGTTGATCTACTTTGAAATTCAATAATTAGTATTTATTAAAAGTACCGATTTCCGGTATAAAACACAAAATTTCATGATTTTTGTTATTAAAAATGCCAATTGTCAACGAAAAACACTAACCCAACATAAACACAAATTGTTCCAATCGTAAATCTTCTTTAAAATTGAACGATTTTTGTTTAAAATAACCGATTGCCAGTGAAAAACGTTGACATAAACTTAAATTGTTCCAAAATTTTCAATTTAAAAAAAAATCTTTATAGATATTTATAGATATTTCTGGTGATAGCCGCCATTATAGCTACAATTGTATGAAAAAATTTATTTATTTTTCAACCGAATAATTTTTTACTAAAAAATACCGATTTCTTCAAATTTGTTAAAGTTCTTAATATCTTCTTTGAAATCCAAATTTTCGTTTTTATTAAAAACACTATTTCCGACGAAAGACACTAACATAACCCAAGACTGTTAACATATTCTAAATCTGGTTTAGATTATAATTACTTTTGTTTGAAAATATCAATTTTCGATGTAAAACATCAACATAACCTAAAATTTTGTTCAAAAATTATGAATCTTTCTTTAAATTTGATGATTTTTTCACTCGCAAACTTTATTATTTTATATAGAATAATTGGATTTAAATCTAACGATTTAAAAAAAATATCAAATCTGGTTCCAACTTGAATAATTTTTTGCTAAATGCCAATTTTTAATGTAAAACTCTAACTTAACATAACATTTGCTTAAACATTATGAACCTCTTAAATGTAGTAATAAAATTTAGACTGATTGCCAAAAAGTAAACCATTTTAGATAATGAGATTTTCGAAACTAGAAAAACTTGTAAAAAACCTAAAATTTTGTTTTGAAATTAAGGGCAGGGACTATGATAAAACAAAAAATTGTAGAAATATTTTGAAAATATATGTAGAACAGATAAAAATATTTTAAATGGCAGAAAAATAACTATTTTTCGATTTATTCAATTTTAAAGTCAGCGTCTTAAGAAAAATCCTCTCATTTTATAGTATGGTAAACTTATATGGAGCCTTATCTGTCATTATATATGAAATCTTACGCAAAAATAGTGACCATTATTAACTGTTATTTAGAATAAACGTCGATAAATCCATTGTTAACTGAACTACAATCTTCACATGTATAATATTAACAATTTTTTCCTAACTTATCATTAGTTTGAATAGGGGAGACCACCCTACAATACATAATCATTATTCATAAGCACAAATATAAGTAACCTAATCAATTCTGATTTTATTATATTAACGCGTACCGTGTCTTAACTAATAATTACATTAAATTTGTTATTTTTCGTACACATTAGTATTTCAAATTAATGAATATTTATTGTAGGATCCTTATCTACAATAGATAATCATTAATTATGAGCACAAATATAAGTGAACTTATCAATTCCATTATCTCGTATTAACACGTATATTGTCTTAGCTGTTAATTGAGATGAATTTTCCTCAATCCGCATAAGGTTTTCTATGATTTTCGTTATCAAAAGGGAAAATTCGTAAATTTCATTTTCATGGTTTCAAATTCGAGATATAAATCAACTTGCAGTAATCAAAAGCCAAGCCAAGAATAATGATTGCGAGATTTTTGAGAATTATCTTTACACTGCACCTCAAAAATCTTTCAAAAGAAAAGGTAAACATAAATTTTAGGCCTCTTTGAAGATTAGATTTTTGTGTTAAATGAATCTAATAGGACATAATATATATTTTCCAATCACGAGAAATCTTGCTTAGAAAGACACGCAAATTGTTGCCTAGAATTCTCTTTAATGTTATTATTTATATATGTGTACGTTTAAGGTTTTAATAATTGAAATTATAAAGCATTCAGAATTTAAAAAATTGGAATTAAAATTAAACAACTATTTAATTTAGAACCTTAGAAAAATTTCCCTTTCGACTAAAATGTATAATTGAAGGCATTACATATTAAATTAAAGTCTTGGATGTTTGAAAATGTTGAATGGAAACGTTTAAATTTTCAAAGCCAATCTTAAAGATAGTTAAATAAGAGGTGTTCAAGCATTGGAAACTGGGAAATTAAAACGGTTTTATCATGGGCTGCTAAAGTTTATGAGCTTCACAGAAGATCAGTAATCCAAAGTTAAAGAGGTTCTAAAATATTAGTTTCAGAAGTGAGGGTCTATAATTTGATCTCCTTAAATTTTAGATAGTTGAATGAAAGACATAAAGAGTAACGGTGGTTGAATGAAAGCAATTATAAATATTTTGGTACACCATAACTTGGACGACCTATTTTCCTTTTTTCATTTTGCCGTTTTTTAGAAGAAAAAGTGACTCGTACAAATTCAAAGGTTGAAGAGATAAAAAGTAGAGGAACCAAGGTAATCAAATATACTGATTGTGTTCAGTAGATAACTTTTTTCCTATTTTCTTTTATTTTTCCTTTAATGGTTCTTTCTGCCTGCCCTAATCTGAAGATTAAATCTTTTCAAAGAGCCATACCATTGAAGTCAGACACACTTTATATATTCTATGTATGCAATTGCAACACGCATTCATCTACGTGTCAAAAATACGAGTACAACCCTAGTATACTTCGAAGCATTTCATTTTATTCTACAATACGATTTCTATGATTGGCAATTTCCCAAACATCATCCTTCTGTATGAGTTGCATTTTCAAAATTTTCATATTACTTAATAAAAAATTCAGTGTTAAATAAAAAAAGTTTTTAGATTTGTAATCAATTTTGATCAAGAAAAAAATATTATGGAATCTGATAAATGTTTTAAGAGATTCATAGGTAAATCCCTAAAAAAAAAGAAAGGCAAAATTCATTAGTGGATTTACAGTGACCTAAAAGGAAATAACAATAATCTGTATTTTTTCGTTTCCCCCTTCATGGTAGCCTCTTCTCAGGTCGTAAAAATGGTCGTAAAAAGTTTTTGCATTAGGTGCCCTGACACAGTCTTAAGCCATCCGTTTATTTGAAAAATCGGTCCTTTGAGGTAGAACAATAACTAAATTCTGCACTTTTTGTATAAGGAATGTTTCTAAAAATTTAAAATATTATTAAACTCTGGAACACTTTAACCAAATATAATGGACAACGCGTCTAGTAATACTTTTACGTAAACAAACGGTGCTTTTATGTTAAAAACGGCTAAAATGTTTATTTAAAGATAATAAATATTCATGAAAATAACAATGGATAAAAAAAATAATGAAAAACGTAATTTCAATTTTTTCGAGAAAAAAAAAACACCTTTCGGCTCAAATGAATACCTTTCTCAAAGCAAACACTATTACGTTTATTTTTGCGTGAAAGTGCATCAATTCAAGAGTAAGCACTTCAATTTTGATGCAAAAATTATAAAAATTGATAAAGTTATCTAATTTTGTGTAAAAAACTGCATTTTTTCAACTTCCTCTACCGATTTTAATTTTATAAATTATTTTAATTTATTTATATCTATTCCAAAACTATTTGCTCTTGATTTTAAGGAGTTGAAAAAGAATACATACATTTTTACAACTGGAACAAAATGCATTCTCTGATTGCAGTGGGCAATTAAAGTTGGTGATGGGTCAATTTGACCCAGTGTGCCCTTTATTGAGTCTAATAATACTCTTTTTGCAAAAAAAACTGTGTGTTCATGGTGAAAAATTGCCTAATTATGCATTTTTTATGATTATTTTTAATAAAAATAACAATTTTATTCGGAAGAATAATGTTTAAACAAACAAAATTGTAGAAATTTCAGATTTATGCATCGAATTTGTTTATTGCTCATACCATGAAAATAATTGCCCAATGGCAGTTAAAAAAGAAGTACCTAATGGATTTCAATATACTTTCCCTTATTTCAGTCTCATCAGAATCAGTGATTCTCCCCTTGTCAGTACAGAGCGTTGAGAGTCAGAAATTGTGAAAAAAATTTCTCGAAAAGAAAAAAAAAAAAAACTTTATGTGTTAGTGGCAACTTAACAAGGCTTTCGTTATTGTTCAATTTAGGAATTTTAAATTAGATTAAAATCAAATTCAAAATCCTATTTAACGTACAATAATCAAGTTAATGTATAGAATTCCTGAAAATAAAAACAAGAATCCAACGACCAAATTTGGACAACCAGCATAAAATGCTCCTATTGTAATTTGAAAAAAAATCCTTTTTCCTTAGACAAAAAATAAAAAAAAGGAAAGAAAAATGAGAAGGCAATCATCCAATTCCCCTTCCTTCTCTTTTTTTATTTCTTTCGTCTTTTTTATTTTTATTATTATCAAATCACAACACAAAAACATTCATAATATTTACCAACGTTTCGATGCTCATGCCTCCTCATTTTTCTTTCCTCTTTTTTATTTTTTATCTAAGGAAAAAGGAATTTTTTTTCAAATTACAATAAGAGCATTTTATGGTGGTTGTCCAAATTTGTTCGTTGGATTCTTGTTTTTATTTTCAGGAATTCTATACATTTATTTATTATTACTAAAAAAATATAAATAATCGTCGATCTCCTTCAGGTTGGAAAATAATAATTGGAAATTATTTTTTAAATAAGTAATTGAAAATTCACAATTTGTTTTTAAATGTCCTAAAACTAAAGCCTTTCTGCGTAAATTTGTATGAGGATATTTTTTTCAAGTCCAATAGATAAATAGATGAAAAATATTGCAGAAAAAATTTTCTACTGTAAATTATACAAATGTTGATGATTTTTTTTAAATTCAAAATATTGAAAAATTCATCCCATTCTGCAGAAATTAAACGATTTTAAATTGAAACATACAAAGATAAAATGACAGCTTGTTGTAATTCAAATTTCTAATTTAAATTATAAAGTACAATTTTTTTAAAGTAATAAATTTAATAATTAAGTTTCCAAAATTTTAAAAGTAGTCATTCACATTGAGTCTTTGATATTAAATATTTGTAAATTATTTTTAAACTTGGACATTTGAAAATTAACGATTTAGAGTTTAAACATTAAAATTAGAAAGCGTTAGAATTTGAAAAATGTGATACACTTAAATAAAATGTATTTGTTCTATAACAAATTCTTTTTAATTATAAAATTTCAAAAGTTAAATGAAAATTAACAACTTCTGAACGTTAAACTATGAAAGAAAAATCTCTTAAACAAAATTTGTTAAGGGATATTCAATCGCTTTATATAACATTTGTTTGGGAGATAGCTTATATAATATATAATTTTTTATTTTTCTTTATTGCATGAAGAATGGGAAAAGAAGTATTATAATTAATGACCATGTCAGAAAAAAAATCATTTGACACGATTCAAAGTTGATGGCAGGATCTTCTTATTGATTTTTTGGACGAAGCAACCACCATAAATTCTGGGCTCTCCGTGGTGACGCACCCCAAAGTCGCCAGGAAGCAGTGAACGTTTGGCGGACGATAACGCAATGATGTGAATTCTTATTTTATAGCGTGGCACCTATAATTTCTTTGCCAAAGAGGGTAAATCACGTCAGGATAATCTTTTCCAATTTATGTTCCATTATATGTTATAAAAATTCGCAATAATGTGAACCCTTATTTTATAGCGTGGTAAGGGTGTAATCCACGTCAGGATCATCTTTTTTCATTTATGTTCCATTATATGTTATAACAAAATCGAAATCCGCAAAAAATTGCTTCAACTTGTGTGTTTATGTTCTTGGTCAACTAATAAAATATAATTTTCTGGTTTTATCCGGGTTCTGGAAAGTCTAAGTTAAAATCAAATCCAAAGAACTAGTTGTAAAGTACAAAGAATAATTTGTACCGTCAAACGGGGTAATTTCGGACATGTGAGGTAAATTCAAACATTCCTAAATTGATAGTTCAAATTACTTAAGGTTGTTTTAAACCAGAATCTGGAATCAGTTTAAGCCTTAACTGGTTCTAGATTCTAGTTAAGGCCACCTTAAGAAAATTAAGCTATTAATTTAGGAATTTCCGAATTCAACCCACATTTTCGAAATTACCCTATTTGACAGTATCAATCATATTTCTATTATTTAATTTTCTCAGAACAGTTTCGTCCTCAAATTAATTGAAAGCCTTAATCATTTATTTTCAGCTCTTAATTTTGCACTTTGGATTAAAATAATTCATTTTTATTTCATGTTTATTGACTTAGTTTCAAACTCCTAATTTCAGAATTATTTTGGACGAAATTTGGAATTGTATAATTTTTAATACTTGAAGTTCGAATTCATTAATTTCGAAAGTTTCCAATTATAAACCGTATAATTTTCAACGTTTTTAGACCGAATCCATTCCAAATCATGCAGGCCGGCGGGTGACATGTTCAAGATTAGCTTGCCTATGAAATATGGATTTGTACGTTAAGCAGCGATGGGCGCGGTTAGCACTTGGATGGGTGACCATTCGAGAAAACTGAGTGCTGTTGGCACATCGTGGGTGTGGTGAGCCCACACTTGTAGTTATTTACTACAAGTTATCAACCTAGAAACACTACCCGAATCGGGTAGTGTCACGCCTACCCCGAAAGGGAAATGGCTTAATGGTATATGTATATACGTACAATAGGTACAATGAGTTTTCTGCATATCCTTCTTTAAAAAACGTGCCATTTTTTCCTGAAATTTATAGGAATGATAGGTACTGAAATAGTCTACTGACCATAAAATTTTCCCTTTAGAATTTTTTGTTGTTTTTCGGGAGAAAATTTTTTTCTACAAAAAAATCAAAAATTATTTTTTTCTTCCGAAAAAAATACTAAACGGTGAATGTATGGTACGGAGACTATACCAGTACCTATTATTCCTCAAAATTTTAGCAAAAAATTTGTGGTTTCTGCGGAAAAAAATTTTCTTTTTTTCAAAAATTCAAAATAACTTTACGATTTTTATTATTTTTTCAATTTATTGTGGAGTTTAAAAGAGTGCAAAAAACTGGATAAACTAAAATTAGAAAAACCTCAAAGTCTCAAAAATTGAAAAAAGCAAGGTTTGAAAGAAAAATCAAAAATATTTTTTCTCTCATATAGAACAAAAAAATACTAAAAGGAAAATATATGGTAAGTAGACTATATCAGTACTTATTATTCGCAGAAATTCTAGGAAAAAAGGTGCGTTTTTTGATAAAATTTTTTTCCTTTCTTTAAAAAATCCAAAATGACGTCATTTTCTGTTATTGTTTAAAAATTTGTTGTGGATTTTGAAAGAATGCAAAAAACTGGATAAACTGAAACAAGAAAAACCTTCATATCTTATAAGTTGCAAAAATGGCACGTTTTTCATGTAAAATTTGCAAAAAAGTTATTATACCCTTAACAGTTTTAAATATTCGCAAAAAATGTGTGAATATCGTTATGCTGATTAAAAAAAACGCGTTTCCTTATTTACCACGTACAAAAAACATATTTCTTAGACAAGCTAATCATGAACATGTCAGCCCCCCAGCCTGCATGATTTGAAATAGATTCGGTCTTTAGAGTAGTTAAACTTTGAAGGTTCACAATATTTATAATTCCTCAATTTTTATTGGTAAAAATAGCATTGCATTATTTTTTTTTGTACAGAAATCTAATGTTTTAGTAAACAAAATATATTTAATTACTTTGAATGTAACTTGATCTTATTTTATATAATAAACCCATTAATTATTTGTATCATCTTTGTAATTTATATCATTTCAATTTAAAATTATAGTTTCGAATGCGAATTTCTGAAATATTTTAATTTTTTGAGGCCTTAAAACTAACGTTGTTTAGCTTCAAAAGCTTAATTTCGAAAATATATTTTTTTTAAATCGTTTTTTATATAGACAAAATTTTGTCGTTTGGACACATATTTGCCGAGGGGTTAGGTAAAAAAATGAAGTGGAAATTATATTGATTTTTTTGCATTCATATGTTTCTTTTTTCTTTTTCACTGGAAAGAGAGCTTAGGTTTTTTTTTTCATTTAATACCTTCAGGCTAAAAAATTGATATATTATAATGACTCTTTTATTATCAATTTATAAAATTTAGTTTTCACTATAGTTTTTTAACTCAAAGGTACTTAAAGGAAAAAACCTAAGCTTCCTTTTCAGAAAAGAAAATGAAACAGAAGGCTAAATTTGAAACAAGTATAATTTATTTTGGATCTCCATTTTTGTAGGTCACATTTTTTTTACAAACAATGGTTATGATTAATTTGGACGTTATGAAAACCCCTATTGAAACTGTATTGAAAAATTTTTTGTTATTGGTATTTACAGAGTTATAAATAACCAAAATAGATGATGGTTGAGCAATTCAATACATTTAAAGTTTTTGATTTTAATTTTAAATAGCTTTAATTTAGAATAGTTGTGATGTCTTACTGCTTTTATTTTGTAGTTAAATATTCCATAACTACTTAAATTAAACAAATTTTTAGGTTTGAAAGTTTAAATTTTTTAGTATTAATGACCTACAGAAAGGTTTGTCAACCGGAAAAATACCACAAATCTCGAGCGCGAATCATTATTGCTAGTCTATAATAAACTAAAATACTAATCCAATCCAAATTTTTAGTGCCAAATTGAGTTTCAGTGAATAGAAGGATGAAAGTGAACGATTTGCTCTTGATGTAGTCCGCTAGTAAATAGATCAATTCTTCTATTATATTACCTTGATAGTTAAACTCAGTATATTTGCAAAAAATTCATTTGCGAATTGCCAATTCCATTTTCTTAAAAGCCACTCCATTTGGCTAAATAAAGTCTATAGAGTTTATGAAAGGGATCAAACTGGTATTCGGCTAGATGCAAAGAATGCTGATTTCAATGGAATAATTTTATTGTGATAATTTTCCTTTTGGCAAGAGCCATTAATCTAATTAATCGATGAATAATAAATTAATAATATAATATAGAATGTCAAACAAAAAAGTTTATGAGTAAGTGTATTGTTTTTTTTCTGAAAAGGAGAGTGAATGAGATACCGTAAAAGATGAACAATCGTTTACTTTTCTAGAGAAATTTATTAATATCACAATTTTCATTATAATATTTTGGTACTGCAAGTATTTGTTTGAGTATGATACAATTTTCTAATTGGTTCAAGCTTAACTCTTCTCATTATGAAATTTTATTTCAAATGCAAATTTCAGATTGTTACATTTTGATATCCTTTGAAATTGTTTAATCTCCAGGGTATCCAATTTAAAAAGGGCGAATTTGAGAGAAAGCTCAAAATGCAATTAAAAGTTGGACAATTAATTTGAATGTTGCAATCTACAAACGTGCAATTTTAAAAGTTCATTTTGGAAATTTGCGCTTCAAAACACTTTTCATATAGAAAATTTAATTGTAAGTGAATTCAGTTTTTTATAATTCATCAGATTTGAGTGCTACATTTTAAATGATTCAGCTGTAAAAGCTTTATTATTTGAATTTATAAATTTATATGAGATGAAGAAATGAAATATTTGGTATCTAGTTGCAATAGTTTATAATCATATGCAATCCTGCAATTTTTACTTTGCTTCTCAGTTCACAGTTCTTCATTCCTTATATATTTTTTGGGGACATTTTTGAAAATTCGCCAGTCGTGGTTTGATTAAGTTCCATATCGAGGTTTTTCCTAATGTTCTATTTTATTTATATTTTTAAACAGCGAAAAGTAGAATTGTAAAAAAACGATCTGCAGTGTGTTAAATTTTTTTTTTTTAATTTAATGAAACTCAAAAAATAAAATTATGAAAACCTTAATGAGAAATATGTGGGAAATTAGTCTATTAGAACCCTAAAAAGTATGTAAAACAATTGAAAAATTTACAGCCATGAAGAAAGAATTTTTAAAGATTTTCTACTAGGAGAAAAATTATTTAAAAAAATATAAACATAATTATTTTGAAAACTTGCTGCCTCTCTTTTTTCGATTCTGTAGTCTTGCCAATTTTTTCTAGTATATTTTCACCAGGATAAAGCCCACGAATGTAGAATAGGTTTTTTGAAACCAGCTAGAATAAGATTATTTTGAGAAATATGAAAATTACTTTTTAAAAACAGGCTATCGTTTTGTTTTTTGTTTTCATAGACTTATCATCAATTTTGTTCGTAATGTATTTTTATCAGTAAAACCCCCTTAGATCTTATAAATATCTTTGAGCGTCAGGTAAAGAAAGATTATTTAAAAAAACACAACACTCAGCTTTTCACAAATTTACTGTGCTCACAGTTATGATTTCCAAGACTTATCAAATTTTTTCTAATGTATTCTCACCAGTAGAAAACCCGTAAACACCTGAAAAAATTATTCAGTCATTCCTGTAAATTTTTGAAAACAGAGGTTATCGCCTCGAAAACGTTAATTTAAAAGCTGTGACATTTTTTACCACACAAAATTTACAAAAATTAACATACCCAAAAATATTAAAACTATAAAAATCAGAATTTTTAAAACACATTTTACCAATCCGCAAGTTGTAGACGTCGTCAATCAACACCAGATTATTGATGCTTAGGGCCCTTATACACTACTTTTCACCTAATAGTTCCAATTTCTATTTTTATAATTCTGTTTTTTCAACTCACCCAAAGAAGTGTACATTTTAAATAAGTTTATTATATATTTCGTAATGGGCTGTAAATTTTGTATATTTTTTTGGTTCTCATTACCTAGTTTTGTTCGAAAATTTAACTACTTGGTTGAAAATTAAACAACTCTGTTATATTTTTTGTAGATTCATCTTTTGGTTTAAAAATTCATCTTTTTGGGTTGAAAATTCAACTATTCAGTTGAAATTTGAATTAATCTGTTAAAAATCAATTTTTTGCTGGAAATTTAACTATTCCATTTTTGATTGAAAATTGATCATTTTTAGTTGAAAATTCAAATTAAATCTTTTATTTGAAAATTATTATTCTTTTATTTTGAGATTCAACTGTTTGGTTAAAGAAGATTATATATTTAATTGAAAATTTGTCCTTTTAGGTTGAATTCAAATAGTTTTGATTTATAATTACATCTACTTTTTGGTTTGAAAATGCAACTATTTGGTTCAAAATTCATGTTTTTGTATATTGTTAAAAAATCTACTATTTTGCTCTAAATTTGTGTTTTATGGTTAAATTTAACTGATTTTGATTTCAAAGTAACATCTGTTTGGTTTAGAATTTAACTAATTATATAAAAGGTGAACTGTTTGATTAAAAATAAATTTTGTTGGTGAGACATTCATGTTTTTAGTTGAATATTTCACTACTTTGTTGAAAAGTTTTCTTTTTTTGTTAAAAATCAATTATTTTTGCTGAAAATTTAACTGTTTCATTTTTTATTAAATATGTGTATTTTTTAGCTGAAAACTCAACTATCTGGCTGCAAATTCATGTATATTTAGTTAAAAGTTAATCTTTTGTTTTAGAACATTAATCTTCATGGCTCAAAATTCATCTATTCAGTTGAAAAATCCTCTTATTTTGATGAATTAATCTGTTTTTAATTTAAAATGCACTTCTTTTTTGTTGAGAATTATACTACTTGGTTGAAGTTTGAACTCCTTTGTTACTACTACTTTGTTCTTACTTGAAAATTCAAATATTTGGTTTTGAATTCATTTTCATGATTTTTTTTGAAAATTCATCTTTCTTTTTTGACATTCAACTGTTTGTTTATATATTTTGTTGAAAAATCCACTATTTTGTTGTAAATTCGTGTTTTATGGTTAATCCCAACTGGTTTTGACTTAAAAGTATCATCGTTTTAACCGAAAAATTGAATATTCCATTTTTGTTTTAAAATTGATATTTTATAGTTGAAAATTTAACTATTTTGTTGTAAATTTGTATTTTATCGTTAAATTGAACTGATTTTGATTTAAAAGTAACATCTCGTTCGGTCTAAAATTCAACTAATTAGTTAAGAGTTGAACTACTTTAAAAAAAAATAAATTTGTTGGTTAAAAACTAATTATTTTTATTAAAAATTTACCTATTATTTTTTTTAATTACAAAATAATCTTCTTGTTTGAAGATTCATCTATTAAGTTGAAAATTTATCATTTTTAGATGAATTAATCTGTTTTTAAATTTAAATTAACTTTATTAGTTGAGAATTGAACTACTTGGTTGAAAGTTGAACTACTTTAAAAAAAATTTATTCTTTGGCTGAGAATTCATCTTTTTGGCTGCAAATTTAACTATTTTGTCGAAAACTTTCTTTTTTGGTTGAAGATTAATTCTTTAAGTGAAAATTTAACGATTTTATTTCGCTTGAAAATTGATCTTTTTCAGTTTAAAATTCAACTATTTGATAAAAGCTCATTTACTTTGTTGAAAATACATCTTTCTTGGTTTATTAATTCAAATACACTTGATAAATTAGAAAAAATGGTTTTTAAAACTAAGTGAAAAATTCATAAACAAAAATGTACATTATTTACGTACAAGTTATGTTTTTCTTCAATGACCTGTGGATTTAAACATATAAGTTTTGTTTAATAAGTTTATCAATTATTAACATAAATCATAACATTTTTCACATTCATTATCAGAGTGAAAACACCTACTTCTTGACTTCTACAAAAAAAAAATTCTTTAAAAAAATTAAAATGGTTCAAGCAATTGGAAAATAGTTAAAAAATTAGGTGAAATTCAAAAATGATCCATTCATGATTATTTTCGCAAGAAAGGTTTCTTCGATGTGATCATTAACCTTACAATTACTCTTTGGGGCACGGTTTAATAATAAGCGGTTTTGCTCAAATTTAGAGATAATATTTTTGGGCATTCGAACAAAACTAGGGGATGAGAAAGGAGCATATTATTTTATTGTGATTTTCGATAATAAAATAAAATTTCAATTCTTCCTGGTAAAAATTTATTTCCGAGAACTGCATCCAAAGCTTTCCGTTCCTATAAGAAACTTTGACTAATTTTAACCAAAAAATTTAAGTTAGTGCAAATTGCTTGTAAATCGATTAAATATGAAATTAAAATAATTTTTGCTAATGATTTTATACTCATTTCGTATCAACAACTTTCGAGAAAAATCCATTGCACATCTCGAAAAAGCTCGGAAAGAAATAGAAGCGATTTATAGCTTCGGATAGAACTTTCTATCAGAAATTTCTACCAGGGATGGATCATGTTATGAGATACTAAAAGGAAGATTCGTGCCAAAGTTTTTTACAGTACAATCAATAGGTTGGATAATATTTCCTTCGGACACGTAAGTGCCCTCTCTGTAGAGAATTACCCATGAAAAATGTGATCTTTTAGTTTCTTTCTCAAAGTTAGTGAATCTCAAAAGTAGAAGTCATGACTGAGATAATTCAAGCGATTTTGATCGAAAAAGACATTTCCTGGTTGGAGCCGTGGATTCCTTGGCCATTTCCGAGGAAAAGTTGGAGGAAGGTTTGCTGGCTTGTATCTCGAATTTGATCCTCAATCCCAATTCCGATACCGAAGTCAGTCCTTGGATCCCCATTAGGGGTATCCAATATCTTTTTGTGAAAAACAATCGCGACCAGTGGCCGGGGATCGATACCGGCCTCGTGCAGGAAGAGAGAACGAGTCTGGTTCGTTTGGGTTCGTTGAGGTTTTGAGAGACTCCTTCGCAGTTCGCTGAAGAACCGCGAATAATGTAGGTAGATATATCCATTGCCCCGGGACAGCAATAGCGAGTCGCGAGAATTTTCTGCTCCTTTCAAGCGATCGCGATTATCTCTTAAGCTGAAAAGCTCGAATGTTTTGTTGGTGGGGGAAAGAGGGTAGAAGACGCTTTGGGCTTTGTGGGGGCGGGGGTGGATTCTGCGGTGGCACTCTTTCAAAATGGATACCAAACCAACCGCGTTCAGCGACGCGATACACCCAAACCAACCACCCACGAGAATACCAAACTACGTGGAAGATTATCTCCAACCGTTTAACAGAGCAATTCTATAAAACGCTGCTTTTCAAGCACACGCTCCTAGACATTGCTTCGAACGAATTCCAATTGTTTTTCAAATGGCCAAGAAGCTATCAAGGAATGAGTTGTGAGGTAATATAACCCATGGTTTGCATTTTCAGTTTTCAAATTAAATTGTTTCTGGTAGAAAAATAAATATACGAAATCTTTCTGGAATTTCTGGATATAAAGAAATATGTAAGAGAAATGGATATTTAAGGAAGAGAAAGAATTATTACAATGCTCGGAATGATGATGATACATTTATAATTTAGGTGGAATGTCTCTGTATACAATATAGAGAAGACCGGTGTATTTCTAACAATAAAGAAGCGTACACATATTATGTGACATTCCAAGGGGGGGGGGGTACCCCAACGTCACAAAGGTTTTGTAACACGTGACACTTCTCTGATAAACAAAAATTCCAATCCGTTTCGATACATTAAAACCAAAATTATCGACACACAAAAAATGTAGTAGTTGCATTTTAAAGCCGAACATTTTTTTTGTCGACAAACAAGTTAACTAAATGTTAACAGAGATGAATTTTCAACCAAGAAAGGTAACTTTTCTACCTTGAAAGATTAATTTTCCATGCAAAACAAAGAATTTTCAACAAAACATTTAAATTTTAAATTAAGACTAAAAAACATGATTTTAAAAAATTACCGAAATAGACGAAATTTTGACAAAATAGTTCAGCTTTTACGTTAAAAAGTCAAATGTTATAGAAAACAATTGGCTTTTAAATTGAAAAAGAAGAATATTTATCAAATAAATTAATGTTCAATCAAGAAAGATGAATTTTCCACGAAATAGTTGAATTCTCAACTAAACGTGATAAATTTTTAACCAAAAATGGAATCGCCAAATTCATAGTTTGAAAAACTATTTAAAAGAAAAAACGAATTTTCAGTCGGTTGAATTCAACTGAAAAAGAGGAATTTCTAACAAAATAGATGAATTCTCAACCAAAATTATGAATTTTTAACAAACAAGATGACTTTTATATCCAAATAGAACTTATAAAGGACGGATTCACTACACAAAGTGGAATAGCTAAATTTTCAAATAAAAAATTAATTTTCAACGAGAAAAAGGAATTAACAGCAAAATAGTTGAATTTTTAAATTAATAGTTGAATTTTCAAACAAGCAGTCTGAATCACAGTTTGAAGTTTCAACCAAAAATATGAATTTAAAAAAAAAGATGATTTTTCAACAAAATAGTTGAATCTTCAACCAAAACTGATTAATTTTCAACCAAAAAGTTAATTTTTCAACCAAAGGATTAATTTTCTGCGAAAAAGTTAAATTATTAACAAAGCGCATTAATTTTCATTCAAACAGTTGAATTTTCATCTGAAAAAGGTGAATTTTAAACTCAAAAGATACATTTTCAACGAAAAATGAAATAGTTGAATTTTCAATCAAAAAGTTCATTTTTGACCAAAAATAAGACGAATTTATAACAAAATAGTTCAATTTTTAACCAAATGAGATTTATTTCGAAACAAAAATATGTTAGTCATTAAAAAAAATTAACACAGATCACAGAAAAAAGTTTGAGAAAAGGGAATGAAGTCTTCTGTGCATTTGTTCACCTAGAAAAAGCAAGTAAACTTTGCGAAGTATTTTAAAGAGTACGGAGTCAATTGGTGGCTCCTACAAGCAGTAAAAATAATATATGCAGGTAGCAAAGCGAGTGTGACGGTTAATGGGAAACTGAGTGAGTGATTCGATATTATGTAAGGCGTTAAACAAGGATGCGTCATGTCCTCATGTCTGTTTATCATATTCATGGACAAGTATCTGAGAATGGCTCTCTTCGACGAAGAAGGTGTAGATCTCGAAACAGTAAGGGTACGTGGGTTAGCGTTCGCAGATGATAAGGTTGTTATGTCAGAATCAATCGAGGACTTGCACAGAATGTTCAGCAAACTGAATACAAGCATGAAGAACATGGGCCTCAAAATTAACGTAAATAAAACAAAAATTACGGCGTTTGGAGGAAAAGGTGAGAAAACAATGTGCAACATTCTCATAGACGATGAGAGAATAGAACAAGTTGATAAGTACATATATATTCCTTAGCATTCTAGCACTCATAATCAATTTCCTTATTCGGCACTTATTCCTTGTTAATAATGAGTCTAGTCGTCTATCATCAAAATCTTTCTTCATTAACTACTGAATTCGTCTACACTGTTCTATGCTCGAGTTGCAAGTGAAGTGAAAATTGTTCGACCGCCCCTTTGCCCTTTAGAAAAGGCAAGGCCATGGGTTCTTGTTTGGTGAATATTCATCATTTAACTATCGATAGTAAACATAACAATTATTTAAATAATATGTCTTTGAACAAAGTAATATAAAGAAAAAATTGGATCATTCGATGATCCATCCTCCCCCCTCCATTAAGAACTTTATGATTTACTTAAATGTGACCTTCAGATTGTAACTGAAATAATTGTAGTAGTGCCTAATAATTTGAGTTGTAGGACAAAATTATTTATATGTGATTTGACGATAAATAATTAATGTGTCTAAATTAAATGATCTTGATCGGCAGGTCACGTTGACATTTTAGTTTCAATCGGCGAAGGTGCTAATTGGCTCACATTTCTTTTCAATTCATTTTTCGCCGTTTTTACTTTGACGGTCCTCACAATTCCTTTCGAACCAGGAAATGTTTCAGTGACACGACCGAGCAACCACTGCATTGGTGGAATGTTATCTTCCTTCAAGACGACGATTGTACCTTCCTTGATTTGATGTTCACCGTTGCTCCACTTGTGTTTAGGTATTCCTTGTTCCACCTTCTTCAGAAATCTGGACGCATCTTTTGAATATACAGCGACCTGGCTGATGCTGGTGGCGATGTGGAACTAAGATTCAACTCCGGTAAGCTCGTAAGGGAATCACCTATCAAAAAGTGACCAGGAATCAGAGCAAGAATGTCATTTTTATCAGAGGAATTAGGTGTGAGAGGACCTGAGTTTAAGGTCGTTTCGACTTCGATGACAAACGTATTAAATTCTTCAAATGTAAAAAAAACATCGTTTACTACACGTGAGAAATGATGTTTAAATGTCTTTACTGTGGATTCACATATCCCTCCAAAGTGAGGAAATGATTTACTTCTTCATTGTATACCTCAGATTGAATGAGATTCTGAATTTCCTTTAATTCATTGTTCGAGCCTACGAAATTGGTACCATTGTCAGAATATATGATACTGCCCCTGCCACGTCTGGCTACGAGTCGACGCAAAGCGGCCAAGAAACCGTCAGTGGTCATGTCACTAACCATTTCAAGATGTACCGCTTTGAAAACAAGGCACATGAATACTGCGAGGTAAATTTTAACTCTTGATTTATTATAATATTTTTTCTCCTTGATGTGAAATGGACCGTAATAATCTACACCAACATTGCAAAATGGGAGGGCTTCGTTGATTTTTATACTCGGCAAATTTCCCATTTTATATTCGGCTATTGATGGATTAGCATGAAAACACTTGGTGCATTTGCGTATGACCTTTCGTACTTGATTACTGTTGAGAATAGAAAATCTTCGAGTTTTGTAGTCGACCTCCTACTCTGATAACACCCTCTCGGTCAAGGAATGGATCAAGTGGTGCGAGATTGCTTTTCTTATCAACCCTTTTCCCATTTTTGAGATTATGAATATCTTTGCCAGAAGCTATCATTTGGGTCGCGCGGATTATTTGCTTTTCGGCGTTGTCCAACGCTGTTGCTCTTAAAAATCCTTTTGACGATTATTTGCCTTAAAGCGAAGACAATATGCGACAACTCGTTTCATTTTAGAGTAAGATGAGAATTTGTCGAAGAATTCCGCGTTTGGAAGAATTGATAAACAGAATTCTTTCTTTAATCCTGGCAATTTCCTTGATGATTGAATCTGGACTTCAGGCCAAGTAGATTCCTCGTCGTTCAACCAGCTTGGTCCAAATTTCCAGAGATTATTGTTAATGAACTTTGAAGGCTTTGCCCTCTTGATAACGCACCAGCTGGGTTGTCTTCTGATCGTCTACAATCTTGTGCATTCGTTTTTCCTTGTATCGCAGTGGTCCTATTGGCCATAAATGTTTCTAAGCGATGTCAGTAGAGTGAATGACGAGGGAAAAACATTCACTCTATGGGAAGTTCTCGCATCGTTCCGGTAAGGGGCTATCCAACGCTCACTTTTCTGGGGGCTCTACAGGCACATAACATGGTAGTTTCAAATAAAATATCTTACATCACTCGTAAAGTTACACACTTCTTTACGCGGAGAATTCAATGTTCGCAGGACGACCGGAAAAACCATGGCCTTTGGACATGGGTTTAGTACTCTTCCTGCGAACACTGACCTCCCCGCGGTAAACACGTACATTGTAAGAGAAAAAGGAACATTTCAAATAATTAGTAAGCTGTTTTAAGCATTTTTATAATATTTAAATAAAAAGAGCTTTCCTGCAACCAGTTAGGAAAGAATTATAGACAGATTGACAACCACGAACTTTTTTCAATTATAGACCTTTGAAAATAAAAATTAATTATTCGTATGAATAAATATGTACAGAGAGAAGTCAATCGAACCACAAATAGGAACGTAGGATTGAAATACGTCTACAAATCCCTTTTTTTTAATTTTGTAATTTCAACACGATTTTGCTAAATAAAACTACTAAAGTTCTGATCACTTTATATAAATTATGAGTATTCATTTTCTTATAAAAATATATTTTTGCATCTTGATTCAAAAATTAAATATTTTCTTTTTAATCTAATGATATTTACTGATAAATCTATAATGCGTTTGGACGTTCATGCCGAATACGGTGATCCTCAACCAACTTTTACCAAAAAGACATTACTAGAACTATTTTTGCGGAATATTATTCTTATATAATATACGCATTGCGAAAAAAAATAATGTGAGTGCGACAGATTATTTAAAAATAAAATTACTCAAATTTTTGTTGCAAAATTATCTCATTGGATAATTTTTTTTTATTCAAAAAATCGTGTGAGCGCTTTGCTCAAAAAACAATTTTCATTCAAGTTTTTGGATTTTAAATATGATAGGTTTCTTTCTTTGTAAAAAATGAGTACAAAATCATTATTCAATTATGTTACGAAACAATAACTATATAATCTACAAAGATTTTCGTATATTGGAAAAAGCTGATTTATTAGAAAAAGTTCTTGAAACATTTTGGTATTCACCGGTTCATCACAGGTTGCAATTACTTAATGCTCACATACCCAAAACAAAAAATAGTTAAAACAAATTTTTAATATACCAGATGAAATGAAAATTTCAAATTTTGAAAAAATGTTTGTTCAATATATATCCAATATATATATATATATATATATATATATATATCATCTAACTTAAAACCTTTCGGTTCATGTCAGTTAAGGCTCACCATGCGAATTAAGCTTTAAATCAAATTAATATTTATTATTTTAATTAGAAAATTCATTCACTGCTTAATAATAGTTAATAATAGTTAATAGTCACTATTTTCTTCTTCTTTGTGTTGATAGAATTCCCACTAATTAATGGAGAAGAAGATTATTTAAATACTTTATAGGTAAACCGACCACGCAAATTAAAGATTTTTTGCAGAATTCTAATATTCTTAAGAAGCTTATTTCGTGAGGAATTACGTTCATTAAGGAAAAAATCTTTTAAGAGTCTTATTAGTCTTATCAATTTTACCCCGGGATGAACTCTGAGGCGAAATAAGGTACTTATATTTATTAAAGATACATATCTGTTACTGAAGTGTTAGTTAATTTACTTGAAAATTAGTTTCGTCAAAGACTGACATAAACATTCCTTTAAATCTACTTAAATATAAAGTGGTGGATTAAAATGGCCAAGTCAAAAAT
Source organism: Andricus curvator (assembly GCA_932195095.1). NCBI lineage: Eukaryota > Metazoa > Arthropoda > Insecta > Hymenoptera > Cynipidae > Andricus > Andricus curvator. Next base: position 334,184 of record CAKNYM010053500.1, on the reverse strand, counting down.
TTTGTATTCAGAATGAGCAAATTAATATTTAATGATATATAAAGCGTTTGATCATTATCAAGACAGATCTTAATGAATAGCATAATTTATTAAAATTAAAAAGAATAAATAAATTTTGAATTCTTAAAATATAAATATATATTGTAGTACGTTTAGAGAGGAATACATTTAAAAGTCCTTTGAATATTGTGTACAATTTTACTTTCTGTAAGGATCTATTAGGTTAAAGTTGAGAGATTTTCTGAAAAATGTCCGATTCAACTGGGGTTGAAGTTGACGGATAACAAAAATATGAAAAACATTTAGTTGTTTAAATATTAATTATAGTCAATAAATCCTGTTGAAAACTTTGGAAAGGAAATTTCGGAAAGGCTTGTGTACGATTTCCTTTCAGAATCTTTCCGAGATCTCCATCTGAAGCTTTCTGTTTCCATCAGAAACTTGAACCAATTTTGACCAAAAAATTCAAATTAGTGCAAAAAGCTTGCAAATCAATTATAAATTTAAATAACAGAGATTTGCTTAAAATGATAAATTGATAGAAAAAAAGATTTATTACTTTGAACAATAAAAACAATTTTAAAACTTTTCACTTTTTGAAAGTTCGTGAAAACATCACAGACACTGATATAGTACCTTAACTCGAAATATTAAAAAATAATACTCTGGTGTTAAAAAGAAATGTTTTTATAACACCAATGTACTTTTCATTCCTTAGGTGAAAAGTGAAGTCATATGCAAAGAATAAAACATACATCTGTGAGCACACATTTTGCAATAATCGACTGTAAAAACTGTAGGGAAATTATTGTAGCAGATTTTGGAATTATTCAGTAATTTACAGTATATTACCATAAATTACCAGTAAAATTATCAGAAATTTTCATACATTACAAAACATGTCTAAAATGTCTAAAATTGGGAAAATTTATGGTAAATTTATAAATTACCAACAATTTTGGAAATTCAGAAATTCCAGATATATATGTGTACTCTAAGTTTCAAAACCTTGCAAATTTTTAAAATTTCTAAAAATTTTATAATTTTTTGGTTATCAATAAAATCATACATTTTCCAAATTGATAAATTTACCATAATTTTCAAATTATTGATAAATTTATCATAATGTTCGAATTGGTAAATTCACCATAATTTTCAAATTGATATATTTACTATAATTTCGAAAATTGATAAATTTACCAAAATTTTAAAAATTTATAAATTTACCATGATTCACAACATTTGTAAAATTTAGATACAAATTTATTATAAAAATAGAAAATTGACGAAATTTTATAAATTAACTATTTATTTTTAAAATGAATACAATTTGCAAATTGAACACAACTTTTTTAAATTAATAAAATTCACAAATTTGACATCAATTTTAAAATTTTATAAATTTACCAAAATTTTCAAAATCTTTTAATAATTGACAAATTTAACGTAAATTTTCAAAATGGATGAATTTACCATTAATTTTAAAAATTTATACATAATATACCGATCAAATGTATATTTAATATAACTTTGCAAAATTTATAAAATTGATCAATTTACTATAAATTTAAATTTAAATTATCATTGATAATAAAGATAATAATATATTTACCATCAATCAAAAAAAATCATAGATAAAATTTATATTTACCATAAATCTTCACTCAGAGAAATGTTCTCTTGTGACAGAAGGATGTTTTTTGACGTAAATGGAATTTCCTCTTAAATTTAAGGTTGAGAGGATTTTCATTTCTCTCAACAGGAATCCTTACGCAGCAAACATTTTCCTTAAGCTACTAACTTCACCTAATCTTGCAGCCAAATAATTATATTTTGTGTCAAAAATATATTCACGTCGTTCAAAACAAAACAGGCAAGAGGACGATGCTTTTGTTTCAAAACAACTTTTTCTCTGAGTGTTAATATTTATATTTACTATAAATTCGAAAAATGTATAAAATTTATAAATTCATGATAAATTGGTAAATTTACCACAAATTTTGAAAAATAGAAAAATTTGTCATTATGAACAATTTTCTAAATTCAATTTATTATTAAAATAAGAGTAAAGTTTCCAAGAATCCGGAATATGGCCAGATGTAACTCTGTTAGAAGAAATTTCTGAAATCATGCATTTGTTATAAAAAATATCGTATGCACCACGGCTGGGCGCGGTGATAAAACAGTAAGCGCCAAACAGTAAATTTTTCATAATAAAAGTAAGCGCGTTTATGATTTGCCGTTAAAAACTATTGGATATTAAAAAATTAATTTTTAACACATTGTTAGTATGTTTAGTTAAGTTCTCTTTTATGCTAGTATGAATCAAAAAGTAGTCAAATTTACATTTCAAAAGGGTGTTAGAAATTAAAAAAGGTGCTTGCTTTTTTGTGCAGCATCTATGCTAAGCAGGTTTCACTTAAAGAATGAGCTTCCAAAATAAAGTAAGCGCCATGAAATACAAGTTTTTTACCTGAGCGAGTAATCACATTATCCATAAGGTTTTAAATAATTATATAATGATTTAATTAACTTCTCATATTTACTAGAATAAAAATCATTCATTTCACTTCTTTCATGTGATTTTATTGATAACATTTAAATTAACATGTATGAAACAGAATTGTTACTGGTAATAATATGTTGCTGCAAAACGAAGTAAGTGACAGGTGTGCACTTACTGTGTTTTGATCCATCATTACAGTTTCAAAATTCACTTATTTGGTTTTGAATCTGAAAATATTTTAATAAAAAAACACTAATATATAAAATATTACTGTGTACAAGCATTATTTATCTCAAGTGACATCTGATAATGTGCTTAAGTCAATTTTGAAAAAAAATGAAACGTGATGCTTTTCGACTGCGCACTGCCGTGTTCAAGGGAAAGGAACTTTTTACGATTCGTGTATATTTTCAGTATGTATATTTTATTGCTGATAATGAATAATAGTGTGAATTTTCATTTCTGTTCAGGTCGATTTGAGGCACCTTCTCCAAACAGACGAATCGAACGAGATAGAGGTAGGGATCGACTTGACGGATTACTACATCTCCGTCGAGTGGGACATTTTGCGGGTGCCTGCAAAGCGCAACGAGAAGTTTTACGTATGCTGCGAGGAGCCCTATCCAGACGTCATGTTTCACATCACACTGCGCCGGAAGACCCTTTTCTACACAGTGAATCTCATAATACCCTGTGTGGGCATATCGTTTCTTTCGGTCTTAGTGTTTTATTTACCGAGTGACAGTGGTGAAAAAGTCTCCCTTTCTATTTCTATACTCCTCTCACTTACTGTGTTCTTCCTCCTTCTGGTGGAGATCATACCATCCACTTCTTTGACGGTTCCACTTCTAGGTAAATACCTCCTTTTCACAATGGTATTAGTGACGTTATCAGTTGTGGTGACGATAGCAGTGCTCAATGTGAATTTTCGTTCGCCAGTGACACACAAAATGTCCAGGTGGGTGCGCGTTGTTTTCATTGAGGTGATGCCAAAGTTTCTGCTTATCCAAAGGCCGAAAAAGGACAACGGCGATGACAGTGACGAAGAGGTCGACGTCGACGGAAAACCGCCCGAGGTCATCCTCACCGATGTGTTCCATGTACAAGAGACTGATAAATATGATACTTACTGCGGAAAGAGGTATAGTGAGGATTATGAAGTGCCGCATTTACCAGGTTTGCCGGGTTTGCCGGGTTTGCCTCCTTCCGTTGCGATCAGTAACGTCGGACCTTACGACGAACCCCTACCGGCTTTACCATTGCCTGGTGCCGATGACGATTTATTCGGTCCATCGAGTCCTGGTTACGTTCACGAGGACGTCAGTCCAACGTTCGAAAAGCCGCTGCTCAGGGAAGTCGAAAAGACGGTCGACGATGCCAGGTTCATTGCTCAACACTCGAAGAATAAGGACAAATTTGAAAGCGTGAGTCGATCAATTTTCTTTATTATATCCTTTAGTACAAGAGTAGTTTCAGAACTTTATTTTTTAGCGCTGCTAACAATACTTTGAGAAATGCACAAGACTACACTGAGAACGAAAATATCTTGAATCAAGGAAAATTTACTTGATTCAAAGAAAAAGAGGCTGTGGCAACAAATGCTGATATTAAAGACACTAATTACATTATACTATACTATCTCAAATAGTCACAGAAAACGTACTTCTTGTTCCCGTAAATTCGAAAGTTTTCAAAGATTTACTTCCTAGCCACGATCAATCCTCCTTAATGTAAAAAATGTCATGAAAAAGAAGCCGTGCCGGCATTTTGAAATAAAATTTTCAAATTCTTCACTTTTCTAGTTTTTAAGTTGAACAATATATGTGATGGCGCGTATTTCAATAAAATTGTATACATTTTTCACATTAAAAAGATAAACTAAATAGTGAGAGTCAGTACAACAGATGGAAAAGGGTAGGGGAAAGGTGCCCACATTTGTTTGGCATTCATAGGTAGTCAAACGGAATATCTACAAAATTATTGCATAAAATACAAGTAAAGTTATATTTGTATGCTTTTCGTAGTTTTTTCTCACAAAATGATTTCTTCACACGTCGCAATAGCAGGTTATTTCATAACCTAATTTTGACTAATATTTGAGAAGAATAAGTTCTTTAAACAATGTTCAACAATTTCAATAACAGGAAACTCTACATTGTACCATTTTTCCCATTTTAGAAAAATAACCAACCAAGAAGTGATACCCAACAGAGATTTATTTGTATTTACAACATCAGGATCACATAAGCTTCAAAATAAGTCCTAAGGCATTTCCGTAACCCCTACAGGACAGCTGTAACGTTCATGACGGAATACTATGCATTATTCAACTTTTCACATTTGAGCAAAAAATTAATTGAAAATGGGAAGTCAGTTAAGCTTTCTCTATATTCTTTCGATATCAGAACCGCATAATCTTCTGAATAAGCCAAAAACATCACTCTTACCCATACAGAAGATCCGCAATTTCAGATACAAGAAACTGTAAATATTGAAGTTTTTCACATTTTAGAAAAAAATTAATTAAAAAGGGGCATTCAATAGAGCATTTTGTTTAGTTTTCTGAAATAAAGATGGCATAAGCTTTCAAAAAAGCCTACAAAAATCCCTGTAAACCTGGTAGAAGAGTCATAATTTCAATTACAGAAAACACCCTCACACATTTGTATATATTGGAAATGGTTAAACCCCAATGCGCCATCTGTTACCAAAAATCAGAACAAGAAAAAGTAGGTAGAATTTCAAAGATGCATATTGATTTGTGGATAAAACTATGATTTCATCTTATACAGTGAAAAACACATTTCTTTAAAAAAACGTTTTTCTAAAAAAAAATTATTATTATACTATTTATTGTAAATTTCAACACAAAATAAGCTTAAATAAATTTATTTTGAAGTAAAGATGAACAAAAAGTAACTTTTTATTTATTTATGTATGTAATATTTACTATCTAAAAAATCGAACATGAAAGTTAGGTTGAAATTTGTATTTCGTTTTGAATGGTCTATTTATATTCTCTGCATAAAAAAAATAGATGAACTTTTTCGCTATAGACAGTAATTCAAGTTCATTTGGGCTTTTAATGCATTAAAACTCACATGACATAGAGAAATAATTATTTAAAAAAAGAAATTTTACAAGATGTTTGTTTTTTTACTGTAAAAAACTATTAAATTTTTTTTTAAACACCAAAAAACAATCATAAAAACACTTATATGCAAAAATTAAAAGGCATCTTCAAAATTCTACCTACCCTTTCTAATTCTGATTTTTGGCACCAGATAGCGGAATGGTCGACCACTATTCCCAATAGAAGATGGTGGTACTGAAAACGTCCTATACCAAATTTCTTCAACACAAAGAAATTATTTCATTTAAATTAAAATATGAAATCATTGTTGAAAATAAATATTTATTTGATTTGAAATTAGAAAAAAATCATACTTCGCGTTTTTGAGAAAAATTATTTTTTCGTTTTCCACGATTAAAAATAATTCAAGAGTCAAAATTGTCCCTCTGCCTATAATCTATATAATTGTACCCTTACAAGATGCTTATCTTGTGTACATGAACAAAATTTTCCAAAAAAAAACAAAAACATCAATCAAAATCGACTACAATGGAATTTATGTTAACGAACCGAGCCGATAAAAATTGGTTTTTATCTACAAAATTAAAGAAAGAGAAGTTTTTTGGATTGGCATAAGGTCCAAAAGGGCCTTGTAAATTTTTTTCTGCATTTATTTTTAAGATTTCTATTGTCGTGAATTCCTACTTTTATTTATAAAAAAAAAATCAAACTGGAAACCATTATAAACTGGAAAATAAGTATTTATTTCAATCCTTCAGAAGTCAATTCTACTATATTTCGGTGTTCGAGAAAATTACAGTGAATTTAAGTTTATTTCAGTATATGCGAATAAATTGAAAACAATACAAAGGTAATGCTGGTAAATTCAACTGAATTCAAGTTACATGAATGTATAAGGGGACAATGTATCTACATTTTATTCAACTGCATTCAGTTAAATGATCTTGAATTCTAGTGAATTAATTAAGGAAAATTCAAACTGAATTTGAGGTAAACAAAATTGAATGGAAGTGTATCCTAGTGAAATGAACCCAATTCAATAACATTTAAACAAATTCAACAAAATTTCAGATAATCGGAAGAGAATGGAAATCAATTTCACCAAATGAAATGAAATTGAAAATCGAGACATTTTATTTACAAAAATGCAGAAAAATTGATTAATTTTTACTTAGAAATTTTGCACTACTCAACATAGATTCATGTGAAATTTAATTTTGTTTAGTGATTAAAAATTGAAATTTGACTCAGAAATAACACATTTTCTTGCTTCAAATATCAGCTATAAATTAAGTTATATTATATTGAAATAAAGTTTCTTAGGGCATGCTTTTCGTGAAATGAATATTACTCAAATAAAAAAATGCACAAAAATAACTGTACTAAATGAAAATCTATAGATAATTTTTTCAAATGTAGATTGAGCTAGATTATTGATTCGGAATCATATTTTATACACAATAATTTACCTATTCAACGTAGGTTGAATAAATTTCTGGTTTTCTAAAACCAGAAAGAAAACCCAAAATTACAAATGAATATTTTTAGCTAAATAGTTGGAATTTAGTTTCTGAAACATTAGTAACAAAAAGCTTATTAAACTTGGAGTTTTATAAACTATAAACTTGATTGCTTTGTAGTACACTCACTGCCAAGAAAACTTTTATCAAACGGCCAAATTAAAATAAGCAAAAAAAGAAAAGCAATTTGAAACAGCAGCCAGAAAAAGAAGTTTTTTACAATTCAAGTTGTGCAATCACCATAAAAATCTCATTTATTTCCAGTATTTTCTATCATACAAAGTCCTGGAAAAAGACAACGTCTCATCTGAAAACTGTTAAGTAAGATTTTTCTTAATAATTTCTATCATTTAATGAATGACTGTTTTCAAATGAAAATACTTCTACTGGTATATAATTCGTTAATGTCGGGAAAATTAATAATGAAAATTTTCGATAAATTTATTTCAGAAAAGCACAAAAAATGTAGGCATTAAATTTAATAGTATTAAAATTCTGCATTATATTGTTCCTAAAAAATTTATAATTTCAATGCTTGCAATATACTCTCGAGAAATGGGTAACTGAATCAAATGAGTAGGGATTTTCACTGATGAACAATGAAATCTCACTGATTTAAATTCAGAGAGTCAAACTTGCAAATTTTAATTAAATATGAGTTCATAGCCCTTCGTCACTTAGAACTGTGACGCTTTTGTGTCCTGAGTTTCATATCCACAAAGTAATGTGCTTATTATTTTAATCTTTTGGTCGTTAAATAACAAAATAGGATAAGAGCTATCTGTATAAAAGTAATTTACATAAACGGGTGGTTAACAACACGCATGTAATGTTACATTTGAAAAGCACAACCATAAAGAAACGCTTAACGGCTTTTGTAGATGTTTCGCATACCTCAGCATCATTATTTAGACTATTAACTGCAAGACAAATTTTTGTAAAAATATTACCATATCTCAAAATAGGTAAATAAGGAGATATTTAAAACATGGAAGAAAATTTTTCAAATACACTCAGAGAAAAAGTTCTTTCGAAACAAAAGCATCGTCCTCTTGCCTGTTTTGTTTTGAGCGAAGTGAATGCATATATTTTTTAGCCAAATAGAACTATTTGGCTGCAAGATTAGGTGAAGTTAGTCGCATTGGGAACATCTTTGCTGCAAAAGGATTCCTGCTGGGACAAATGAAAATCCTCTCAACCTTAAATTTAAAAGGAAATTCCATTTATGTCAAGAAACATCCTTTTGTCACAAAAGGAAATTTCTCTGAGAGTATCCAAAGGTATTTAACTCGTTCATTCTTGCACCCATTTTTCGGAAACAGATTATTTAAATGTAGTTGAGAATTTTTTTACGCGTTATTTCAAAACTGATTTCAATTTAACTACATCACATGTTCTTTTAAAATTATAAACAAGGTATCTGTTCATTAAACATTTAATATATCTGAATAAAGTCAAGTCTGCTTATTTACTGTCGTAAATATAAATGTTGGAAATTAAATGTAACGGCGCTCACCGCCTGTGACTCATTAAAACTAATGTTCAATAATTTCAATATTGTGATACTACATATATATACAAAGGATATATACAAAGGACTATACTTTGAAGTAACTAGTCGCTGCTTTCATTAAACCATTTTGTTGTAAATTCGTCTTTTTTGGTAGAAAATTAATCTCCTTCATTAAAAATTTAACTGCTTAGCTGAAAGACGAACAACTTTGCTCAAAATTCATTTTATTGGTTGAAGGCTCATCTGTCTGGTTGATTATAGGACTATTTTTTCGAAAATTCTTTTTTAGTTTTGTTGAACATTAAACGATTTGGTGGAAAATTTCATTAGTTAAAGATTCATCTCTTTCGTTTAATATTTAACTATTTTATTACAAATTAGTTTTGCTATTGAAAATAATTTTTCAATCGCAAATTTAACTATTTCAGTTATGGTTGAAAATTGATGGTTTAACGTTCAAAATTGAACTAATAGATTGAAAATCAACTTTTTTGTTGAAAATTAATATTTTCCGTGTGAAAATTTAACTGTTTTGTTGAAAATTAACTCTTCGGTTGAAAACTTATATTTTTTGGTTCAAAATTCAACTGGTGCGTAGAGAATTTGCCTCTTTGGCTTTAAAATTCACCAACTGGTTGAAACTTTTTTTTTTAACTGAAAAATCTTTCCTGGTTGAAAATTTAACTCTTTTGCTGAAAATTCGTCTTTATAGTTTGAAAATTCATCTCTTTTAGTTAAAAATGCATTTTTCAATGAAGGCTTATAATTTTATAGACGAAAATTCAATTACTGTGGTAAACATTTTATTAATTTCTTAAAAATTCAACTGTTTTTTTAATTTACCTGTTTTTTTAAATATTTGTCTTTTTGGTAGGAAATTTGTCCTTTTTTATTAAAACTTCAACTGTCTTCTACGAAATTTGTCTTTTTGTCTTGAAAATTGAACTATTTGGTTGAAGTTTAAACATTTTTGTTTAAAAATTTGACCACTTGATTGAAAATGTAATTTTATTGATTGAAAAATCAACTGTTTTGTTGAAAATTCGTCCCTTTTGCCTGAAAATTCAACTATTTGGTTGTAAATGCAACTATTTGATTTATAATTAATTTTTGCCGTCGAAAATTAAACTATCGAGTTGAAGATTCATATTTAGGTCAACGATTCAATTATGTGTTTAGAAAATTTAAATATATCTTGTTGAAAATGTAATTATTTTGTTGTAAATTCATCTTTTTGCATTACAAATTCATATTTTATGACAAAAAAAGTTCTAAATTGAAAATTTAACTTTCTTCTAACAAATTTGGTTGGAAATGGAACTGTTTTTGGTTGAAGTTATTTCTTCTTTGTTTGAAAATTCGATCAACTCCACTCTTTCAGTGTAAATTCACCTGTTCTGGTAGAAAATTAATTTGTTGTTATTGAAAATTCAACTATTTGGTTGAAAATGATCAATATTTCGACTTGAAATCTTAAAGAGTTACATATCAAATTCAATATGGTACCTATACATTAATTTTTTCAAAGGAATTTAATGATGTGATGATGTATGTGACGAAGAAGGAGAGGGGTGGAAATGTCTTCAGAATTGTGTGTCGTACTTTTTGAACGGCCCATAGTTGTATATTCTGTCTTCCATTAACTTTCAAAAAATATTGTATTTTCTCTTGAGACTAGTAGAAAACAAACAAATCGTAAAAAATTTATTTGAACAAAAGCATTTATTTCAACAAATATTAGCTTTCTGTGAGATTTCTAGTATCAACATAATTATCTTTCTCCAAGATTTAATTGGAAACTTTACCTTATACATTGTTGATCTTGATAATAAATTTTGATTATTCAGACTTGCTGAGTAAATCTCGAAGAAAAAATAAATCTTCCTTTTTAAAAATAATTACTAGCAAATTCATCTCATACAATATCATTTTTTCACTTCTAATTTAAAATTGAAACTTTCAGTTAATCGAAATTAATGAAACAGAAATTCTTAATTACCTACGTAGAGTAAAGGATCATCTCCATTGATTTTCAACTTTCTACGTTATCAGCGTTTACGAATTACTTTGCACGGAATACAGACCGAACTGATTTCGTATTGTTTGCGAATTTGCGTACGCAGAATATGGAGTAGACTTGGTAATTGGATTGGAGGCACAAACACAATGAACCGAGTTCGTTTCTCTTACGCCGAATATTCAAAACAATACTCACCATACGAAGAATGATAGGGGAATGATATGGGAATAAATTATTTTAATTAAAATCATGAGTTTTCAAGCTAACAAGTCGAATGGTTTAAATAACAGTTGACTTTTGAACCTGGAAAGATAAATTTTCAACCGAAAAATATGATTTTTCATCCAAATAGTTCAATTTTTAATAAATGAAAAAATTAATTTTAAAATTAATTTTTACAAACAAATAGTTGGACTCTCAAATAAAAGATACAAAGTTTCAACAAAATAGTTGACTTTTTAAACTACAAAATTGAACTATTAACCAAATGTTCCAATTTTCAAACAAAAAAGAACAAATTTCATCCACAAACAGTGGTATTTGAAAAGAAAAGTTGAATTTTCAAACCAAAAAGACTTAATTTTTAGAAGACAATGAAATTTGTAACCAATAACTTTTCTACCAAAAAAAGATGCATTTTTGATCAAAAGTGACGAATTTTCTACCCAAAAAGACGAATTTTCAACAAAATCGTTGAACTCTTAACCATATAGTTACATTTTTAGCCAACAAAGACAAATGTTCAATTTTTAATTCAAAAGATTGAATTTCCTATGCAAGAGACGAATGTTTAATAAAAAAGTTTAATTTTCGAACAAAAAATATGACTTTCACAAAACAGTCGAATTTATAAGGAAATAATTAAATTTTGAACAAAATAGTTAACCAAAATCGTGAATCTTCAACAAAAAGAAAATAATTGTTAACAAAGAAGTCAACTTTCAAGCAAGTAGTCAAATCTTCAATCAGAAAAGATGAATTCGCGATGAAAAAGTAGTTGATATTTCAACCAAAAAAAATTTAATTTCAAGTCAAAAACAGTCGTATATAACCAAAAAAAGAATAATTCTCAACGGAAAATGTTATAGTTGATATTTAAAACAAAACAGATCTTAATTTTTTAATAAAAAACAGTCGAATTCAAATTTGAAAAGTCGAATTTTGAACTAAATAGATGAATTCAACCAAAAAAGGCAAATTTTCAACAGAATAATTGATTCTCAACCCGAGAAGATTAATTTTTAATCAAACAGTCGCACTTGTAATCAAAAAGCGTCGAATGTATACCAAAACAAAATATTTTTTGATGAAAAAGTTGAATTTTAAAAGCAAAAAGACGATTTTTCTAGAATACAGCTGAATTTTCAGCTGAAGAATATGTATTTTGAAGAAAAAAGTTAATTTTCAACCAGATACCTAAGTAGTTGAACATATGAACTAAAAGCGATCACTTTTCAACAAAAAAATGCAATAGTTAAATATATCGTTAAAAAATAGATGTTAAACAAAAAAAATGTTAAACAAAATAGTTCAATTTTCAACCGAAGAGATGGATCTCCAACTGATAAATTGAATTTTTAACAGAGTAATTCAACCTTCCACCGAGTAGTTGAACTGTCAATAAAAAAGATTATTTTTTTTACCAAAAAATAATAATTAAAAAAAAAAAAAACATAGATTGTCAACCAAGCAGTTGAATTTTCAACTAAAAACGATCAATTTTCATCAATATTCAGTTCAATTTTCAGTCAAAAAAATTAATTTTAAAACAACAAAATAAATTGTTAACAAGTTAGTTTAACTTTCAACCAAGTAGTTGAACTTAATAGCACAAATTATGAATTTCAAATCAAAAATGTTAAAGTTTAAATTTCAACTAAAAACGATCAATTTTAAACCAAAAATGGAATCGTTAAATTTTCAGTTAAAAAAAACAATTTTCAACCAAAGAGATGAATTCTCGAAGAAAACTTTATTAGTTTAATTGGCAACTAAAAACGACCAATTTTCAGCTGAAAATGGATTAGTTAAATTTGCAGTCAAGAAAACTAATTTGCAAACAAAAAAAATTGTTTTAAATCAAATAGTTATTACCAAGTAGTAGAATTTTCAACCAAAAGAGATGAATTCTGATTCAAAAATATGATAGTAGACTTTTCAATTAAAATTCTGTATCTAGATACTTTACATTTGAAATAAAAGCACTAATTTTCGTTTTTTTCTAAAAAATCAAGAAATTTCAAGCTCAAGTTTAAAATTATGCACTCATATTCAGATGAAATTATACTTTTCGTGCGATTCGAATTCAAAAAACATATGTTATTATGTAAAAACTGAAAAACAGTCTTTTTTCACATCAGATTTTATCACAAGATAGATAGTAAATTATATAAAAAAATCTACTTTTTAAGCAAATTATTAATTCTAGAAACGATTAATCATTTTCATTTTTCCTCAGTACATAGTAAAAATATTTCAGTGACAAATGAATCGAAAAAAGAACTCGTTTTGCAATATTTTTATTAATTTATAATTTTCCTTGAATTTTAGAGAAACCCAAAGGGTGAAATGTGTAATGAAAAGTAACATTAATAATTTTAAATTATAAATTTCTTATTTTTTCATATAAAGGAAAAAATTGCTTCTATCTAAATAATTTTAATTTTTTCTAATTTAAAAAATGAAAATAATCAATGTCAACCAATGAGAAGCATAGAAAATAATATTTGAGAATATTTTCCATAAATTATATTATTATTATATTCGATCTAATGTCGCAACCATCTGTTTTCGTGCAATATCAGCACACTGTTTCTCATTTTAGAAATTTATGAATATTCTGTAGAACCGAATTAACAAAACTCACAATTTTTTCACAATTTATCGCATACTGAATTTGGTTTCATGCTTAAATTTCCTACACTAATTACAAAACTTTTTTATCCAGACAATTATCCAGAGGTACAAAACTCACTTTGCATTTAGTATTGAAAAGTTTTAAATCTATGACTAAAAGTCATTTAAAATTTATAGAATGTCAGTACCCGTCCAAGATTCCATGCCTATTTCTATAATTTTCCAAAACAAATTTTCTTCGTGTAAATAAATGAAATTCAATGAAAAAGAACCTGAATGAGAATCTGTATCGATAGAGTGCATCATAGTCGTTAGCAGGAAACTTGCATTAGCGAATGGCAGGAATAAAACTTTTTTTTGTTCAAGCAGGTAGACGGTATCCCTTGAAAAGGATTGCGATACGTGAAAAGCAATGAGTGTAGAATACTGCTTTGATATTTTCGATCCGCTAAAAGAGATACTTTCGAACGTTACCTCATCCTCTAAAAGGGAACTAACGATTGAGACTTTAAATTCCTCTCGGGACTGGGATACTACAACCGAAAAGAAACCAAAAGCACTGATTATGTTGATTATTCATATTGAGAAACCGAGTCTGAGAAACTTTGGTTTAATTTAGTTAAGCACAGCTTCAAATTTGAAGTTCCAATTATGTTTGAGTGCTAATAGAATTTCTGTTCAAAGTGCAACGCTAAATTACATTTGAAATTAAAAGCGATGTAATTCAATGAATTAAGAAAGCACTTTTTGCGTTCATCAAGCGAAATTTGGAAATATAGGCATTAATTTATTTAAAAGTATTATACTAATTCAGGATTACATTATTATTATTATGCTAACGGAAAACATGTAAAATTAAATAAAAATATATTTAACGATTAGACCAAATTAAAAAAAAAAGAAATGCTTTGAATGGAGTAAAAGGGAATTGAAAGAAATGAAGTAAAAATGAATTTCTAAAAAAAGCGTTTAAAATTAAATAATTTAAAATTGAAAGTGTTTAGAATGGAGCAATTTCAGATCAGATCCTTAACACGGAAAATTTCACAAGGGGAGACAATCAATTGTGAATATTGGATTCGGTTTATAATGTTTTAAATGAAAGCTCATTACCTGAGTAATAATTTGCCAAAGCAGTAATATGCGCTATGCCGTTTAAAGAAAATCGACTTGGAAATATTCGCCACAGCCCACATAGTTTAACCAAAAACACTTCGTCCATCGGCCAGTAGATCAGTCAAAAGTGCTTCGGTTTCATGGCCGGAAGGATGCGTGTTCGATTCTCGCTGCCGGCATTTTTCAAAATATATTCATTAAAATGCTTATAGATATACTTTCCTTCAATAATCTGCAGAAATTATGCAAATAATAATTTCTTTTAATGCATTTTTTCATGAAAAAACTTTTTTTTTAACTTTATCATGTTTTTCAAAAAAATGTATTTGCTATTTGCATAATTTTTGAAGATTATGGATGGAAATTGTATTTATAAACGTTTCAATTAATAAAAAATAATAAAAAAGGGGCAGGCACTGAAAACGGAACACGTAACACGCACCTTGCTAATATGAGGCCAAAGCGCTTACTGCCCAATTTGCAGTCTCTCCTTCTCGGACTAAAATTTGAAAATTGGACAATTTTATTAGATAGGAGTTGAAATTGTATAATTTCTAATTCAAAGCGTTCAAAATTGTACAATTTCAAGTTTAATTAAAGAATTTCCAAATTTTACGATTTCAGAATAAAATGGCTACAATATTACTATTTCAAAACGTTGAGAATGTAATAATATAAAATAAAAAAATTATGAATTTAAGTAATTCATATTTCGAAACTGTTGAAATTCGATAATTTCAAATTGAAAACTAAATTGAATGTTTCAAAGTTGAAGCATTTGAAACTGAATTTAAAACTTTAAAAAATGATGAAATTATTATTATATTGCTAAATTATTATTATCAATAAATTATCAAGAATTGTAATATTAAAACTTTTACATAGTCAAATACTTTGAATTTGCAATTATTTTTAATAAATATAAATCGTTTAAAAATAATACATTTCTTAATTGTTGATTGTACTTATAAAAATTCAGCTATTTTAATTCAAATTGCAAAATTAAAAATCATAAAATGGAAAAATGAAAAATTCAGCTTTCAACATGAAAATTAAGAACTCTAAAAATATAACCACTCAATATTAAAGAAATTATCATTCAATTATTGAGGTTTCAATTTCAGATAGTTCAGTTGGTGTATTTTCAGCTTAAAGAATACAAGTTTCAATTGTTGAATATCAAATCATTTAATTTCTAACACTTCATGTAGAATTATTATTATATTAATAAATTATTATTATTAATAAATTATCAAGAATTGTGATGTTAAAATTTTTCTATACTCAAATCCTTCAAATTTGCAATTATTCTTAATACATTTAAATTGTTCGTAAATGAGAATTTTTTCAATTGTTCATTATACTTTATAAAAATCAACCATTTGAATTCAAATTGCAAAACTAAAACTCATAAAAGAGAAAAATGGAAAATTCAGAGTTCAACATGAAAACCAGGAACTCTAAAATTATAACCACTCAAAATATAAGAAATTATCATTCAATTATTGAGGTTTTAATTTCAGGTAGTTTATCTGATGTATTTCGAGTTTAAAGAATACAATTTTTAATTTTTGAATATCAAATCATTTAATTTTCAACACTTAATTTAGAATTATCATTCATTCTTGAATATTTTTTTTAATTGATTTTGGAATTCCAATATTTTGAAACATTTTCAATTATAAAATAATTTAATTTTTCAGTATATGCATATTTATAAATCTTCTCATTTTTGAGGCTTGAATTTGACAAACTATTTTCCTAATTTTTCATTTTTTTGAATTTGTGCTGGAAGTATCAATTTCAAAATGGTTTGATTAATATTCTTTGAATTGAGAATTATGCAACTATCAAGTCTTTCAATTCGATATTCTACGATTTTGCAGAATTTAAAAAACCAGGCAATTTTCCACGTTGAAAATTGAAAACAAACAATGTATAATATTTAATTTTTTTTAATTATTATATTTTAAACTTAGTAGCAAGGCTTTTAATATTAGATTTTTTAATTTAGAAAGATTTAATAGGGAAATTGTCCTGAAATTATTATACTATTTGAATTTTCAACTTCAACATTTTGGAATTATGAATCATAAACCTATATAAACTAAAAAAATTTTAGACCGTGGATTTTCGAATTTAAGCTTTTGAAGCATAAAAGCTTTAGTTTCAAGGCTTCGGCAATTAAACTTTTTTAGAATTGCTCATTCCAAACATAATTTTTAATTAGAATTATGGAAATTTTAAAGATTATAAATATATTACTAATAAGTAGCATATGATGTAGTATCAAGTAACATTCAAAGTGATTGGACAGACTTTTTTATTACAATATGTGACTTCTGTCATCTAAAAATCACTTTCATTTTTACAGCTTGATATTGAAAAATTTTAAATATTGTGAGACTTGAAAGTTTAAATATTGTGAAACTATACAGTTTAATTATTCCAGAAAATTTTAAAATTATATGCTTTCTATTTGGAAACTTTCAAAATGAATTAATTCCAGCATGGAACGTTAGAAATTGAGCAATTCCAAACTTTGTTTAAAAAGTAAATTATTCTTAAATTAAGATCTTGAAACTGAGTCGTTAAAAAGAACCATTTTTCAAGTTGTGCATCACGATTTTTAGAATTCAATCATAATAATCTAAAGTACAGGAAAACAGGAGCTTGAATGCGCATAAAGTAAATAAATTAATTGAAAGATTATTCCTATTAATTTTAGATCTTGATTCAAATGACAAATTAAAATTTCTAATATTTATCAAAAAAAATGTTTTATTAGCACGAGGAATTGGTGGTTTTATTTACAGATAATTTATTACAAACTCAAATTACATTCTCACTTTATTGTATTCTATCTAATTATCCTCAGAATTATATTATGTTTTCTAATTTTTTATTGAGAGATGGCTATCACTGTGGAAAATAATTTGAACTGTCGTTTTCCATGTTTTCATAACTTTTCCGGCCTTCTGCGAATGATGGTATTGTTGTGAAATTACATAAAAGAAATTTGCAGAATTAAGTTTTCAAAAGTTCTCAAGTGGGATTCAGAGTACCTACAGCTTTTTACGTATAATTTGAGATGTCGTAGCTGGCTATATTATATGTTAATAATGTTAATTTTGTTCACTGAAAACAAGAGATTATTAATTGAAATATTATTGTTTTAAATAGTTCTTTAACTTTCACTCTGGTCATGATTTGGAGAAAGTTCTTCTCTTTTTCTAGTTACTTCTTTATTGATGTTAATTCACTTATTTACGGTTTACTCATTTTTTCTACAATTATGCAAAAGAAACATGAAAGAAGTATAACAATTACAATATAGAAATAACGTTTAGTTTTATAATAAAAATTATATATTAGTTATACATCAAAATAAAAAAAAAGTTTCCAGTAGGTAACGGCGTTTTCACTCAGACACTGTAGTCAGGCAAAATTGTTCTGTTTAATAAATTTCAAGTAACAATCACAATGTAGAAATTATATTTTACATGATAATAAAAATTATATATCAGATATACAGTCAAAATAAAAAAAAGTAGTAGATAACGGCGTTTTTACTCAGACACTATAGTCGGGCAAAATTGTTCTATTTAATAAATTTCAAATCTCGATTACAATTCAGAAATTAAATTTTATTTTATAATAAATAATATATATTTAATATAAAGTAAAACTAAAAAATAAAAGTTTTCAGTAGATAACGGCGTTTTTACTTAGACACTACAGTCGGGCAAATTTGTTCTATTCAATAAATTTCAAAAGCATGTTCCATGAATCACGTTTTTGCAGCCAAATAAATATTTATTCAGTTCAATATGAAATCTTTTTCTTGTTATTTTGAGTAATACATGAAGTATTCTGATTTTGATAACAAAAAATTTATTTCGAAAGCATAACAAATGAACTACAACGAAAATAATTCCACTATTTTTCTTCTCAATCACGCAACTAGCGTAATTTATTTTCATTATTACTACTTAATGACATTTTAAATTTTCACAAAATAAGAATAGAACAGAATATATAATTCTCACGTATGTGTATCTTTTCTACAGGTTTTTACATTAAATCGTTGCATCCCAAAACCACACTCCTTATATTACAATATACCCCCCCTATTAGGGCGTCCACTAAAAAATTTTTATTTTTATTCTTGCAAACGGTACCCCCTAATTTTCTTCTTTTTGTGTAAAAATGCTGCCATAAATTTCATATTATTTAAAATAATTGTTTGGATAAATTCGGAAAGGAAATTCATTTTTTTATGTGACTCCGGTGCATTAACGCGTTTTTATGCGACACGGTAGAGTATCGTAATGTTGTACATTACGATACAGCGGACGATCACTCTTCACATTACACTCCGCTGTATCGTAATGTACAACATTACGATACTGTACGCTGTCGCAACAAAACTTGTAAATGCACCGTCGCCACATAAACTAATATATGCGCCAATGAGCACAATTCGGGACTTCACGTGACTCGCTTACAATGCTCGCAGGACTTATCTCGTCTCGGCTTCGATCGTCCTGCGAGCATTGCCGCTTGTCGCGTAAAGACCCTCATTATGCGCCTCGGCGCATAATATACTATTGTTTTTTTTTTTTGATTTATTTTCAAATATAAATTTAAGGCTAAAAAATTCTTTCACTCCTAGAAAATGATTTTATTTATTAAGGAAGAAGTCTGAAATTTTATGAAAAGAAGGACGTTTGTGAAAATATTACCGGGCTTAGAATACGAAACTTTGTAATTTTATTACAATTAATGGTTTGAAATAGCCCAAAAAATGTTTTATTCTATATAATAATCTGCACAGGATTTTTACCACAAAATAAACAGAATATTGTACGAAGCGAATAAATTAAAACGATTTATATCGGAATTCTATTATCATTTTTACATGTAATTTATATAATTTCACCCAATTGGCTAAGGCAAACCTCCTATGCTTACTTATATCAAGTCTTATTTTCAGCGATTAAAAATGTTATTAAATCGTTAGACAAAACTTGTCGAAACCTATGAAAACGCAGAATGTTCAGGTGAATTAAAGCTAAAAATGCATTTTGAAATACTATAGGAATCTTAGAACTGTAAAAACTGTGTATTTCTAAATTCAAGATTCTTTTCTGTCCCCAGTGTAGGTACTTTTAATTCATTCGTTACGGAGAATATTTTCTTTACACTTTAGAAGAAATCCTGTGCATATTTTTCGAGAGAAAAGTGTTTAGGAGTAATTCAATAACCAAAAATAATTTCTAGGAGCGGAAGAACTTTTCACACTTAAATTTTTATTGACAAAAAAATGGAAAACTAAAAGTTAATTTTCAAATTTAAAACGGCCTAGCGTTAATGATATTTACATGTTGTTGACAAGTTTGATAATTTATGTCACAATTGAGGTTACAAATATAAATATCATAAAGATCTAATTGATATAAAAAATAATGGACTTTTCACTTTTTCGGTTTGAACTATACATTTTTCGCGTAATTTTATTCTCATATTATTTTGCAGAAACTCTCATATTATTTTGCAGAGTTTTATATACTTTTTTCACTACTCATCATAACAAAACTAGAAAATAAAATTTTGCGTATCATTATTTAAGCAATAAACGATCAACTTTATGACGTATACAAATATTCATATGTCAAAAACAACTCATTAAATAGATTTATGTTTGCTATCAAGGGCTCTTATAAAAAGACTACGGAATGTCATACATTTTTTCGAATTATTTATTTTTGAAACATCGATATCAAAAAGCTACACTATGGTTAAATACACAGCACATTATATAACTGAAACATAGAAAAACGCTGATCCTCAACAGTAAGCTGATTTGGTGTTGTTTTGAGTTGCGACAAAAAAGAAATACCGGAAAATCAGAATGCAGCTATGTTCAAGTTACAGTTTCACACTTGAAGTATTCTCTTTTTGAGAAAGGAAACTTTTATTTCGAGTGCATAACAAATGAACTGCAACAAAAATCATCCCGCTGCTTTTCCGTGAATTTGAACACTTTCCACCTTCTTCACCAAGTAAAGAACGTCCTGTTTTCTGTGAAAAATAGCAATGTGTGTCATTGTTTCAAACTGGTATTTTGGACTATTATTTAAAACTACACTACCGACAGATGGTATCGGTTCATTAACCTGGTGATCTACTGAAAATCAGCTTTGACTTAGAAAGGTGAAAGCGTCGTCCAGAATGAAGATAAAAATATATATCAATAAAAAGTTGTAAACTTCATTAAATTCTGCGTCGAATGAACCTTAGTTGGTGTAATTTATTGTTGTGAATATTGAGTTATCACGTGAGAGAGACAAAAATAAGATTCTCATTTACAAGAAAGTTTGTACATCAACTTCAACTTTTGTCAGGAGCTAGGAAAATGATTTCAATAATTTGATATTCTACAAAAGTGATCTTTAGGATTTTACCTTTGATTTGTGCCACTAAACATTGAAAAATCTTTACAGGTACATGACATAATAATATTAATGTGTGGGCATGCTAAATTCAAAATACGTGGTTCAAGTGAAAGGTAAAATACTAAAGATCACTTTTGTAAAATATCAAATTGGTAAATTCCTTTTTGTAGCTCCTACCAAGGGTTGAAGTTGAAGTAAAAACTTTCATGAAAACCGAAATTTGGTTTTTGTCTTTCTCACCTGATAATTCAATGCCCACATGGCTAAATTACATAAACCGAGGGGAAACACCTATGATAAACCGCTGGACCACTTGGTTATCCAAGCTGGTGATCGAGTGTAATCCGAGTAATCCAGTGTAGGCTTGAGTAATCCATTTGTGAACCAGGTAATTCGGAGTAATTCATATAATTTCTAACGTGGAGAAATACACTTGTTATGCGCGTAATCCAGAGTAATCCACTTCCACTCCAAATCATTCGGTGTAATTGAGCTAGTTCAAGTAATCTATTTGTAATCCAGAGTAACGCACCTATAATCCGACGTATTCCACGTAATTCGAAGTAATTTACATAATGCAAGTAATCAATTTGTAATCCAGGGTAATCCAGGTAATTTTGACTATTTGAAATAGGTAACTCAAATAGCTTTCATCTATTTTGTTGAAATTTTTGTTTTTCTGTTGTTGAACATTTGTTGTTTTTCGTTGAAAATTAATTTATAAACTGAAAATTTAACTATTCAATTTTTTGTTCAAAATTGATCTTTTGTAGTCAAAAATTCATGTATTTTGTTGAAAATTCGTATATTATGGTAGAAAATTGATCTTCTTCCATGAAAATTTATGATTTTCGTTAAAAATTCAAATATTTGGTGAAAAATTAGTATTTATTGCGTTTTAACTGATGTCGCGCGGGAGGTCATAATATTAGTATTAATATGTTTCTTAAATATTATTAGACAATCTTTTTATTTAAACTAGGGGGGGGGGGGAGTAGGGTAAAACGGGGTGGCGGGTAAAACGGGCTACTTCTTGATTTTTGGGGAAAACTTGCTGCTATCCACCTTATACTATAATAATTTGTTGCTTGTGTCGGTGAGACGAAATCTCAAAAAAAGTTGTATGCAATTGAGTATTAAATCGAAGTGTAGAGCACTCAATAGTTTTTTGCACTCGGAAGGTTGATATTTCTGCCTCAAACATCGTCCTGGGATTGATTGATCGTCGCAATCAGCAAAAAAGTGAGTATTCCACAAGGATCTGTATTCTATTACACGCAAATTGAATAATCACAAGCTCAGTTAGGTTATCTTGTTGGTGAATTATTCACTATTAAGTAAAAAAAGGCCCTAGTCGAGTAAAACGGGGTACCCGGTGGCTCTATCTCACTCGTGATTTAACTCAATATTGTCAGTGATTAATATACTTTTCTATATAAATTCAAGCCAGATCTCAGTTTGCACATTAATACACTCGACTCGCGGTTTAAGAACAGCGTCGGGGGTTACCTGCATGAACCCTTGTGGCTAAATCGGAGCGATTGAAACGGAAATAACAACAACAAGAAGAAAAGAAAGTGGAAGAAGAAAAAAAAGAAACTAGCTGTGAATTCGATCTCGAGTGTTTCCACTTTGTTTGTATTTATATAGTTATGTGGTGCTCGTTTCACGAGCACTTTGCTTCCCGTTGGCAAATGTATTTGCTTCCTCATAGAGGATGCATTAGCTATTTTTTTCAACAATAAACAAACCAAAGTCTTCATTTTGATCAATTTAAAAATAGAAATTTACAAAAAATACAAAATTACAGAATAATACAAACAATTTTTTGAATACAAAGACAAATCAGACAAATCAAATTTTTTATTCGAAATGATAATTTTTCGAGCTGGAAAAGGGAAGGGAAAAGTTCTGTCGCACCCTATCCCTTTCCCAGCTTTATGATTTTTTAAAAAAAATTGTCAGAATTATTCTATTTGAAAATGTATGATCAAAAAATTTTTCTATTCATGCGTCAACTTTGAATTATGTCAATGAAAAAATTTTTTCTGTTAGAAACAGATGATTTGAATTTTATAAATGAGCATAACTTCCTCAACCTTCAATTAAGTGTATTGATATTATTGAGTAATCGATTTTCCTCGAATCAAGGAATCTTTTCCATTTTCGCATCAATTGTAAATTATGTGAGTGAAAAAAGTTTTACTATAAAAAACCGTGTGTCTTGAAAGAACACAACTTTTCTATTCTCGCATCAACTTTAAATTATGAGAATGAGGAAATTTTTAGCATAAAAATCAAATTTCAAAATATATAAATTGCCATAACTTCCCTACGCTTTAATCAAATGTATTGATATTATATGTCAATCGATTCGTCTCGAAACAACATATCTTTTCTGTTCTTGCATCAACTTTGAATTATGTTAATGAAAAAAGTTTTACTATTAAACACCGATTTTCAAAATATATAAATTACCATAACTTCCCTACGCTTTAATAAAATATATTAATATCATAGGTCAATCAAATCACCTCGAACAAAAGAATCTTGTGTATTCTTGCATCAACTTTGAATTATGTTGATGAAAAAAAATTTTTACTATAAAAAACCGATTTTTATCATATTATTAAGTGCTAAAAAAATGCAACAAATATTTTTAGAAATCCTGTGGTCTGTTTCAAGATATTAGTGTGACATCCTCAAATCCACACAAACACACACACACACACATCCGGACAATTGCTTAGAACATTGTATTAGACTTTTTTGAATTAAGGAAGGTGCAATTAAATGAATTAAAAATTTTTGGAACATGTTACCATTACAAAGCTTCCTCTATGAGGAAGCAAAAAAGGCAACAAAAGGCAAAGTAAAGTTACCAGGAAAATGACAAAGAAGGAAAAGTAGAAAATAATGTTCAGTAAAATCTACAATTTGCAAATAAAATGACCCGAAAATCGATCTTTTATCAAATTCATTTTGTACTAACAAAAAATTTCGCAAACGTGCCGATTCTTCATATTTCTTTTTTCGACATATAACTCCTTCTAAAATAGTATATTGTGCTACAAGTTGAAAAAGCGTCGCTTTTTCAATGTGTGGGACACGATACTTTTTCTATAATTTGTTAAAAAGTGCTAGTTTTTGTTTACCTGTTTTTTGTGTAAAAAGAAGGCGATTTTTTGTCGATTGGCGCAACAATGACAATGGTAATTATCAAAACCATGGCAATAATATGGCAGTAATAATAAGCTGGTTCTCACAATTGAATAGTTGGCCCATAAAGTTGAGGGCTTCAAAACTTCCGATTTTTCGTGAAAAAAACCAAGCACAGTATTTTCGGAGAAACTGACGGTGTTTTTTTGCTTTTGCCAAGTGACAAAAGTACATACAAAATACACAACTCGAGACTTTTCAGGAAATTGCTTTTAGGTTAGGGACGACAGTCGGAAAATAGAATGAAGTTGGCTGCGCACGATGCACGAGTCCACCCGAGGCAGCACGAACCCACCCGAAATAACATTTACTTTTTCCACTGTGCCTCACTTTTATCACTGTCCATTTACTTTTTCCACTGCATCTGTCCACTTTTGTCACTGTTGCCCGGAAAGGTCGGCACTGCGCATGCGCCACGTCATCGAGCAAAAATCGGTAACTTTTTACACCAAAAACAGGTGGAAAAACTGGCACTTTTTCGCGAATTATAGAAAAAACCAATTAACGGATTTTTTTTATTCTGAAAAAATTTTTAGGGCAAAAAGTAAAGGTACCTCGTTTTACCCTACTCTTCCCTATATTCAATTGAATTTGTAATTATTAATTTTAGCAGTGCTTCGAGACTTGAATGGACCAGTCTAACAAGAGAGTCCCCTTCTAGAAATAATCGATTGGACACGATTCATAACGATTAAGAGTGATCAAAAGTTCAATCGTTTTAAATTGTTGCTAATTGTGTCAATTGTTTCCAATCGGGTTGAATTATGAGTAAATGCACTTGCCTGCAGTGCGCCCTCTGCAGTTTTCTTTTGTAACACACATGACGCGCACGTGTTTATAGGTTGGAAATTAAATTTTTAACAATTCAACAAAAATTTCAAGTACAAAAAATAGAATGTTTGTTCAGGCGGTATACCGAATGAAGAGTCGAAATTATGTGGGTTAACGGTACGTAAAAATCATACCATCTAACGATGTGACAGTGATATAGTGTCTTCATCAAGTAGGCAGTAGTAGTTTGATTTAGCGTGTATATTATTGTAAAACGTTTATTATCATTTTTTGTTTGAAAGCATAAAAAACCGCTTGTAAATAATTATCCAAATATCAAAATGCTGTAGTGACAACTTAACCTCTGATTCACAATAATGGATACCCAATTGAAAACGATTGGAATCATTAGAACGTAGAATGGCGCCAATATTTTGAAACTCGGACTAAATAAGGTGTAGGTAACTCATTAAATTCTTTTAATTTTTAGTAGAAAAACTTATCGAATCTTTTTAAATGTCTTGCAGCATAACAATTTTGAATTTATAAATAAGTTTGATTTGAAATTCTCGAAAATTTCTAGTTTTAAATATTTAAAATACTCAATTTTGAATATTACAAATAATTTGGTTTGCAATGCCTAATCTTAAAATTTTTGAATTTTAAAGGTTTACAATTTTTTATTTTATAGTATTAGATTGTTCAGAATGCTTTATGTAATTAAAAATTCAAATAAATTAACAATAATTGACAGAAATGGACTTGGAGATTTAACTATTTAAAAACTGTTACAGATTAAACTATTTTTAAATTTAAGCATTAAAAATTGTAGTATTTACAGGTGAAATAGTTCGAAATTGTATTAAATACATGCAGGAATCATCGCAAGAACTGGTTTTCCTTCCCCGAGCACAGACATTTTCAAGGGTGGCGATTCGGCGGACGATTTCAAATTCCCGGTCAAGTTGTTCAATTTTCCCAGTCAACTAAAAGTAACATATTCATATTTGCCGCAAAACGCAAACATTTATTTTAATTCATCACGTTCATTCTGAACATCCTTTAACACAACAAGCAGAATATTGCAAAATAAATGAATTTTTAAAAAATACTTAAATTTTCGACTAAAAATATCAATTTTTTACAAAAAGAAAATGAAATAGTTAAACCTTTAGTTGAAAAAATTAATTTTAAACAAAAAAAAAAACGGATTTTCAACAAAAAAGTTGAATTTTCAACCAAAGTGATGAATTTTCAAATAAAATTATGAATCTACAACTGAATAGTTAAATTTAAAAAAAAGTTCTAACTAAAATTATGAATATTTAACTGGATCACTTGAATTTTCAACCAAAAAGATGAATTTTTAAACCAGAAGATTAATTTTCAAATAAAAAGAATTATTTTGTACAGAAAATACAATTTTTCAACAAAATACATGAATTTTCAACAAAATATTTGAATTGTTGATTAAAGAAGACAAATTTTCAACCAATTAGTTGAATTTTGAACCAAAAAAAAAATCATTTTTAACCGAAAATGGAATAGTAACATTTTTAGTAAAAAAAAAAAATTAATTTTTAACCAAACATAAGAGTTTTCAACTAAAACAATGAATATTCAACTGAAACAGTTGAATTTTCAAGCAAAAAAAAATTAATTTTTACTAAAAAATATAAATTGTCAACCAAAACTTAAATAATTAAATTTCAATTTAAAAAAATGTATGTTTAACCAAACAAACGAAGTGATGAATTTTCAAATAAAATTGTAAATATTTACCTGAAATAGTTGAATTTTAAACCAGACTTTAACTAGAATAATTGAATTTTGGACCAAGAAGATGAATTTCTACCAAAAGACGAATTTCCAACTAAAAAAGATAATTTTTCTACCAAAAATTGAATAAATAAATTTTTAGGCAAGAAAAAAAAATTCAAAAAAAGAGAAGAATTTTTAACTAAAATTATGGAATATTCAACTGCAATAATAGTTACATTTTCATTTTAAAAAAATATATATATTAAACCAAAAAACATTCAAAGAAAAAGAATAGTTGAATTTTATGCCAAAAAGATTAATTTTCAGTCATAAAGATTATCTTTTTACAAAAAAAGTCAAATTTTCCACAAAATAAATAAATTTTCAAACAAATAGTTTAATTTTTAAATGCAAAATATCGATTTCCAACGAAATAGTTGAAGTTTCACCAAAAAAAGATGAATTTTAAATTAAAATGATGAATCTTCCAAGTGAGAGTGATAGTGGGACAGAGGGTGACGAATTAAAAAGTAAAAATGCTAATATCCGTAGGATATTAGAAGATGAGAAAGAATCTGATTAACTTGACTCTCAGTTAATTTTAATTGTTCTGTACCTAAAATACTTTAATCAATTTATTTAGTAAATTACACGTTTTTTATACAAAATTATAGGCAATGAAATGAATAATTTGATGAAAAAACTTCACCACATTGGCAAATTTGTTGATAACAGCACTCTCAGCTCGCGGAAATTATTACAAAACATTTATTCAATTTTTTTCATGAACATATTGCTTAAAATGTGTTGTCTCGAAAAAAAGTAAATAGACGTTTTCAAATAATTCCCGCGAGACGAAAGTTCTGCCATCAAATTGCCACTTCATAACCTCGAAATCCTACTACCGATTGGCCCGATTGGGAACGATTGGGAACGATTGAAACTTTGCAACACTCAATCTTTCCCAGTCGTGCACACACGATTAAGAAACACGATTGAAAACAATTCAAATTTCGTTCTATCATTCTTAATTGTTTTCAATTAATTATTTCTAGATTGGTAATAATAATACACCGTTGAAAAATCATTTCTTGTTTAAAATTGGATTATCTCAGTTGAAAATTAATTTCTTTGGTTGAAAATTAAACTATTTTGTTGTAAATTTGTGTTTTTTTGTAGAAAATTAATTTTTTAATTTGCAAATGTAACTTTTTCATTTTTGGTTAAATATGTATTATTTTTAGATGAAAGTTCAACTATTTGGTTGAAAATCCTTTTATTTTGTTGAAAATTCGACTTTTTCGGTAGAAAATTAATTATTTCAGTTAATAAATCATGTTTTCCGTTGAACATTTAACTTTTTGATTAAAAAGTAATCTGCTTTGTTGAAAATTCAAGAATTTCGTTAAAAAGTGTTTAAACTGTTTTTAAATTAAAATCAAAATTTGCTTTAGTTGAAATATAAAATATTCATCCTTTATATACATCCTTTATTTTAATTAATTTTTTGTTAAGAATTCATCTCTTTGGTTTTTTCAAATTGAAAATTAAGTTTTGAACTGAAAACTCAAGTATTTCATCTTTGGTGGAAAATTTTTCTTTTTCAGATGAAAATTCAACTACTTTGTTTAAAAAACAAGTACTTCGTTGAAGATTTTTTTTTCGGTAGAAAGTTAAGCTTCTTGTCTGACAATTTAACTATTTGATTAAAAGTTTATATATATTCCGTTGAAAATGTAACATTTTTTTGTTGAAAAAGTAATTATTTCGGTTTTAATTCACGTGAGTTTCAATATTTTCATGTGAAATTATTCATTTCTGGACGTTTTTATTTTTTGGAAATTTGAATCCCTTAATTTTATTTCCATCTTTTTAAAGCTGTTTCCGTGACTTGATAAATTTGGTAGAAATCACATATAACGAATATCTACATTCGAAATCTTTGTGCTCCACCTAGGTGCCTAGCTGTTGATTCAAGAAAAATTAAGAATTGAGAAAGTATGTACATACATTTATTTATTTGAAGAAATGGTTTCATTTATAAATATAGTCTTCTAAGTATTATAAGTACACAATATAATATACAGTGATTCAGCAGTTCCTGTTTACGATAGAACTGGAGAAAAACGAAAAGTGACAAAATATTGTCACACTCAGAAAAAAGTTTGTTTTAATTTTAATAAAAAAAAACATTTGTTTGACGTTATATTAAAGATAAAATTTGTTTGAGTTAAACAATGGTATATTTGAATGCAATGAATTTTATTTGAATAAAACAATATGATTAAAACAAACATTGTTTCTGAGTGCAGTCGATATGATCATGATAATTATGTATACCATATGAACATGATGATCACACATGAAAATGATATTCTGCAAATAAACGGTGAATTTCATGATTTTTAAACATACTTTTGTGTATGTCAAAACGATACGTAGTGAGACTGCGTTGAAAACAACTCATAAAATAAACTTAAATTCGTTATCGTGCAGGGCGTTGTAAAATGATTATGAATGTTTTGTATTCTCGAAAATTGTAAGCTCTATAAATTATAAACTTTAACTAGGTCCCTCTAGGCTGATCCTTTGACGATTAATATTTTTCAATTATTGATTGTTTTTTACACTTTTAATCTCAAACAAACTCAGTATTTCTCGTAGGTGTATTTCTTCAGCCTTTAGTCCCTGAAAGCTTAAAAGCTCTTGTAAAATTTTAAAGGATGATGTGTTTAAATTTTACTTTTTATACAAATTTTTAACGAAGTACATATCTTATGAATTTTATTTTTTTTATATCATGTATCAGTTTTAATTTATGCGTTTTATAGATTTCATAAATATGTCTGTAAAAAATTGTATTTGTATATTTAATCTCTCCCTTTTACGGGTTTGAGGGCCTCCGCTCCCTGTACATATATTTACATTTCATCCTTAACCTAACTTAACCGCTGCTTATATTCTAATGTTTCGCCTTACTTCAATAACAATAATATTATAACTATTGGTTCTTAAACTTCTACAAATGAGCGATCTTCCAGGGCTTCCGTTTTCTCTTACCATAAAATACATTTTTACCGATTTAAAAATTAAAAATTTTTGCTAGTTACTTTCCTTTAAACAGGATCACCCGTTTGGCTCTGCCCTGCTCCCTTGCTTTCTCTCACTTCTTCCAGTTTTTTCATCCACGTCACTCCCTGTCCATTACCATTTAAAATCCATCTTACACACTCATCTACACTCAACTGTCCATCTTCCTCCCCTGTACACCTCTCTAACACATGTGCCCATGACTCCATTTCGTATCCACATACTCTGCACAGATTGTCCTCTTCATCCATCCAATATCTACAGGATCTCACTCCTTCTCCCATTCTAAACCGTACCACTCTATTCCATTTGTCTTCCTTTTTTATTTTTTGCAAATATTCTGGTTCCGCTAACCCTTTGACCATCATATACCATCTATTGTACTTCGAATCCATAATCTTTATCCATCTCTCGCTTCCTTGTTTTACTAATAGCTCTAACTCTATGTTCTCCCACTCCAGTACCCCTTCTTGTATATCACAAGCCCTCCTCATTATTTTCCTTTCTTCCTCCCCTTTCGAATTTCCCAAATTGCCTCTCGTCTCCATATTCCGAACTTTGTCCAAGCACACTTGTGCTATTCTGCTCCCTTCTCCCCTTTTCAGTTTCTCTTCAAACTTCCAGGCTCTCTTAATTTGTCTAGTTACCATTTTTTCCCTTCCTATTTCTTCCCTTAACATGTATCCTGGGCAACTCCAACTAACCCCCATTACCCATCTCAGAAATCTCTCATGCATGCTTTCCACTTTCCTATATTCCTTCCATCCCCAGACCTCCACTCCATAACACAACACCGCCCAAACCAACGCATCAAACATCCAAACCCTCATTCTCCAATCGTCATTGAACCTTCTCTTTCCTATACCCCATACTTGGCCCATTACTTTACTCGCACATTCGATTCTTTTCCTCACCTGTACCTCATTTCCCCCTCCTGCCTCAAACCAAAAACCTAAGTAACAGAACTCCTCCACACTTTCCACTGTGTGTCCGTTCATCTTCCAAACGTAACCTATTTTGGACTTTCTATTTCTGAAGCACATCACCTTGGTCTTCCCTACGTTCACCGTCAGTTCTTTTGTTCCCACATACTCTTCGAAAATTCTTATCATTAGGTTCATCCCCATCTCATCGTCTGCTAATAAAACTACGTCGTCCGCGTACGCTAGAGAATATAGTTTTCTATTACCCAAAATCGTCCCCCCTTTCCCTTTCTCCTTTAGCTTCTCCTCTAAATCTGCCAGCAGCATATTAAATAGTAGCGGACTCAACGGGCACCCTTGCCTTAGACCTCTTCCTGTCCAGAAAACCTCCCCCTTTTCCCCCCTATCTTCAACCTAATCCTGGTTTCAGTAAAAATTTCCTTTATCCTCTCCACCAACCCTTCTTCTATTCCCCTCTCTTTCATTGCCTGCCATAGCACTTTTCTATTCACTGAGTCAAAAGCTGCTTTAAAATCTACGAACAAGGCGACTAATTTCCCTCTTTTTCTCCCTAAGTTTCTGTTAACCAAGTAGTTGAGTACGTAAATGTCATCTATTGTCCCCATCCCTTTTCTAAATCCCGTCTGATTGTGTGGAATACTTTGTTTCTCTTCTATCTGATTCTCTAACCTTTTTCTTAGAATTTCTGCGTATATTTTATAACCCACTGGCATGAGAGTGATCCCTCTGTACTCTTCTACCTTCTTACCATCCCCTTTCTTGACAAGCGGTTCCACCAGCCCTGTCATCCAGTCCTCCGGCCACCCTTCTCCTTTCCAGACCTTGTTGCAGATCTTCCACATCCCTTCTCTAATCCCTTCTCCTCCATACTTTATTGCTTCGTTCTCCATACCATCCTCTCCTGTAGCCTTGTTTCTTTTCAGTCTATCTATCGCCTGATCCACTTCTTCTCTTGTTATTTCGTTCCCTTCCTCCATTTCTCCCTGGACTATCCTTCTATTTTCCCCTTTCCTCCTATTTTGTTCTCCCCCTAACAGACCCTTAAAATAATCCGTCCACTCGCCCATTTCTATTTCTTCATTCACGCCCTTCCTTCCTCCTCTTTCCCTATTTATCACATCCCAGACCCTACCTTCTTTGATCGCTTTTTCTACTTCTTCCTTGTATTTCTCCTTTCCCTTTTGCTTTTTCCTTTCCAGCATCCTTTCATGTTCTCTTTTTCTCCTGTTGTACTCCGCCTTCTCTATTTCTCCTTTCCTCCATTTTCTTACACACTCTTTCATTCTCTCTTTACTCTCCCTGCATTCCTCGTCCCACCAGCCTCTCTTTCCCTCTTCTCTTCCTTCTTTTGTACCTACCTCATCCCTTACCTTCTCAATCGACCCTTTCAACATTTCAATTAACGAGTCTACTCCCTCCTCCTTTTCATACCTAACATTCTGCGTTTCCATTTTTTGTTTAAACTCTTTTAATTTATCTACCCCCCAGACTCCCATTTTCGTGTTCCTTTCTCCCCCTCTTTCCTTTCTCCCTCTGCCGCGCTTATGGACGCCACCTTTCAGTGTAGCTATTACTGGGAAGTGCTCAGACCCTATCTCATTCCCCACATTCATACTGCCTATCATATTCCTCATTCTTTCTTCCGCCAGGATGTAGTCTATTACTGTTTCTCCCTTACCTATAAATGTGATCTCTCCTTTTTCATCTCCTTTCATGTTGCCATTACAGATAAACCATCCTGTTTCTCCTATTACGTCTAGTAACCTCCTCCCCTCCCGGTCTATCTCTCTATGTTTGGAGCTCCTTATGTAGGTTTCCTTTTCTTCATCCCAAGTCCCTCCCCCTTGCTCGCCAGTCCAGGCATTCAAGTCACCTCCTATCAAAACCAACTCTTCCTTCTTTTCCTCCATCCATCTCCTTATTACTCTCCAACCTTCCTCTTCCCCTCTTCTTCTATATACACAAACCACCGCTATTTTGACTTTTCCAATTATTATCCTTCTTACCATTGTACCATCCTTTTCCTCCCTGTCCTCCTCTATTCTCCCTTTTATTGACAATTCTTTTCTCACCCCTGAGACCATGCCGCCCATCCCTCTACCTTTAACGTGTTCCTTTCTTGCTTCTTGCATTGTCCACACATAACCTCTAGGTAACCTCCTTTTCACCCCCTTCCAATCCTTCTCATCGACCCAGGTTTCACTCATCATAATCACATCCCACTTTTCTAACTCCCGCAAAAAACCTTCATTCTTGTTCTTCAAGCCTGAAACATTCCAGAAAGCTATTTTCACGTTTTTCTCCTCCATTCCCTCACCTATCCTGCTCACTTTTCTTCCGCCTTGCTTTTTGGAAACCCCTCTGTTTGATCTCTAACCTCTTTTGCATCTTCCTTTTTTCTACCTTTCTCAACTCTTTTTCCCTTTTCCCTTATTTCTTCTAATTCCTCGTCCCAGAACCATTCCTCCCCATTTATCCATAATATGTCTCTCCCTATCCATACCATGCGCCCCTTTTTCCTCTCAACCCATGCCCTCTGCTCTATCTGCCATTTCCTTTTCCTCTCCCTGCAAGTCAAATCCTCTTCAATTCTTTCCCTTCTTCCTTTCAATAATTTTTTGTTCTCCATAATTTTCTTTTTTTCGTCCTCACTCCCTACTTTTACTATAAACATTCCTTCTTTTCCTTCCTTCGTCCCACCTATTCTCTTAACTCCTTCTACCCTTACCTGAACTCCAATATCTCTCAAAAGATTTTTGATTTCCACTTCCCCTTTTTCACTCTCTACTGTCAATCCCTTAACTACTATGTTATTTTTTCTCTTTGCCCTTTCTTCCCCTTCCAATCTCCTTTCAATGTCACTTAGTCTCTTCTTTAATCTTTCATTCTCATTTTGCACGTTCCTACTATTCCCTTCTCCTATTTCCGCACCCTCTGTTTCTTTCCCCATATGCTCATTCCTCATTTCTAAGTTGTTTACTCTTTCTTCCAACTGTTTTATCTGACTATTTCTCTTTTCGTCATCCTCTTTCTGTCTATTCTCTATACTCTCTAATTTACCCCATACCTTGTCCTTCTCCTCTTTCCAGAGTTTATCCCACTCTTCCCACTTTTCTCTTACTTTTCTCACTTCCCCCCTTACGTCTTTCCCCTGCCTATTCATATCATCTAGTCTCTTCCTTGTTTCCTCTCTGAACCCTTTTATGAGAGCCTCTAATTTTTCAAAAATTCCTCCGTCCCCCCTATCTCTTTCTGGTGTTTTTCTTTTAGTGAGTTTAGTCCTAACCTTCTTGCTTTCCTTGTCCCTTTCTACATCGTCCCCTTCCTCTCTTTTTCTTAATCATATTATGTAAAGATTTTTGAAAATATGCTATTAAGGTTTATTTATTTTATGAAAGTGAAACACATTAATTCATCCATTTCTATCTGAACACTGAGATCGAAGTTCAAAAAATAATCTCTAGATAATATTTGTTACCACTATCGTCATTACAAGTTTAAAAATATTTTTAAGCATATTGTCACAGAAATATATTATATAAATTAAAATGAGAAATAATTTAACATAATTTTAACATCGTTAAATGTAAATAGAAGCTACGTGAATTATATTTCGTATAAGATAATTTGAATCAGATCTTTCACAACATTTATATTAATGAATACATGTTTACTATATTATTTTTTATTATGTTACTTCCTTTTGACAAGAATTGCGATACAAATTACGAAATAAAAATTCTGTTCTCATATTTTCTTTTAATATTTTCTATATCAAATTTTTGTACTTACTTACGCAGTTGACTTAAGTGAACCATTTTATAAGCTGTTAATCGAGTGTAATTAATGGTAATGAGAAGGTCCTGAACAATCATACAATAAATGAGAACATTAAGTGCGCTAACCTGCACTTTCCTCATGGCTGAATTACAAGATATCAGAAAAACTAATTAACGTTTTCTTCTTGAACGAGTTGAATTGTTCTGCGATAATCCATAACTAAGGCTGAGTAAAAAAATAATATTAACATCATTTGAAAACAGTCAATCTTATTGAAGGATCGCATTTTGAGGTAAAAACAGATGAAAGGTTTTCTCGAGTCTGTTATATTGCTAACAAAACTAATTAGTATGAGATTACTACAGAAGAAAATTTCCTCATAGTGATAAATGGATTTCAATAAGTTTTTTACCGTTTTTTTTGCATATTTCAAGCATATTCGAAAGGACTATCAGGCATTTAAGAGTAATATCATGTGAAATAAGAGTTATTTTGTCAGTTTTTGGCTTTTGTAATTTGTGATTTGTAATTTATTGAAAAAGTCCCTAGGGCTAAATAGCCCTCTAAGGAACGAAATATACATGGTAATATTCTTAAAACTAGGATCGTGGCACAGTAACTGAATATGTGTATTTAACAGTAAATTAATACTATCAATTAATATTGAACATAGGCCGTTAGAATCAAAATGTTATAGGTTGAAGTACATAGTAGTTTTGAAATTATACGATATGTGTTTAATAAAATCAGAAACTACATTAGTAGTAAGAGGTCAACATAATACTAAATTTATTACCAATGGGTAATTTCGAGTAAATAATTTGAATCATTGAATAAATACCTAAAAAATTCAATTTCAAAATGATGATAAGAGAGCGCTTCCCTGATAATTAGTGGTATTCTATTCCATAGACGTGCTCCTCTAACCATAAACGATCTTTGGAGTTTACATGTTCTGTGCTTTGGTATTTTTAAAGCTAAGTTCCTCTCACGGAGTCTGGCATGATTGGAATGATTTTTATCAACGAAAGTAAAATATTCACGTAAATACTGAGGAGCTTCATTTCTAGATATTGTAAAGAGCAAATTGCCCATAAAAAATTGTCTTCTTTTAGCTACGGGCGAGAACCCAGCTCTCTCGCGATAGAGAGTCATGTGTTCACTTTTTGGTAAATTGTATATAAGACGGATACATGCATTTAGTGCCAATTCTAGCTTTCCATTCAGTTCGTCCGTTATATCATCATAAGCAATACATCCGTAATCGAAGAACGGTAGAATTAAACTCTTAGCTAGTAGAATCCTAGTACGGTTGAGCAAGTATCCTAAATCCTTGACCGATTCTTGAAAAACAATAGTAACATTACCAACCCTCAAAAGAGGGAGGTAAGCGAGTGCATCCACAGAGGGAGAAGCCGAAGGCCCAATAATAATAGCGTTAGTTTTAGCTGGATTTAAAGCAAGACCGTTGTTTTCAGCCCAAAGAACCACACGATCTATGTCCTCTTGGATCTGACTGAGAAGTCTATTCAATTCTGAATACTTACAAAATTTTAGATCACTTCCAAGATCAGAGGTATACAAGTTAAAAAGCGTAGGTGCAAGTGTGGACCCCTGCGGAACTCCACTCATTCTACCACCCATTCAGACATATGAGCATTACTAGTCTTCACACTTTGTGAACGATTACTTACATAGGAGGCAAACCACTTTATTACTGAATTGGAAATTTTGAAAGATTTGAGTTTTTGTAAAAGTAAACTGTGGTTCACTGTGTCAAAAGCCTTAGAAAAATCAAAAAGTACCACAACCTTAATCTCTTTTTTATCGATCGCCAGCTTAACATCAGTAGTGATTTTGAGGTACGCTGTGAGTGTACAATGTTTGGCTTTGAAGCCCGATTGCATAGGGTCTAATAATTTATTAGTATCTAGAAAATTTGTTAGTTGTCTGTGCACCATCCGTTCAAGTGGCTTTGATAACACATTAAGGATAGAAATTGGCCGGAAGTCTTTAGTGGAAGTAGGACTGGTGATTTTAGGTATCGCTTGCATTAGTGCCTTTTTCCATATATTTGGAAAAATACCACTTTGTAAAGATGCATTATAAATCTCCAATAATATTGGGAAGATAACTGGAAGAGCTAAGCGGATCATTTTTATCGATATTCCATCCATACCGATCGCATTAGAGTTAACTTCCATTACTTCCTTGAGGAAAGTCCCAGGAGTAATATCAGAATAGAAGAAATCATGTTCATCAAGAGTTTGCAGAGGCAAACTGGAAGAGGCAGTTAGAAGTTCTGTCACAATAAGTTTCAACATGAATGTATTAAGGAATACACTAGCAGAGAAATTTTGATCAGGATATTCCTGTTTAGGTGGAATTAAACGCAAGCGCGTGAGAAATAAACAATGTTTTCTTTTTTGTTTTTATTTCTGATTGCGTTAAAGTTAAATTGGTTGTAAGAGTTCCTAATTTTGGTCTGAACAAGATTCCGAAGCTTGGGAAATTCCGCTTGTATACTACTATTCCTGGTTCTTCTTGCTAATCTACATTTCGTGTCTCTTTTTTGCTTTTGACGCTTTAGATATAACGTTTTATGCGTATATCACTCTTTATCGTCGATTTGCGATTCAAGAATTACGACTTACTAATCGTGAGGTGTAAAGGCACCCCTGTGACTGGCCACATAAATAATGTTGTTAAACCCCTACCCCTTTCGAACTATAAAATTGTTTTTCTTCTTTCACGTTCAATATGCGGATAAATAATTTAGTAACACTGCTTTAGTAAATAATGTCGTAAATTATACTGATAATAATGATCAATTATACATTTTTCAAAGATTCATTATTAGTTCTTCACCAACGTCAAAAGCGTACAAACACTCATAATTCACGAGAAAGCCAACCAAGTTAAAAACAGTTTATGGCTTTATTGTACTATTTTCAACAAAAAATGTACGCATTATTTTGATCAGTGATATCTGGGTTTCAAAAATGGTATTATAAAGTATACTTCTATCTTGGAACTTTCCAAAATAATTACAATTTTGACTTAGAATGGGGAATTTTTGAAAAGAATTATAATTCTAAATTGGAAGAGGGAATTTTTTAGAAGAATCGTAATTCACAGAAATAATTGTTTTCACACCCCTACGGCTTTCCAGCGTCTCATGGCCGGCAGAAAGGTAACCCTGTGGCTGGTTATAGAAATAATTTTGGTCAAACTCCTACCCCTTCTTAACGGAAATGCCGGTCGGCTCCGGCATTCTAGAATTCACCCTTGAAATATGTTTTATTACCGTTAACGGTTTTGTATACACAACCTTTCAATAAATGATAAAATTATGTTTTATAGTGTTAATTTAAAATATCATTTTAAAAGGCGCTTTGGTAAAATTCCTCCAGGGGGGGGGGGATTATAAGGTTTTGATAAAAAAACTAATTTCTTCTTACAAAAAGCTAAAGTTTGCTTTCGTAGTATGTATTGTTAAAATCTTGAAAAAGTACTCTTTATTCGTTCAATGAAGAATTTGTTACATTTTTCTGGGGCGATTAGGTAACGTTTTCACTCTCATTTCGACTTTCATTTTTCCGAAATTCACGTAGGCTGCTTTTCTTTTCAAAATGGCCGTGACAGTTAACATTTCCAAAAGTAAAAGACAACCAACGTGAATTTTGAAAAAGGTGAAGTGAAAGTGAAAGTGTAAAAGTCATATAATCGCCCTGTGTTAAG
Source organism: Andricus curvator (assembly GCA_932195095.1). Taxonomy (NCBI): domain Eukaryota; kingdom Metazoa; phylum Arthropoda; class Insecta; order Hymenoptera; family Cynipidae; genus Andricus; species Andricus curvator. The sequence goes on along the minus strand of CAKNYM010053500.1, from coordinate 295,795 downwards.
AAATTTGAAACAAAAATTAATTCATGAAAAAAACATCAAAGTTTTTGAAAACTCTGCTGAAGACCAATTTATTTATGGAATCCTCAAAATCTAACCTTAGTTCGTTCAACATCAAATTTCCATAATTTTCTACTCAAATTCTTCTCATATCAAAAGTCAAAATGTTAAAATCGATAAAAATGTCCATATATTAATAAATTTTTATAAATAACTAAAGGCTGACCAGACGTCAGCCTGGGACCAGTGAAAAAAAAGGTTACACTTTTGGCCAGGCACAGGTCAGACCATCTGGCCAGCGTCAAGACTGGAAACCAGATAATATGGCCTCTGGGCCGTACCAGCGCCAGAAGATTTGTCCACATGGGTTCAATTTTGAACTGCTTTCTTCTGTTCACTTTTGTCGACAGTTTTCGAAGGTATACAGGGGTTCTCACCAAAAAATTTATATGAAAAAATGACGCACGTATATTTAATGCACGTTTCTCCCGCTTTGAGTTTTTTTTTTCAGTGTGGTGTTGGATAAAGATGCATTCGGGCGAGACGAGATAAGAAAACATCTATTTCGAGAATTATTCCGACCGACGGCAGTGAGAAGTTGACCCTATCTCGTGATTTTAGTCGAGAATCTCGGAAAACGTGCAAGATCGGATAAGATTCTCGATAACGTTCACAGTTTGAAATTTCGCGTGAATATAAAAAATAATGAAAGCCAAAAAAGACCACCGGAAGCTTCGAGCTCATCAAAATAATAATTTTATATCACTTAAATAAAAATAACTTTACAAAAACCAACCACTTCGTTTATAATAACATGAGATTAGAATACTGGAAAAAATTAGATTCATGGGAAATCGGAATAGTTTAGTTAGATTTCCTACTCTTTCAGATTTAAAATTTTTACAATTTTCTAACCTAATTGTGTTATGAATGAATTCGCTAGATTTTATAATAGCTATTTGTGATACAAGTGCGCAAAATAGGCGATTGCCAACGAGTGTAAATTGGTCAGCATGAGCCGGAGGCTCGAAGCACGAGTCGGAGGTCAGCGCACGAGCGAAGCGAGTGCGAAAAAGAGGACGAGTGCGAAGAGCTGAAGGCGAATGCTGAAATCACACGAATCAGCAATTGCCTGTGCGCACGTGTATCACACGCTATTTTTTGCAACAACCTTCCGAGAAAGTTGTACTAAGAGAAAGACAAAGGAAGAATATTTACAGTTGCGTGTGTGGGGGGGGGGGGGGTAAGCGGTGAAACCCTCAGAGGAACGAAAACAAATTCTAAAAATACGAAATTTTAATTAAATTAAATCGAAATATATGAAAATAACTAATATACTATCTGGTGGAGTACACTCTTCACCAGTTTGATTCGAATCTTTATTTAAGTCCATCTTCTTTTGACAATGAGAAGGAAAATTTTACTTGCACTCTAAACACGTCGACTTTAACCTCGCACCTGTCATCAGCTGTTCGCTTGGACACTGAGCGCTGCTGTTGGTACGTTGCCCCCGAATTGTCGCGATGCGGAAAGTTGCTTATCTGCAAAGTACGCATGCGCGTACATTCCGCTGATGTGGAAAGTATATAAGAATCGAACTGCGCATGCGCCAATATTATTCCCGCATTGTTATCCGGAATGAGTCACTTTGCATATAATTTAGCTACATGGAACGGAGTACTTTCGAGGTGGGTGTTGCAAAAAAATATTTCCCTTACTTGATTTAATATCAAAGCATTCACGGAGAAAAATTGAAGGTCATTTTAGCCATGCAGATGTGTAGACAGACTATATTGCAGGGTCAACTATAGGACAGCCCTTGAAGATGGCTAAAGCGATTATCTCTAGAAGGTTAAAACAAGAGGTTCAAATCGATCATCTCACAGTGTCGACTTGGCCATCTAGGACGGTCGATTCAAGTGTCATAGAAAGTCGAACCGATCATGAGAGATGGCGGAACTGATCATTATAAAGGGTCGAACCGCTCATCATAGAAGGTCGATTTGGCCATATCAGATAGTCGACTTGATCTCCTCGTACAGTCGACCTGGCCATCTTAAGAGGTCGATTTGATTCTCGTACTTTATCTATATCTGTTGTCCTTTTCCTACTTATTCCAGTCTCTCTCTTATAAGAGACTGGAAATTATAAAATTAAGTGGAACCTATAAAACCTGAAAATTTATATGAAATACATGAATTCTGAAAGCATTTTTTATTCTTTGTGAAGAGTGAGGTGTATGAGACATAATTTGATATGCAAAAACAGTGCACATTCACAATATATTTTTTGGAGCACGAAAGGCTAAGGACACGGCACGGTGTCACACTGAATTGTAAGATTTCAAACATTGAAGTGAATTCAGAAACCAATATAGTTACTTTCTGCATGCTGAAATTTTTTGCACTTTTTCAGTTTGAAACCACACGGTGACAACAAATTGAAAGCTGAACGTCTAGTTACGCCTTTATCCTAAATCCCTTGGAAGCATCAAATTTGACTTTGAAAATTCAAAATAATAAACTTAATTCACTTTCAATCATATTCTTTCTTATGCACTTCACTCTCCACGCATATTCTAAATATCAAAAAGTAGTTTAAACTTGTTAAAAATATGTTTAAGTTCAATAAATAGCAAAGGTGACGCTGAACGGCTCAATGACACTCACTCACTCCGAAATTGCTCTGAACCATGGTGCTCCCAACTCTCGTATGCTTTCACACTGCATCCATCGCGTCGACAACCGGATTGGTTGAGGTTGGCGCGCTTATTTGAAATGATTAAATGTGAAAAGCAATTTTAAACAGCAAGTAATAAGAGTAAAGTTATTAAAAATAATACTTTGCTCACAAGAAGTACATGTAAAGTAAAATTTAAATTATTTATTAGATTTTTTCCTTAAAAATAAATGATAGATTTTAATTTTTAAAGAAAGGAATATATTTTTCACCTTAAATATGAATTTACAATAATTCCTAATATTCTTATGCACTTTCAATTTATTATTTGTTGTGAACATTAGATTTACACATTTATTCATTTTAAATAAACACGCCAACGGTAACTAATCAGGTTGGCCCTCCGCGATGGGTCATTTGCTCTTCCGTGGATGGTCGAAATGAGTGAAAACAAGATGATCGTATTGACCATGCCGAAAGGATACGTCGATTATCCCTGAAAGTGAGTCTTACCTTCTTACAACACTCAGACTTGCCTTAAAATAAGAGGATCTCTGACTATGTCGAAAAAATTCTGAAAGGCTCTTTAGACCATCTAGAAGAATGGACTGGCTCTCTAAATTTTGATCCTCTAACTTTGACCATCCATTTTTCTCCGTGTTGCTTTGATATTTTACCAATTCCATTTCAAACCAGGAAAAATTTTAAGAAAAGTCTAGGTAATGGTGTCAGAATGTTTTTATCTAAATGTATCATTATATATATGGAGTTATTATAATCAATCAATATTATAATAATCAATATATCATAGAGTGAAAATAAAGGGACTTAAAGTGTTAAAAATTGAACAATTCCAAGCTTTAATCAAAATTGAGGCATTCTCAAATTAGGATCTTGAAACTAAGTCGTTTAAAATAATTTATTTCCAAATTGTGCATCACGTTTTTTAAAATTCAAATATTGTAATCAAAAATGCAGAATTAATAACTTGAAAATCAACGATGAAGCATTTCCATGCAAGGGGAATCACTTTATATTGAAGAAAATAAATTTTATAAGATGTCAAACTTACGTTTACTAATAAACTGTCACATTGACATGACACAAGAAGTCACGAGGCAAGAAACACGCGAAAAGGGAGCGGAACTATAGGATCTTTAATGTGGACTCAACTACACACCATGAAAATCGTACAGAAATTCGCTTAGAAAAACAAATAAAATAGAAATAATACCTAATTATAAGATTTTAAAAGCGCATATCAAAAACTTTTTTGACTATAATGAAGATGATGATCGTTTACCATGTGCTGCATGCGGTGTAAAAGAGACGTATATTGCATAAAAATGGTGATAGAATGATAAGCAAAAATATCAATTTCAAACTGCCAACGGTTTTTGATTTGAAGAGATTAGTTATAACAAGATCAAATTCCAACAACCCATGCAACTGTCGAATTTGTGAGTTGGCAAGAATGACTCGAATCAACAACTTTACGAATTTTGCGAAGAGAAAAATTTTGCCTTAGCGGAAAAGGATAGTATTAGGGGATACTTCAAAGAAAGAAGTTTTGAGTAAGTGTGTAATTTTATTCAAATACGCAAGTCCAAAGTTTAATCAGCAGGTAATTCTGACACTTGAAAAAAAGCAACCACTAAAGAGGATGGAAAATCTACATCACCGTTGTCCCTGACTCAATCTCATGGTGGGCAGCCTCTACGAATTATCATCAGCGAAAAAATTGCAGACGAATCTTTGAAGGAACATTTACTTATCGCAAATAACTACTCAAAGATTAGAACAAGCTTTAATCTTTGCTTCGAGACCCATTATACACAGCTGAATGGATTAATCCAACACATCAAAGGGAAGACGAAAGTATCACAAATTCATTCAAATTTGGTATTGATGGAGAAGGGGCATCTTTAAAGGTATACCTTTCCATTCAGACAACTGAAGAAGACTCAAGACCAGACAGAAATCGCTAAAGATACGACGAAGGAGTTTGTGCCAAGAGGTTTGAAGATTCTGCCGTGAGAAAATTAATCGTACTTGCAGTGGCTCTAAGTTCACAAAAAAATTACCATAATGTTTCACTTTCATGGTCTGCAACAAACATTAATGCATTTGAAGGAACCATTGCAACCGATCTAAAACATGCTAACATCCGGGTAGGAATTATGCCCCACAGTATCCTTGTCCCCTGCACGTGGTGTTATGTAGAAAAACAAAACATCTTGACAAACATTAGCTCATCAGAACGATCTAGAAATTCATTGCAAATCTACATGTATTGACGTGAAGGGACTGTAGGGAAAAAAGCAAGAAATATAACAATTGCATACATCCTTAACTTTTAAGCGCCGATGTGGATAAGACATTTTGAGAGATTATTTCTCTACCCGAATTACATCTGCTGTTGGGCATGATAAACACTTTATTTTCACATACGTTGGTAGAATTTGAAAAAGAAGCTTTCAAATGGAAAAAATCTTGTAATGTGCAACATGAGATAACTCATGGCATTCACTGTATGCTTTGATCAAATCTTACATCAAGAATATAAAGTGAAAATCGCTGATTTCAAGAAGAGTTACCAAAACCTCGACATTTCGTTTACTCGTCAAATTCACAATTTTATCATTCAAGACTTCTATGAGGATAAGCAAATGAGAATATGTGTTTTAAGCAAACAGGCGATGGAATCAGTCCAATTTGACTACAAAACTACTTGGAACAAATACGAGGTTGCCAAAGATGTGAATACAATTCATTCGTTGTAATATTTATTTCAAAAGATTATATAATAATTATTATTGATCTTGAATTTCTTTTTCATATTCCATGTAGTTTGACTAAAACAATACTTCTTTTCTTCACAAGAAAGTTTGAAATTATTGAAGAAACCAATTTTGTCAAAAAAAGGTATGTTTTTCAAAAATAAATTACGAGTTTTTATCGTTTTTGTTTTCAAATACTTTCAATATATTCCAGAATAAGGAAAAAAAGAACGTTCGAATATCTTTCACTGGAATCAAGTCGTAGTGTAAAACAAAATTAAAATCAATTTTTCTAAAAAATGGGTCTAGCGATTTTTTTCTTTCTGGTCTCAAATTATTTTTTAATTCAATCGAGACTAACCGCGCAAAGCAAATGAATGAATTCGAAGATCATTAGTTATTTCGTTATTTGTTATTCCTGATAGCTAGGTCTGCTCGTTGATTAATTATATATTCTTCTTAATTAAATTAAATGCTTCCCAAGAAAAATATTTACTTTACTTTAACTTTTTCTCCTCGATAAGAGAGAATTTTGTTTCATTTCACTCAGAATCAGTATACCTTCGTCTTTGGCTTTCTTGTCCTCTTTTCATCGCTTTGTTTTTACTCCGGGGTCGTGTTGGACTCAATCGATCAGGAGTAGACGCCGATTGCCCAGGTCTTTTTCTAGTGTGGTGAGACGAATCGATTTCGTTGATTATACTCAGTATGTGCGAATGGTTCTCTGCCGAAGTGGGAAGACTTGAATTTGTAAAAGAACAGGCATTTCACGAGGAAAACATACACCATTCATAATTTTTTTTTGGATTCATAATCTTTCTTGTAATAGTGTAATATTAATCTGTACCAAACGTGTAATATTCTAAAGAAATAAGAGGCGGTTTTAAGCCCTTCTCGAGAAAAACGGCTTTTAAAAAATCCACGTACGTTACATGGACCGCAAGGCGAAAGTCTTTCAACTCCTGATCATATCGAGAGTAGCGTTCCGACTTTGTAACCAGAATGACTAAAAAAATTGAAAAAGTTGCCAGTAGCAGGAATTCAGCCGGGATTATATGGTTACAAACTCGAAGCGCTACCGCCATATCTAACCAGGAGTTATAAGACTCTCGCACCGCGGTCTATGTAATATGCGTCGATTTTCTATAAAGCCGTTTCTCTCGAGAATAGCTGAAAAGCGCATCTCATTACTTTAGCATATTACAAGTTCGATAATGGCCGATTACTGGGAGAAGTATGAATCCAAACAAAATTCCGAAAGGTTTAGGTTTCCCTGCAGGGTGGCTGTAGGTCAGGGAAAACATGTAAATCAGGAAAAACTTAGGGAATTTTGTTAGTCAGGGAACGTTAGCGAAAATTCAAGGATTTCGAAAAAAAAATGCAAAATTCAGGGAATTTCTATAAAAGGAACTCTAAATAACTGTCAATAATAATAAATTTGAAATTCTAGGTCCGTCCACTCAGCGCCGCCACCAAGGAGAAATGAAAAATGGAATACGCCATATTTTTTTGCTTTTTTTTTGCAAATTTTATGCTCAAAAAAAAAAATTTTTTGCTCTTTAAACTTTCGAAATAAGGGTGGCGGCTCTAGCACGACATCCCCTCAGCGCCGCCACCTATGAAAACTGACTAAAAATTATTATAATGAAATAAACAATTAGGGTAGATTTTTTTGCTTTTTTTTTGCTCTAAGAAAACATATAATACGTGTTCCAAAAAACTACCCCTAAGTCATACATACCCACCCCTCGTGACCAAAATGATATGAAAGTGTAAAAACAACCTTGAACAACGTAAAGATGATTCAGAACTCTGAATGAATTAT
>CAKNYM010053500.1:226324-285861 GCA_932195095.1 Andricus curvator | reverse complement strand
TATTATTGTTTTTGATGCGTTTTATAAGTATATGTGAGTTGCGCTACTTAAATTTACGTAGAGGGGTAGTTTTTAGGTGGAATTATAGAAGGGGTGAATTTTAAAGTTTTGAATAATAAATAATTTAGAGTTCTGAATAATCTTTACGTTGTTCAAGGTTGTCTTTACACTTTCAGAACATTTTTTGTCACGAGGGGTGGGTATGTATGACTTAGGGGTAGTTTTTTGGGACAAGTATTATATGTCATGGGAGAGCCAAAAAATAGCAAAAAATTCCCGCCAGCTGTGTTTTATGAATATTATTGTTTTTGATGCGTTTTATAAGTATATGTGAGTTGCGCTACATAAATTTACGTAGAGGGGTAGTTTTTAGGTGAAATTATGGAAGGGGTGAATTTTAAAGTTTTGAATAATAAATAATTTAGAGTTCTGAATAATCTTACGTTGTTCAAGGTTGTCTTTACACTTTCAGAACGTTTTTGGTCACGAGGGTGTGTATGTATGACTTAGGGGTAGTTTTTTGGAACACGTATTATGTATTTTCTTAGAGCAAAAAAAAAGCAAAAAAATCTACCCTAATCGTTTATTTCATTATAATAATTTTTAGTCAGTTTTCATAGGTGGCGGCGCTGAGGGGATGTCGTGCTAGCGCCGCAACCCTTATTTCGGAAGTTTGAAGAGCAAAAAATTTTTTTTTTTAGCATAAAATTTGCAAAAAAAAGCAAAAAAATATGGCGTATTCCATTTTTCATTTTTCTTTGGTGGCGGCGCTAAGTGGTCGGACCTTGAAATTCTTAAATTTTAATTTGCAAAATGTTTAGGTGAAATGAAAAATTGGTAAAGGAATAATCATGGAATTTTGAAACTGAAGTTTTTCGACTACCCCGCCTTGTCAGGTGAAGGTAAAAAACGAAAAAAGAAGGAACCTTGAGAAGAGCTACGTTAGCGCATTATTAGTTTGGCAAACCCCCTTTATAGTGTGTCAGCATACTTCCATGTCGGCCGTTCTTGTGAATAGAAGTGTTACCCATCTTTTTGCTTTGGCTGGTTGACTGTAGAGCCACTCATTGTCAGGTAAGACCTGTCGAAAAGAGGGATTGATAAGGGCGAAGGAGCCGTCCTGATCGTGAGCATCAATCTCCCAACGAAATCGACTTCTCACGTTTCTTCGAGCCTTTCTACGAGGCTATTAGCTCCTTGTTGCCTGGAAGATGCAAAAAAGCACCACCTGTTAACTCCCGGTTCTGTAAAAGAACATTCCAGCTTGAGGTGATTTCCCGCTGAGAGAAGCGAAAGACGAGACGCCTACATTCAATGAGTCAATTTCTCGTCGGGGACGGTTAAAAATAACGGCGTGACAAATTTATGACCTGTCTGCTTGATAACGCTGTTTTTAACTCGGTGTCTTTTTTCAGTATGAGAAATTTTTTCGCTTGATATTAATTTAATAACCTGGATCTTGACAGCATGGCAACTGAATTTTTATTCTTAAATTATTTCTCTCTTTCAAAGTTGACGTTACAGTAATATTTCACGAGGGTAAAAACTATGCCGAGAGAAACTAACTTGTACCGTACAATATTCTAATTTGGGTATAATCAATATTGTAACGATTAGGAATTACAAAGTTGATACAAAAATGGATAGACCTTTCAATTTTATGGATGGTTGATTTACAAAGAGGATTGAATTCTTGTCTTGAAAACTTTATAAAATATTTCAGAATTATTAATAATAATCTTTTAATTCATTTCTTCACTTTGTCCAAATTGAAGCTCCTATGTTTCCGTTTACTTTTCGGGTTTTTTTTTTTGTCTCACGGTTTTTTCTGTTCTGTCAATGTCATTTTTTGTTATGGCATACCTCAGCTTGAGATCATTTTTGTCTTGAAGAAACATACAGTTTTTTCGCTTAATATTTCTCAAGTGACCTAGATCTTGATGGCAAGGTAACAACAGTTTTATTCCGAAATGAGTTTTCTCTTCCATAGTTGACTCTAGAGTCACATTTTGCGAGGTCAATAACTATCATGAGAGAAATTAACTCGTACGGTGCAATGTTCTGATTTGTGTGCAATTAATTTTGACGAGATGAGGAATTAGAAAGTTCATACAAAAATAGGCAACGCTTTCAATTATATAGATTGTTGATTTTCAAAGAGAACTAAATACTATTCTTTTCGGAAACTTGATGAAAAATTCCAGCATTATTCGTAATAATCTTAAAATGCATTCTTTCACTTCGTACAAATTGTATCTCCTAAATTTCCGTTCGCTTTTCGCGTGTTTTTTGTCTCGCAGCTTTTTCTGTCCTGCCAATGCCATCGTTTGTCATAGCATACCTCAGATTGAGATCATCTTTGTCTTGAACCAACATGAAGTTTTTTCGCCTAATACTATCTTAGTAGCCTAGATCTTGATGTCATGGTAACAAAAGGTTCATTCTTCAATTAAGTTTTTTTTTATATAGTTAACTCTAGAGTCAAATTTCGCGAGTTTAAAAAGTATCGTGAGAGAAATCAACTTACATGTTACAATGCTCTAATTTTGGTGTAGTCGATATTGAAAAGATTAGGAATTAGAATGTTTATACATAAGTGGACAGATCTTTTAATTTGTAAATAGAATTGAATAGTTTTCTTTTTAAAAACTTCATAAAGCATCCCAAAATTAATAATAATAATCTTCGAATGCATTTCTTTAGTTGTTCCAAATTGAAGCTTCTATGATTCCATTTGCTTTTCGCTTCGTTTTGTCTCACGGCTTTTTCTGTGTCCCAATGTCACCTCAGTTTGAGATAATATTTGACTTGAAGCAACGTGAAGTTTTTCCGCCTTAATATAAATACTTCATAATTAATTTTCAATTCGAAAAATTTAAAAAAGCGTGATACACAATTTGAAAATTATTAATTTTCACCAACATAGTTTTTCAATTCTAATTTCAGAATTCTTCAATATCTAACGACGTTTCGAATTGTTTAGTTTTGAACGCTTCAAGTTTGCATTCATTTTTTGTGTAAAGTTTTAAATCAGAAATCATAATAATATCCAACGTTTTTGGGTTTAGAAATATTTGTTTCGAAGTCTCTGAATTTTTAAATTTTCAATTAGGAACGTTACCAATTTTTTATTGTTCAACGTTTTAGAGGTTTTCAATTTTAAATTTCACTATGTAAAAACAGTCATTCGGTAAGTTTATGTGAATAATATTATCTTCGACGATTTATGCATCTTTTAATATTAATTTGAAAAATCTTGTTCTGAAAATAAAACAAACTAAAATTTAAAATCCTATAAAGATTCCTTAACTTTTTGTAATGCCTTTTTATGTTCCTAAAAATATTATAAAATCACATCAAATATTCACAATCCCTTAAATTCTAATGAAATTCGTTAAAAACCCGTAAAATTTGATGATATCTAATTATATTCCGTGAAATCCTGGAAATTTTATTTAAATACCTTGAGAGCTTTTAAAATCTCTTGAATCATTGAAACTGATTGTAACTAATTTCAGAAGACAACTGAAGGCGAACTTGAAATAAATATATGTATGAGATGAAAATTGCTGAGTATTATTTAAGAATATTTTTTTAGAGTTTCATGTTTTTGCTTTCTCCGTGGGTAAAAGTTGCAATTCCGATTTAATCGTAATGTTCTAGGGCTTATTTTAAATCTTGAAGTAATTTCTACAAATCTCTTTGGCACGTTTATATATTAAAACTGTTATTCAGGAAAAATATTGTTTATGAAAATTATAATTGTACAATTCCTAAATACAATTTTTTAAATTAAAACATGCTAAACAGATTTGTAGAGGATTTTTCGAAGAATCGCATGAGCCCTACAACAATAGGATTAAATAAAAATCACAAATTTTACCTGAAGAGATAGCAAAAACACAAAAATTTTAATAAATATTTTTAAATAAAAAATGATGAACTGAAATTTTTTTATGAAGTTTTCCTTCAGTTCTATTGCAAAATAAGTTACGATATAAGTATAAGAATACTTTCCTCTATTTTATAAATCATTTTGAACCATGCTGATTTTTACGTTTAGGATAACATATAGTACGTACTTGACAGACCTTGTATCGACTTTTCGACAAATTTCATTTTTTTACTTCCTCAGATTAACTAACACAGGCCGACAAAAATTACATCTTTTTGTACCCAAAGACCGGACTATATGACCCCGAAGGATTTTGGTATCCTAAAACCGAATCCGTTATCCAAATTTTTACTATACGTCAGGGTTTTGATCAGCAATTTTTTTCCAAAAACTGCTAATGCCATTGTTTAATACTTCTTCTTACCTTTCATCTACGTTTTTAATCATCTCAAGCCGATTTTTTTTCTGTGAGATATGACAGACTGAACATCTCAGTTTCTCTTCGTCTTCTTTGTCTCAAATATGGCTAAAAAATAGCCATTTTTGCACTTTTAGGTTAGGATATCTCAAAAACCTGACGTACAGGATAAATTTAAAGAACGGATTCGTTTTTAGGACACCAAAATCCTTCGTGCTCACATAGTCCGGTCTTTGGGTACAAATTTTTTCACCCTGTGTAATTCATGTAAACTTTCATTATTGAGAACTAAAATGCAAAATATTTTTTTCCTTTTGTTGTGACCTTCTTTTTACTTTTACAGTAATTTATGTTCTTTAAAATGAAACACCAATTAACTAGTTCTTAATAATTAATTAAATCTTGTAATTCTCATAATAATATAGTCTACAGGTTATAATAAGAATAAGGTTCGTTTCGCAGAAGGTTTACGATTTCCCTGATCGAATTTGTAAATATATTGATAGGATTCAGCACCCTAAACCCACTTGTGTGAGAATCAGAAAGATGCGGAAATTGTGTGGAAAATGAAATATTTGAAAATTTGATTCCTATATTCCATCAAAAGTTCACAAAATCGCATATGTCGAGTTTCGTCGGGTGTTCGTACAATCAAAAGAGGATGCTGTGACCTTTTCCATTTTACGAATATAAAGGAACGATTTGGTGAATAATTTGGTAGCATAATTTTCTGAAACGAAATCAAATGAAAAAGAATGAATACAATTTAAGCCCTAAGAGTTATAACTTATAAGTTATAACTTATAAAATATTGTAATTTATGTCACAAATACTTAAAACAATTAAAACTTCTAATTTCACTTGAAAACTGACCCTTAATCCTGAAATTTTGTATAATATTATTAGAAGCATTTCAAAATATTTTAAACTGTGATCAATATTCATGTCCGACCCTCAAAGTCTGTTTACAAATTATGTTTGATGTCCATACTTCGAAGCACAGCAGTACATAATAATTAGAATTTAGTTTGGCTTTGTTTTCTAATATGCTGTTATGAACTCTAAGAGTATCCGTAAACTATGTTGAAATGTTATTATTAGCATCCTAAGACAAATTCGGTAGTTACAAACATTTTTGAAAATATAATATTTGCTGATAAAAATGTATATATTCAATCTGAAGGCCCTGGTTAGTTTTGTTAAAGAAATAATTATTAAGATTCGCTCATGTTTTATTTCCAAAAGATTTCACAAGTGTTACGGATACCTCTTGTAATCCTTACATCAAATATATTCTTCTTTATTCATAATGTGTCCTCTGAGGGTTTACATCGCCTCCGTTTATTATTTACAACATTACCACCTACATGTTTTATGCTACCATGTCCTTACTATTTCCAATTATTTACATGCATCCGCAACTTATCTACTTATACTATTCCATAACCATTGTATATATAACCATACGTATATAAGCGACTTTCTTTTTCTGTTCCTTTTACTTCTCTTCTGCTTCGAATTTACCATTTTTTCACATTCCATCTTTTGATCTTTCTCACTTGCTCCTCTGGTCCCTTCCCATTCTTTCACCCACTCCTCGCCCAATCCATTCCTCCCTAGAATCTTTACCACATTCTCTTGCCACCTTCCCTTATCTTTCATTCATCTCCTACAACCTTCCCATACATGCTTTCATGTTTCCTCTTTCTATTTACAGATTCTACACCTTCTGTTCTCAATACCTTCCTTCCCTTACCTTATTTCCAATATAAATCTTGCTATTCTGTTCCATCTTTAGTCTCCACATCCCTTTTCCAAGCACTTTGGTACTTCTACTTTTATCATCTTATTCCATTTATTGTATTTTGAATCCTGAATCATCCTCCATCTTTCTATTGATTGTCTTTCCCTGTCTATTTTGTCAAATTACTCATATTTTACTCTAACCCCCTCTCATAAATATCTAGAACTAAAGAACTCCCTCCTTTCATCTTCCTATCTCGTTAATTCTATCGCTCTTGCTCTCCTTTCATCTAACTTCCTCTAACACTTTTTCGCTAACTCTTCTTGCTCTTTTTCCCTTAGCTTCAGCTCAAACTCCCATGCCCTCTGTCCCACACTAGTACTTAATTTATCCCTTTGCGCTTCTTCTCTCACCATATATATCCAGGCATCCTTTAGACTACCCCTAACGTCCACCAAGAATGGGAAGTAAATAGTTTCTTGTAACTAGTTACTTTTTTGGTAAGGATAGTGGCAACGAAATTATTTTTGTAAGCAAGTAACGATTTGGTAACTAGTTACATTTTTTTTAGTAACAGTAACTATAAAAACCGTTATTTTTTTATTTACTTTCGAAATATAGTTCACAAGTTTTTTTTACGACATTCAATCAATTTTATTGCTTTCGCAACTTTTTTTCATTTTCACGATTCAAATTGTGGTGGCAGATAGCCATAGAAATTTATAGCCCAATATAGGGATATTTAAATTTTTCTCTCACCTTGGGATTACAAATTTTCTAAAATCTGTAAAAACACTTAGAAAGAAATCAAAAAATAATTTTAGAGTTGAATATTCATTCCTCTTTGGTTGATAATGAACTTTTTTAACCGAAAATTTAACTATTCCAGTTATTTTACTTATTATTTTAATTGAAAACTCATCTTTTTTGGTTAACAATTTTATTATTTGGTTGAAAATTTAATTATTTTGTTCGAAATTGAACGACTTTGAAAGAAAATAATTTCAGTCGGTTAAAAATTCAACTGTTTTGTTGGAAATTTGTTTTTTGTTTGAATTAAACTGTTTTCGAATTGAAATTAATTTTTTTTTTAAATATATGAACTATTACACTTTTAGTTGAGATTCATCTCTTTTTGTTGAAAATTAATTTTTTCAATTGAAAATTTAACTATGACATTTTCGGTTGAAAATTTATCTTTTTTAGTTGAAAATTCATATATTTTGTTCAAAATTCGTCTTTTTTTTGGTAAAAAATTAATCTTCTTGGTTGAAAATTCGTATCTTTGGTTTCAAATTGCACTATTTCGTTGAAAATTGATCTTTTGTAGCTGAAAATTCCTGTCTTTTGTTAAAAATTCATCTCTTTGGTTTCAAATTAAACATTCTTGTTGAAAATTTGCCTTTTTGCCTTAAAACTCAAACAATCTGGTTTGATTTTTTTTCTGTCTTGAATGCAAATTCAACTACTTTGTTGAAAAATTGTTTTTTCGGTTGAATTTAACTTTTTTTTTATGTAAAATGAAAATATTTTTTTGTTGAAATATCAAATATCACATTTTGTTGTCAAGAAGTATTCTTTTTTCGTTCGAAATTATTTTTTCAATTGAAAAAATGCATGTATTTTGTTAAAAGTTCGTCTTTTCTTGGTAAAACATTATCTTCTTGGTTGAAAACTCATCGCTTTGGTTTCATATGTACCTATTTTGTTGCAAATTCGTCTTTTTTGGTTGAGTTCAACTGTACCTATTCAAAATAAAAAAATTTTTTGTTTGAAATTTCAACTATTACCTTTTTCATTGAGAATTCATAATTTTTGATTGAGAACTGCTTTGTTAAAAATGTTTATTATTTTATTTTGTTGAGTTATATTGTTTAGATGAAGATTCAACTATTTGGTTGGATATTTCATTTTTTTATTTGAGAATTCATGTATTTTGTTGAAGATATGTCTGTTTTGGTTGAAAATTTATCCTTTTTAGTTGAAACTTCATATATTTCGTTGAAAATTCAACGTCTACTCAAACATTTTCTGTTGGCCTTAGAATTTTGTAAATCTTCTAGAAGTGGGAGTCGTAACTAGATAAATCTAAAGAAACGGTTCTAGAAAGAAATAATTAATTTTCAGCGCCAAAGAGATTTATAGCCCAAAATAGCAAAGCTGAAATTTTTCACCCACACTGAAATTAAAAATTTTCTAAAACGTTCCTTGTTTTCGAAATATTATGTGGTTCATGACTAACCTACGACTTTCATTAAAAATTGTAACAAGTATCACTCGAAAGTTATGAATAAAGTTTTATAAAAATGAAATTTGGATATATATTTCTAAAATACAAAAGTAACTAAAAAAGTAACGATAGTTACTTTTGTTGGGAAATTCAACTAAGAAAAGTTACATTTTGAATCGGTAAAGATAACGATAACTAGTTACTTTTTTCGTGATGTAACGGTAACTATAACTAGTTCCTTTTAAAAATCTCGTAGCCTAATACTGGCCATACCGGCGTATATAATAACCACATTCTCCCTCTCTAATCTTTTTTACATTCTCATTCTAATGAGAAGGTATTGGTTTTATGTAAAATTTGACATAGTCGGTTTTCATCAAATCTCCACGTTTTGAGACCCCCTGAGCCAGAAAAAACGGTTTTTACCAAGGTGTCTGTCTGTCTGTAGTATGTCTGTCTGTCTGTCTGTAGCCACGATAACTTTCGAAAAAATGATCAGATTTGATTGAGCTTTGGCACACTTTTTTATGGCCGAAAAATAGAGAACGAGTTCGTTAACCAGCTATTTTGGATGAAAATTCAAAAAGTGAGCACATTTTGAAAATTTTTGAGACCACTTTTTTTGAAGATTTAAAAATTCTATGTATGGTTATTAGTAGTACGCAAAATGACGAACAAAATATTCTAATGACTTTTCGTGATAAAACAAAAATTACTGGAGTTATAGCATTTTCAAAATTCCAAAAAACAAACGAAAATGTACATATTAAGCCGAAAAACGCACGATATGAAAAAAAAGTCAGGAGAAGAAAAACGTTGCTTTTTGAACGTCCTATAATATTTTCATAACAACTTTTTGAATTTTTTGAAAAATAAAAAATTCAAATTTTTATCGCACAAAAAAATAATCAAAAATTCCATTTTGCTGTGAAACTATGCAAGATACGAGAAAAGATCATTTCACCAAAATTGTGCACCCAAAAAAGATCTACAAATTTCTTATCATTCACTTTTTGATATGACGCGTAGTTTTTGTTTTATTCGTAAAAAACAGCATTGAAAATAGAAAAATCAAATGCACAGAACCGAGCGTGGAACGCAAGGTTCAAATGATTTTCAAATCAAATATCGAGCGCGAAGCGCGAGTGTCTGGATGAGAATGTGTCCCTTAAGGTCGATAGAACCTTGAGTAAATGAAGTTCCTTTTCAGTCTAAAATAAAAACAAATTTAACAATCACTTAATATGTAGAGGTTTTGATAATTTTCTAATATTTGCAAACAAACTTTTTCTTTTCATCGAAGTCGAACACGAAGTTGAAAAATCTAGAGCAACCGAGCGTAAAGCGCGATGTAGATACGCCCGAGCGCGTAGCGCGAGGTGAATACATAATCGAGCGCGAAGCGCGAGATAAATATATGATCGAGCGCGAAGCGCGAGATCCAACAGTTGCGCGCCCTAGGCGCGCTCAAACTTGCGAGCGAAGCGAGCCGCGCGCGAAGCGCGCGATGAGAACGTGCCCGCGAAGCGGGCAGATTTTTTTAACCTTCTTCCTCCTATTCCCCATATATGTTTCATTATCCCTGCTACTTTTTTCATTCTTCCTCCCATACCAGTTCTATGATCTCCATTATTTATTTGCAAGGCACATTTCAAATATTTACACTCATTTATTTATTTTAACTTTACTCCCCTCCATCTCATAGTCTATTTTATCTTTCTTTCCCCTCCTTTCTAAACCCCATTTTGTGTCCTTTCTACAGTTAAATATAAGTTTTTTCTAGCTATGTATTTCTCCAATCCTGTGGTTAAGACCGCCATCCATCCTCCATCCTCTGCCATCAACACTAAATCGTCCATTTATTCTAACTCATCCCCAGCCTTTTCTACTAATTTCTTCTTGTATATCTGAAATTAATAAATTAAGTAAAAGTAAGCTCAGAAGACATCCTGGTCTTACTCCTCTAACCAACCGGAAACTATCTCCAACTTGCTCTGCTACCTTTATCCTGCCTTTTATCTCTCTAAAATGTTCCGATACTCTCTATATTGAACCCTCTTTTATCCCCCTTCTTACTAAAACTTGTTCTATCTCGACTCTGTCGAATAAGTGAAACGTTTTTTATTTACCAGATAATAGAGAACATATATGTTGTCTATTGCCCTCATTACTTTCCTAAACCCTGTCTAACCTCTCCGATAAAACAGTTACATATACTTTACACAATGTTGGCATTAGCGTCAGTCCCCTATAATCTTCAACCTTCTCTCCTTTACCTTTCCTTACTATGGATCCGATTACCCTCCTCTCCTCCTCTCCATAATCTATTGCACATCATCCATGCCCATTTCTTCAGTTCCTTCCCCCATATTTCTAGACCTTATTTGGAATCTCATTTATACCAGATGCATTTCCATATTTCATTATTCCTAATACCTTCACTATTTCTGCCCTTGGTAGGTCCTCTTGCTCAAATCTTTCCTACCATATTTTTATTCTTTCCTAACTTTTCTCTCTACCCCGCCGGAATCTTGAACCTCTTTTTCCGTCCTAGCTTTCTCTTATTTTCCGCTTCCTTTTTTTTATCACACAGCTCAGTATACTACTTTTTTCTCCTATATTCTTCTCCACTGCTTTCGCCTTTTCCTCATTTTCTTGATTCATTCCATACTTCTTTCATCTTCTCTTCAAATTTTTCATCCCATCCACTTCTACCCCCCCCCCCCCCATATCAAATCTATTCTAGTAACTTTTTTATTATACACCATAGTTTGACGAAAAACAGATTCAATAAATAATGAATAGAATTGAAGTTAAACGCATTAACAATATATATATTAGGGTGACCCAAAAAATCACACTTAAGAAATTTCAACGGGCATGTTCACTAAACCGTTCTCGCAGGCAAATAAACGTATGCGTTTTTTTTTTATTTTCAAAAAACAATTATTTTCAGCACTCGCTCTGAGGCTACAAAGTTTCCTGGTTTAAAGTAGAGGAGTCCTAATGTCAGCTATAGGCTTGACCCAGAGAGCAGCAATAGATTTATTAACTTATTATTACTCTGCCATTCAACTCATTGTCAGTGGCAATTAATTGAATTAATTATTTTTTTTTAATTTTTTCTCAATAGTCTCAAAAATGTGTCTTCAAAATTTTAAGTTACACAAGCATATCTGAGGCTCACAACGAGCCTCCCAATATTGCCATTTTATGCCATTTTTGATATGCCTAAAAACTTTTGTACAATATTTCTGAGACATAAAAATGGGATAAATGCAATGTTCACTGATAAGTGGACAGGCATATAAAAGATCAAACAAATTGACTTATAATTTCCTGACCAAAATCGAAGAAGTAAAAATAGGAAAAATTTTACATGTTGAACTCCGTAAGACATAAAAATGGCTAGAGCGAGTGCAAAAAAATATATATTTTTTTAAATAAAAAAAAAACACGTAAACATTTATTCGCCGTTGAGAACGATTTGGTGAACATGCCCGTTGAAATTTCTCAAATGTGATTTTTGGGCCACCTTCATATATATATATATATATATATATATATACTAATATTGCGAATATAGTTCAATATATTATGCAAAAATCGATATTCTATCAAGAATGGTCACATTTTTTGTCAACTTTTTTCCATAAAGGTTCGTCACCATTTGTGTTCAGGTCACCAGAATTTCGCTTGATTCAGTGTCTCTCCCAAAAAGTGTTCCATATGGAGAATTTCACGCCATATGGCGTGATATTGATCTCGCGGCCATTGTAAAGTTGGCAAAAAAGACAAACCACGTCTATGGAATAAATAATCTTGCATCGTTAAGCGACCTCGTAAATTTTGGAGGATGCGGTTCTCTGCAGCCACTACTGATATATATCTGTCGCAAAATTAGCTCCGCTCGACTGACCGTCGCGACGCCGCCTTAGCTCGATTCCTCTGCTTGAAAAAGGACCACTGTCTCAGAACTTTCCTTTTTCTGTTAATTTTCTTCACTTTTTTTTCATTCTTTTAAGTCCATAGTAAATCCTGAGTAGAGTGTAACTTTTTTCACATAGTGGTATATGAGCCAGTGTTCCGTGCTTCCACCGTTAAAAAATATATTGAACCATATTTTCAGTATTATCTTAGAAAATAATTTTTTGAATGTTAAAAATTTTTTATATTCAGCAAACTCGGGAAAATTTCAGAGATGAATACTGTCAGAAAATCACCTCAATAATATTATATAAACAAATAGGGGCTGCTTGGGGTAATACGGCGCAACAGAAAATAGGGTAATATGGCATGGGGTTATATGGCGCATAAGGGGGCAAAATGGATCATTAGGTTGGCCCAAAAAACTGAAGTTTCGATTTCTTTGCTGCAATCCCTTATTTTGTTTAGTTTCTGAAAAAAGAGAATACGTACTTTTTTATAATAAGAGAGCCCACCCCCTGAAGTGTACGTTAAGAGTAACATGGAATTTTTGTAAATTCCGTCCAAAACGAGGAAATATATAATAAAGTATAGACAAGACACCCCATGCAATAATCATTTTGCTGATTATTCCCCTCAATCATTAATTTCTTCTTATTTGTTTGCATAAATCCCCACGTGTGAATAAATTACAAGATTTTATGTATTTGATAATTAATTTTGATTTGCTTGAAAAATTTCTGTTCAAATATCTTATGATCGCTATAGTCTATTTAATGAAGCTCTAAATTTTTTAATTTTATTCCAATTTTTTGTTTATTGTTTAAACAATTTATTTGTGTTCAAATCCAACTTCCTAGCTGAAAGGCTAGAAAATCGTACATTCTTGCTAGTTTTTTCAACAAGCTTTGGCCTAATTTATGTATGCGAAGAGTGCATTTTTTTCATTTTACTTGTCTATTTATTGTTGGACCATTTTCTTATAAAATTATTATTTTATACGGCAAAATTATTGCATTTTCGGAATGTTACGTGCTAATTAACAAATACGTTCAGAAATAGGTGTTCACATTTATTAATTAGACCATAGCATTTTGAATCCGACTAAAGTGTTCAGTAAATACCATTAATTCATGATATAATAAGATGATACATTTTTTAAACACAGAGAAATGGTTTAAACACTAAGAGGTAATTCGAGAAACACAAATTTAGGCTGAAATTTTGAAACTTGTTAAGAAGCTTGGAAGAAAGTACAATTTTCTAGCTTTTACCGTCAAAAAGTCATATTTAAACAAAAATAAACTGTCGAAACAATAAAAACACCATATCCATAAAAATATACACTCTTCAAGCTCATTAAATAGGATATATAGAATATACATAATTCGAGATATTAAATGGAAATTGTTCAAATGAACAAAAATTGTTAGAACAATTCAAAACTAATTAACAAATTTATAAAATCTTCTAATTTATTTGTTCGCGAGAATCTATGGAAAGAAGTAATAATTATGGGCATTTTGCCACAAAATTCTTATTTCACTTGCATGGGGTAGTTTTTGGGGCACCATGAATACGTTATCCGGTGCACATGGGATAACGTGTTACATGGGGTAATGTTGCAAATCGGGTCTACGCTTTTGATGAGGGTAGTATATTTGGGGTAATATGGCACATGGGGTAATGTGGTACACGGAGTAATTTGGGACATGTGGTCTATGTTTTTGGTTAGGTGAGTATATTTAGTACAATATTGTATCATCTTTTCTGAAAACACACATTCAATCTGGGCGATTATAAATATTTCAGAATACACCAGAATATTCTAGAAAAATTTAAGTATATTCTGAAAAAGTTATAAGGTGTCCAAATATTCTAGAATTTCAAAATAATCTCAAAAGTTGTGGAAGGTTCTAGGACATTTAGAAGCGTTCTGGAACATTCTAGATTCCATAACATTCCTGACAATTGTAGAAAATACCAACACATTCGCGGGAATTAAAAAAAATCCGTAATATTCCAGAATACATTCGAAAAATTCAGAATTGTAAAATAATCTAGAAAGTTTTGAATCGTTTCAGAAAATTCCAGAAAAAAGTTTAGAGCATTCCAGAATAGTCGATTCTCGAACATTCGTGATACGTATAAACTCTATATTTTACAATGCACTTAAAATTTGCATACATTTTATTACACTTTTTTTTTATTTCTAAAGTTTGATATGCCACTATTTTTTTCATCTATAGTTTATTTTATTTTTTGCCGCTACTTTCCAAAAGCTTCGATTTAGCGAAAGCTGTGCATCAAAAAGTCAAGCTCAGTAAGCGTTACTACCGGCTCTGGAGACTCGGAAAGGGCTGCGAACGAATAAATTATTTCAGCAAAGTATCTACGAGCAACGCACTGCGGCAGAATCCTACTCTTTGCCAAATGCACTTCTTCGCTATTTTCATGTATCTGTAGGTACAGGGTGTACAAGAATAGAGAGGATCAGAAGCGTGGAGGCAGTTTACACCGCACCCGTAAAAAAGTACATTCTAAGATTTATAGTTTCAATTGTGAACTTGCAATTTCATCAAACAACACAATACATTTTACAGTGTAGAATTTATTTTATGATTTATAAAATAAGATCTTAGACCGTCACAGGTTCCCTTTTTGATGTCAACTATAAAAGAAGTTGTAAAATATAAAATATAACTTGTAGTCTAACGAACTCGCAGGTTTGCTTGTCTGAACTACAAATTTTAGAACGTATGCAGTATAAGATGCCGATCCTCAAAAGTACGCAGAATTCGGTGTAGTTTTGAGCTAAAACATTTTTAGGACACGAAAACAAATTAAGGCACAATTAAAAGTTAATTTTCAAAAATGAGATACAACAGATTTCACTCTAATGGTTTTCTGTGTTCACTTTTTTTTGTATATTAAGTTTTGCACTTTTTAAGATTCCTTGGCAGTGGAACTTATGAACACATTTATATTCCGACTATCTTTTATATTGCTTTTTCGCAGCATTTTGAGTTGAGAAAATGAGCATTGTTTGTTTCAGTTTATGAGAAACAATTTTTATTTTACTTCACATCATTCTCGTACACCATTTATTATCACGAAGTACGAAGGGAGGTTTAACCTCCAGTGAAAATAATGTGAATACTAGTCCTAGGTGGTATTTATTGTTTTTTTTTTAGTATTAAGATTCGAATATTCAGAAAATCTCGATCAAGGATCGATTATCGATTTACAGAACTTGAATTTGGCAGAAAGGAATGTTTTTCGAAAATCATCGACTGTAATTCTGTTTTGTATACTGATGCTAATACGCCTTGAAGTTGTTCTGCTTAATTTTCATTGATCCTCTAAAGCGAATCATATTGAGTTGAAATTCTAGATCAAAATATCTGCAATAATTTGAGACCCTAAGTTTTAGTGTGTATGTATCAGACATTTGAATATCAATCGGCAATAATAATGTAATAATTCAAAAGTATTATTCGTGCGAGTCTAATCTTCTATAATTTCAATCACCAGATTTAACTGAACAATGTTCGTCTGTGTAATGATTTTATCGACCTTCATGTAATTTGCTTTCCACAAATTGGAATTTTCATACCGAGTTTACTTTGCTGAGTAAATTCCTCTCTATATCTTCTTCACATATTATTTCACTTAACGATCGATGATGGGAATTAGATTGCAGTGTTTGTTTTCAAAATATGACTAGAATATTCCAAATAAAGGAGAACATAAGATTTTGTTAAACTGAATTTACTCCACAAACAATGTTTATTTATTCTAATATATATTTATTCATTTTCTCCTAAAATAAAGGATTCTTCTCTTAAAAATTATAAATAATACTTTATGAATATTGATTTTCTATCTTTAAATGTTTTTAACAGCTTAAAATAATATATTTTTCGCTTTCATAGAATGAACATTTATCATCCAATAAGAGCAATATTTTTAGTAATCACAGAACTTCTATCCTTTCCTTCAAAGGTATTTTCTTTTTTGATTTCAATAAAGAAAAATGGCTATTTTTATATTCTCTACAATCACACAGGAAAAATGGCGTGTTTCATATAATGCAGCCTTATGAAATTCTAGTGAAAGAGATATATTAAATGCTAAATTAAATATGAAAAAGGAAGGTGAAATGTAAAAGAGGTAGGGAAATAATAACATTATGATCCTCTACAAACAGAAAATGCAGTTTCAACTTTACGATTTTACCATAAAGAGGTTTTTAATAGAAACGCAGGTACCTTGAGTTCAGGTTGTCTGTCTGATGTATTTGATATTGAACATGTATCAGTTATGATTGAATCGTCTCTCTTGGGAAATCCGAATTTTTTACCACATGAAGCCAGTATAAAATCATTAGGGACTGATTGTTCGAAATTCGGCGAGAAGCAAATGGATTGATTCCGGAATTCAGACTTTTGGGAATTGATTAATTGATTTGATAAATATCGGCTGAATTTGAAATAAAGCCGCTTAGGAGATAATAAGCATATAAAGCATTTTAATTCACAAAATATTGCTACATTAGTCAGATCATAGGTAGTATTGAAACACAGGGTAAACATCGAAAAACAGTATTCATTTAAAAAATTTTAGTTTCGTTTTGCAAGAAAGTTAGGGGTTGAAATTTGGTGTTATAAATAAAATTAATTGAAAAATTATAATCGTAAAAATTGTGTGCTTGATCAAGCATTGCACATGAATAATGATTTTTTTTAAGCCAGTTCTAAAATAGGAATGATGTTTGAACACGAAAATATAACCTGCAGCGAACACATTTCGAGAACAATAAAAAAGTCAATTGGCATGAATTTTAATTATTAATTGCATACACATTTTTTAAATAATTCTAATAAACTTTTCCATGTTGCGTTTGCCTAATTTATAACTTAATTTACATCAAAATTGAGAAAAACATCCCGTATTGAGGAAATGGGATCTAACTTGTTTTGTTGCTAAGATCGCTTTTTCACGATGCATATTCTATTAGGTTGCCTCATGGCATCTTTTTTTTATTTTCTGAAACCTTGAATCGGAAATTCCTTTCTTCTGGTGAGGATCAACACCCTTAAAGTGGTGACTTTATGGTCAAGTTGAGATTAGAAGGTTTAATTAATCTTTAAATTTGTTTTAAAATTATGAAACTTTTAAGAAATATAACTTACCTTACTGACAACAATTTTTACCATTGGAAAATAATGTAACAAATTCTTGTCCTATAATTGAAAAATAAATTAAAAATTATAAACTCTTCTAGAAAGAAAGTCTGTAGTACTTTATTTTTTATATTTAATTTTTAAAAAACAGTTTATATCTAATAAATAATATGGGCGTAAGGTTTTTGCATTATTAAAGTTTGAAAACGTAGATCAATTTAAAGAAAAACAGTTTTTTATAATAAAAATATGAAAGGAGCTGGTAAGTTAAATTTTCTCCTCGTACTTATTTATAAGATGTCTTGGTTACTTTAGATAGATAAGAGATAATTTGAATGTTCCAGCTGTGCTACAATAATTTTTATTTTCCTGAATCCCATTATTAATTCTTGAGAAATTTAATCAAGAAGCATTCTAAATAGGAACTTAGTGTTTCGTTTCATCCTTTAAAATTAATTAAAGTGATTTTTAATCCATATGGAGTAACCAAAAGACAACCTAGTAACAAAACCAAGAAAATTAAACTATCCAGCCCCTTTTGAAGATGATATAAAAAAAAATTACACTTATTATTATTATACATATTTTATTATTATTATTATCTCCCATATATAACTCTATTAAATGTTATTCATGAGTTAAAAAGGTTCTTTTTTCAATGAATTATAAATAATGAGTTACCACAAATTTTCTTTCTATAAGAGTTAATCGTTTTTTTTTTAATTTTTTGAAAACATTTGTTATTTGTGGGAAAATTATTGATTCTTTTTTTAAATGCTAGAAATTGTTATCAGCAAGGTAAGTAATATTTTCTAATAGTTTCATAATTTGAAAAAATAAGGATAAATTTGCTCTCTTAATCTCAACTTTATAATAAAATCGCAACTAACATATAAGGGTATTTATACCAATTTTTACCATTTTTTAAAAAACAAGCAAAATTTTAGGGTTACATACATGGCACCATGATAAAGAATTTCCTGCATTGTAGAAGATGAAATAGATAAAATTGTAGAAATGCAAATTTAAAGACTTTAAAAAGTCAAATTTTCGACATAAAAACAACATATTTATTAATCTCTCCAGAATAGCGGATAGTTTTCTCACTAAAGTAAGAAATTTCCGATTCAAGGTTTTAGTAATCAGAAAAAGGACTTGACGAGGCACCCTAATATTCTATATGCCTCTTCGGTAAATTACCCATAGTTTTCCGTAGTCTTTATAACCGAGTACCTTCCCGCTATCTCTTTTCAAATGACTCATAATTAGAAAAACACATAAGCAAATCAAAATATTATGAAACTGTTAAACCTTATTTTAACCTATTTTCCGAATGTATTTTATCAATTTTTGTTTTTCGTTTTTATGATAGTTAGATCCTTTTCCGACAATGAGATAGAGGTCATGATTTATCTGGTATAATTCTTCCTTTTAAGTAGTGGAACTAATTTTCAGTTCTAATTTTCAGTTCATGCTGCCTCGGGCAGCATGACGCGCAGGGCCGAAAATTCAACTTTCGGCCCGCGTAGTGTATACGATTTTTCTTCATAGCCGGTCGAAAGTACGTTATTAATTTTACTTTTTTTGACTTTAAATGTTGATAAGCATGTTATTGATGCCTGCCCCCGACATTTGCGGCACGAGCGAAGCGAGTGCTGCTGGTCGTGGGGGGCAGGCATCCAATACATTCGAAGAGTCAAGTTTAATAATATTTTTCTAAAATAAATTAATTCCACTTTGTTTAAGATGTCTGTATTTCACTAGAATTGACGACAAAACAGCTACTTCTAAGGTTAGAGGTAACAACAGCAATGACAGAGGTTAACAATTAGTATAATACACATGAGAAATTCTTTCCTCCCGCCGTTATAGAGGGCACGCGTGTACTTTCCACAGGGAGTAAATGTTAATGAGAAATTCTTTCCTCCCGCCGTTATAGAGGGCGCGCGTGTACTTCCCACAGGGAGTAAATGTTGAACTTTCGTCTCTGATATTAGGGACGAAAGTACGTACTTTCGACCGAGGTATGAAGAAAATATACTTTCTATTGTCGAATTCAGTAGATGAAATTTAATAGACCCTTTTTGCGTATTTAATTTTATTTTTACCCACTTTAATCAACAACTTTAACCTTGAAAGCTTTAGGGTTTCAGGGTTGTCTTCTTTGAACATCACCTCTCGTGTTTCTCCATCACTAATTAACATCATCTAATGTTGTAATATTCTTTTCGTGTATAATTTAGATCAAGATATCGCATCTTACAAATGTTTAAAATTAAAGTATTTTAAAAATAAAGCTTAAGACAATTCATGATCAAAGACGAGAAGAAATGCTCATCAAATAGCAGCTGCTCATATGTCGTTGCATTAGATTCAATTGTAGACGTGGACTTCCATCTTGTATGAACAACTATGTAGAAGATTCAACAATTACTCGGATGTTTTAACTTCACATATTAAAGCCGGTGTCCATCCCTGAGCCTTAAAGCCTGTGACCATCTCTTACTAAGCCATTACCTTGTTAACACCTTCATCATGGTAGAGATAATTGGACCCAATGTTTTTTTATAGTAGACAAGGCAATTGACGCTACGCTTTAATAAATATTCACAACATGACACAAGACAATTTCACAGTTTCAATAGAAAAAACATATTTTACAATGTCGCAGAAACCTCATCGATTCCTGCCAAGTACGAGAAACGTGACGTCTGAAGAACAATTGCTCAGTAGAGTGAAAGTTTATTGATCATGCAAATATTACAAATCGAATGAGCGCCAGTCTTTTGTTTCCGAATTAGCAATACTTTTACTCACGTCCAATCTGAACTAGGCGAAATTCGTCATTTATTCTTTGACTTCTATTTGGTGGATGATCATAGGTATAGTTTAGGGAAGTCTAAACTAGATGTGTTGATTATTTGCGGCGCTTGAATTCAAAAAATTTCCCTACATATTTCAATGACACTCATTAAGAATTGTTTTATGGTTACAGGTCGTAGAAGACTGGAAGTACGTCGCCATGGTCCTAGACAGGATCTTCCTTTGGATCTTTACGCTGGCTTGTATCCTAGGAACAGCATTAATCATCTTCCAGGCGCCGTGCCTCTACGATACCACGAAACCGATCGATATAAAGTACAGTAAAATCGCAAAAAAGAAGATGATGTTGATGAACATGGGTCCCGAGGAGGACTAGTCTACAATTTTCCGTG
Organism: Andricus curvator; assembly: GCA_932195095.1. Taxonomy (NCBI): domain Eukaryota; kingdom Metazoa; phylum Arthropoda; class Insecta; order Hymenoptera; family Cynipidae; genus Andricus; species Andricus curvator. The sequence goes on along the minus strand of CAKNYM010053500.1, from coordinate 265,246 downwards.
GCTTACGCTGCGATCATGATCGGAGGTATCGGCCTTACCTAATAGTCGTTGCTTCCTCGCACATACGCTGGAAGGCGGGATATTTTTCAAGTTCCTTCTCAACAGTGTTGACAACGACGAAGAGCTACTTCTGCTCGGAAGTTTAGAGAACGCTTCAACAAACGAATCTCGTACATAAAGCGTCGCTCCGGGGCAGGACGGGAATCCACAAAAAACGTAATCAGCTCGTTTCACTGTTTTTTTCTTTTAGTGACTAGTGCGTGGATGCCTACCACTTTTAGAAAAAAGACCCCGGTGCAAAATTTCAAGTCAGGAGCGCGAAACGCTTAGAAGCGGAGAGACTAAAGTGCCAAATACCGCAGAGCGCGAACCGTATTTTTGTAAATCTGGTTTCATACGTAAGGCTAGAGTCGTGCGGCGAGACGTCGAAATCTGAACTGCCGATTTTATAAGAAAACACGTTTAAGCAAAGAGAATCATTTTCACATGTACACTCACTCATTAACACAGACACACGATTGAACAAGTATGAAAGCAATCGCGAAGGGAAACATAATTCGCTTTTAATAAACTGCCAATTTCAAAAGCGGCCTGTAGCTCTAACTAGCCGAGGGGAAAATTTGAAAGAGGAATTTGCCTAAAATGATGATAAAGCTTGTTAAATTTATGATTGAGAAAAATGATAAGAATTGTTAAAATTTATCCGGATTGGTGAAAAGGGTAAAGATTGTGTTAGAAATGATAGGGATTGTTAAATGAAGAATGGAGGTGATTGGGTCAACGAAAGCCGGATGACAAACATCAGTGCCAAATTTTTGCTTCGAGGCCGATGGGCGTCGTGCTTCAATGTGCCAAATAATGGGCGCTTGAGATTTTCTCGGTTGGCTGGTAGAACTTTATTATGCCGAATCCGTTACTACGGAAAAAGGGAAAAAGGTCCTCGGACAAAGTGGTGGTCGAAGCGCAATATCGACAGTCGCTTCCAAAGCGTTTCTCCCCACAGCAAACTTCGATATCGTCCTAGAGTCGATTATAATCATGATCCATTTCCAAGGGTCGTCTCGGAGCGCCTTTTTTGGCATGGAAAGTAGACTTCTGGAAAAAGACTGACCAGTGCTAAGTCACTTCGGGTGCTGAAACTAATATACCTTCAGTACTATTAGAAATTATCTTCAGAACCGGATGGGTTTCTTTTTTATTTGTGCGATTTCCAACCTCTGCAGATCGATACGTTCATACATTTTTTAGTTGCCAGTAGTCTTTCCATCAGTTCCTCCTATTTTTAAATTCAAAGTGCATTCTGACGAGAAATGCTAAAATTAGGAGAAAAATGCAAAATTGAAAAAGACGCGTCTTACAGAAGGAAAATTGTGACCCAGTTCATGTTTCATATTTTGCATATCCAATTTGTTGTCTCATTGTATTATTGTTTCGAGAACATAGAAAAAGCAGGGAGAAATTGAGGTGACAGTACAAAACTAGATAACCAAGATTTTGATCGAAAGTAGGTTTATTAAATACAAAATTGTTTAAAACTGAAATACACATTGTGGTGAAAGGATTTTTTCGAAATGTGATTTTATCTCACAATGATTTTTTTTAAAATTATTCAAATTATAGTAGAAATTTTAATTTTGTAATGATTTTTCGTACCTTTTAATACTGATATTGGTGAAACATTAAATTTTTGAATCGCAATCCACCCAGGAAAAAATAAACAACTAAGCTTGTTTCTTTTAAGAAAGTGGATTGGACAAACTTCTTCTGAATAGAAGTGACTCTGACAAGTGGCAGCTTCTGTTATGCATTTCCATTTCAAACAAATATAAGGTATAACCGTGAAATAGATGGTCAATAAATAAATAAAACGTGAAATTTGAAATCGTAGTGAATCGTTCACTGTCGGAAATGGCCAATTAAGATTACGGATTATGGCTAAGACCGATTCAAATTTTTTGATTGGTTCTTTATTTCCGCGCAAACGGTTTTTAAAAGCTATGCAATTTTAGTCTTGAAATTCTCAGTCTATTTTCTTGGAATTGACTACATTTTTTTATATTAGACTGAGCCTGGTTCAATTATAGGTTAGTATCACTTTCAGATTGACTTGATCCACATCCGTTTCCTGAAAAGTGAATGATTTTTTTTAATAAAACTTTTTTGGCCTTAATTCAGCATCAAATTTTTCCTGGAGTGGATTTTTGTGTTGTCTTCAAATTGATTCTTATTTAAGAGAATGTTTTTCCCTCTTTTAAAAAATTATCATCTTGTTGATTATCTAGTTACGTACTGTTTTTAAAATTGCTGTTTTTAAAATATTCTACAGGATGTTTTATATAAATTTTCAATCAATAACAGTTTTCCGTAAATGGCTGTTTAATTAACTGATGATTTTGATTGTTAATGACGAAAATACCTCTTTCATTGTAAAATTTAAATTTTTTTTAGACATGGCTTCTAATGTGCTAAGTGCGAATACCTTATACAATTGAATAATAATCCAATATGTTATAGCACGTACTTATTTTTTAAATTGAATAATTATTATTGGTTTAATTAAAGTTTTGGACAAAGTAATCTAATATCATGAAATTGTAGAAGATTCAAAAAATAAATTGCTCTTAAAATTGTATTTTATTATTTCTTTGTTACCTATAAACAATCATGTTTTGTACCTTACGGTATGAAATTTATTATTTTATAAATGAGCATCTAAAATTATGACCTGTTTAGAAGTAACATGAAAAAAGTTGCTACAGAAAATTCGATCATTTTCATTTAACTTCCATGCTCGAACTACAGAAGGTGTCATATTCGGTAAAAATAATGTAAAGCAATCAAGTTGAAAATTTTAAAGAAGCACTAAAGCATCCTAAAATTTTGCAATTCATAGAACTTATAATTGAAACAACTGAATTTAAATCTAGATTATGTCTTGAATCCTCAAGGCTAGAAATATCTACGGGTATATAAATCTCAGGGGAATTTCAGCAAACATATAGCGTATAAATATCTGAATCAGTTCATTGGACATTGTTCAGAAATTCTCCCCGCATTCCTGTAATGTTTTCCAGGAAATATTTTCTCATTTTTACATTCTCAACACGTGAGAAGGTATAGGATTTTTCGCAAACGCTAAGCTTATAAGTAGAAGCCTTGTTTACAGAAAATAAATGAAATAAATTTTTTTTGAAGGTAGGCTAATTTCACTGCACACTGAAGTTCATAAAAATATCTTATACCTTTTAAAAGTCAGTAAAACCAAATGATTATGCCGATTGAAATATGAAGCAGTGATGAAAAAGGTGTACGAAGGAAATGGTTGTTTTTATTTAGTGATTGGGTCGTGAAATTGGAGGCCTTCTGTTGATAGGTGAATCGATCTGGGTTGACAAGGGTGGATGTCCAATGTATCGATGATATCGAAGAGAAATAACAAGAGGGCTAATCGTTAGTGGAAAACGTAGCATTCCAAGTGTTGATACTCGGCCAACACGCGCATCGATCGCCCGAGACGAACGACAGAAGGAAAAAGAAAGAGAAAAAGATACGGAAACTGGAGAAACGAAAAGAAAAATTGCGAGTAGATGTGAATGGCACACACACTCACACACCAAAATTAAACCAAGTTGGCATAAAAGGGCGCTGGGAGAGGCGCTTTCACACCCTTGTCACGGTGTAATAATCAATTTATTTGCTCACATAAAATTAATAACGTAATGTTAAAGTGTATAGATATGCATAAAATGTATTATATTTATTGATAAATTAACGGACAACTAAACGTTAAAATAGTATTTTATGCACCAAGGGGGAGAGGTGGGACTTTTTTGGATGAATGAAATTTTCTCAGTACGAAGCGTAGGCGAGCGAGCACGAGCCGGAGATGTTTACTGAAAAAATACAGGAGTTGTAAAAAGTCCGCTCCCCCTTGGTGCATACGATATTTTTTATAACAAGTGCATGATTTCAGACGTTTTTTTAACACCGGTATAATTTCCGAGAATATGGAGGAATTTCGGAAACTTTTTTTTAATTTTAATATGAATTTAGGAGATTTTTGGTAGTCACGGAAATTTATAAATTATTAAAACTTTTGGATAATTACAAAAATGTATAAATTAACAAACATTTTGAAGTTTTATAATTTTAAGAATGTCGTTAATGTATAAATTATGAAAAATGTTAGATAACTACCAACATTTTTTTAATTTCTAGAATTTTTAATTTTTTGATAATTACGGGTAGTTTTAAAATTTTGGAAATTTATGATATATTTATAAATTACGAAAAAATTTTAAGAATTTGGATAATTGAGGAAATTTTTGTAATTTTGCAAATTTATGGTAAATTTACAAATTACGAAAATCTTTTTAAAATTTCTGTAATTTAAAAAAAAATGTCAATTCAGGAGAGTTTGGAAGTTTACGAAAATCCAAAGTATCTAAAAATTGCAGGAACTTTTCTGTAACTTATGGTTAATTTTGGTGATAAACATTTTGAAATATTTAAAATTTCAGAACAATTTGAAAATATGTCATTTTCAAAAATTTCAGAAATTTTAAACATTTGAAAAATTTTGTACATAATTTAACAAATTTTTGTAATTTAAAAAATTTTTTAAATTTTAGTAATTTGAGAAATAATTGCTGAATATATAAATTTGAAAAAATGTTGGATAATTACGCAAAAATTTGAATTTTAGAAATTTATGGTCAGTTTAAAAATTACAAAACATTTTAAAAATTTGGATATTTTGTATAGTTTCGGAAATTTTGGGTAATTACGGACATTTTTTAAATTACATAAATTTTTTAAATATTGCATATTTATTTAAAATTTTGGATAATTATGGCAATTTTGGAACTGTATGTTAAATTTATAAATTAGAAAAATCTTTGAATATTTCTGAAATTTAAAAAAAAAATGCATTTAGTAATATTTAGAAGTTTACAAAAATTGAAAAATCCTAAAATTTCCGATTCTTTTTAGTAACATATGGTAAATTATGGTGATAAACATTTAAAAAAATTTAAAATATGTAATTAAAAATTTTTTTGGATGATTACGGAAAATTGCGGCAATTTCTGGTAAATTTATAAATTAAGAAATTTTTTTTCGATAATTACGGTAATTTTTTAAATTTTGGAAATTTATGGTGAATTTATAAATTACCAAGCATTTTGATATTTGAAAAAAAAAATTATATGGAAATTTTGGATAATTACGGAATTTTAAAGAATCTCAGTAATTTATGATAATATGTTTCAATTTTAGATGTGGACTTCCATCTTGTATGAAACTTACGAAAAGTTACGAACTTACGAAAGTTGAAATTTTTTTTAATTTTATGGTAAAGTTATAAATTTTTTAATTTTATGGTAAATTTATAAATTTTTTAATTTTATGTTGATCAAAAATTTCCGGAAATTTTCGGTCATTTATGGTAAATTATGATGAAACACACAATTGAAATTTCTGAAGTATTAAAATAATTTTCAAATATGGATTTTTAAAATTTTTAAATTTTAGGAAATGTTTGATAATTTCGGAAGTTTTCAAAATTTTACAAATTTTTGTTAATTGTGTGTGTTTGAAAACTTTTAAAATTGTGGATGATTACTAAAAAATTTTAAATTTCAGAAATGTATTGTCAATTGACACATTTTTGTAAATTATCAAAGTTTTGGATGATTACGCAAATTTATGATAAATTTAAATTATGAAACGTTTTGAAAATTCCTGAAATGTTGAAAATGTTCGGTAATTTATGGAAATTTATGATAAATTATGATAATTTATCGGTAATTAATGGTAAATTTTCGTTTCGACTTGGTCTAATCTTTCAAATAATCTGTGTACACGCGATTATTTAATCGCTTAAAGATCACTTTGTGTTAGTCCAAAATATGAGCTCATAGATGTATAAAATTTCATTATTCACATCTGACGTCGCACTTTTGCTGCAACTGACGTCACTATGCTTGAAAAGCATTGCTATAGCCTCGCTTTACAGGCATCGAAAAGAACTGAAATCATGCATGTGTTATAAAAAGATCTTTAAAACGTGAACAATAGAGAAATGATCATAAGCGGAGAATATAAGGTGCAGGTATCTAGAACTTTCCATAACATTTCTATAATCGTTTCTTTCACCTTTAAACTAAAATATTTTGAGTCGCAACTTGTAAAAAAATGTAGCGAAACTAAAACCAACCCTGTAAAAAGTTTATGTTACATAACCACTTCAGAACATTCTAGATCTTTCGAAGCTCGCCTTGTGTTCTCCCAGACTGTCTAAAGGGGAATGAGAATGCAATATAAAACGGGATGAGTTGGTGAAGGTTGTATGTGGAAAATAGTTGTCTTGCAAGACTGAATGTATGAGTGTGCAAACAAAGAAGCAAAAGAGGCATGGTATGTTTAGGGAGGGGTATTACTCGCAGTTGGACCGAGTTGCTCGATAAAAATACTACAAGCGTGAATAAAATGAAAATGTAAAACCAGAGTCAGGAATATTTGGAAAAATTGGTGATAAATATCAACGGGAATAGAAACTGAATGGAAGCGAGAAATCAACTGATAATCGACCCTTGGATTAAAATCGATGGCTAAGTATCTTTACCGTAGGAATATTAACTTTTTTACGCAAACCAAGAAACAGAATTAGAGAAACCGTAAGATTGAGGGGACAAACGATTATTAGCTCAACGACATCTTTTGGCTTCTAAGCCAAATTGGCCCAGCAAACACTTGTTTTATGACATTTTATTGTACAACAGTGAAGCGATTCTTTATTACTAATCCTGGATTCAACTAAATTTTCGATATCCCCAGCTTTTTCCATGCAACTTAATCTAAAACTTATTGTATAACGATTTATTGTATATCGTTTATAAAAACAGAGTATGTTAAATAATATGAATGTTTGCTGGAGATTTGGGGATTGATACAAAAACACGCACACATGGACACAAATTGAAGGTTGGAGTCTCGAGGGCGGGAATCTCCTAGCATTGCTCGATGTCGTTTTTTATCCTATGGCAAATCTGAATAAAAATATTCGTCAGAAAATAATACCGAGTGTACTGCTAATCCTAAATAATAACAATAACCGCTAAAGCAGCGTTAACGATCGTAACATAAAATATATTATTAATAATAATAACGATAATACCTGTAATTATAAATGTAACAAAACTAATAAGGAATGCTAATAATTATGATAACTATAGTAATAATAAATACTATACAATAAATCACTTATTATGCGTAAATAAACGTGATAATCGACGACGACAATGACGAGGACGAGAACGACACAACCGATAACGATGATGAAGGTACACACACACAAACACACATATACATGTTGTTGTTGACAATTTGCGGCGTATAATAGGTCGATTAACCGGTCCGGTTGGTAATCGATTGCACGGCGTTACCGGAGAATGCTTGTGTGCCACGTGGAGAGGGGTCGTTTTTAGGACCCGTCCTAACCCCTTTCGTCAAAGAAAGCCCAATCAATCACGCGTCTTCCCATACGACTCCCATACCGCGACGATAACGCGGTTAGTTATCGAAAATGCAGATTTTTCGATCCAAACACCTCTCTCTTCCCATTACATCTCTTAGTCCCTTTCTCGCTTTCGAAGAGCAACTTTCCACTAATAGTATTTAAGTTTCCAATTTATGACTGATAAATTCAAATCCAGAGTATAGTCTCTAGTTCAGGACCCGATTGTAATACCTTCATGGAATAGTAATGGATAAACTGAGTGTGATTTAATCGTAGATTATTGTTACCGACCGTCTCCTCTTGACAATTCAGGGGATAATGCCCGTGCTAAAAATGTATTGATTCAGGCTGGGGTATGATGCTTCAAAGATACTGAATAAAGATAGAGGAGTTCAAAATTATCACAAATATGACACTAAATATTACTTCGCAGGGTTAGCGTGATATAGTTTCTATTGAGAAAAAGTAGGAAGAAGGTGTCTATTCAGAAAAAGTTGCAAGAACGTACATATAATGATAATTTGACAAGAAGTAAAGTTTACCTTATTTTTCAGACACAAATACTTCACAATTACTATTATTTCTTTCTTTTCTTGAAAGCATTTCAACTTTACTATTCAATATTTATTCTTCGCAAGTACGCGATGGCACTTCACGAGCTGAAAGTATTTGACAAGTGAATATCTAAATTTAACATTTGTGCATACAAAAATAGAGTCATCTATCGTAATCCATGCGAACGTGCGTGTATGCCATCATCTGTAGCTGAATATGAATACTGCTTTTTGATGGGCTATCATTTATAAATTTTTTTTTTCATGCTTCCAGTCCTACAAATTAAAATTTTTGTAACAAAAATTCATTTCTAAATAGGTACGTTCTCGCCTCTTTTCCTGAATAGGCTTCTTCCCCATTTTTCTAAAGTGTCGCCTTCTTAGCTGCATTCCTGAAGATGAATACGTACGATATTGCGCTAACCCAACGACTTGAAGTAGTAATAACCTTCTACTAATTCGTATTTTATGATAGTATTAACACCATTTTCAATTTTTTTCCATGGTCTGAACCAATAAAAGTTTGTGATGTCGGTAAATGTTGGTAACAGGAAGCTGTGAATATATGACAGCCAGATTAGTTATAAGTATTTTAGCCATTTAAAAAATATATTTCTTAATTTAAATGTACTTTAATTAGCAAAATAAATTACAGTAAAAAATGTGAGTTAAAAGAACAAGAATGATAAAAAATCGAAAATCAAGTATAAAAATGGAAAGTATTTTATTTCAAGTTCGGATTTTGTGGATAAGAAGAAAAAAATTGCACTAATTATCAATTCCTGTCTTTGAATTTTCTTCCGAAAGAATGTTAAAATCCGTCTTTCCTCGGCTGACTCTTTATTTTGAAAATAAAAAACAGATTGAAGTAAAACTTCTATTTCTGCGATTTTTAACTTTTCAATTGGCGATAACAAAAGTTACGTCCAGTACGGTTGCAATAGGGGTTTTCACGCCTTTTCAATTGATCGTGAGCATTCAAAAAAATGAATATTTGACCCTCAAAAATAAAATTTACCAACAAATTTTTCTTTTTTGGAATAAAGACATATTTTTTTCTTTTCTTTTATCTCAAAAGAAAGCATAGTTTTACGATCTGCAAGATCCCTTCAAGATCTTCGAGGTTAAAAAGTTTTCTTTTTTCTTCGTGGAAATAAGTGACAAGGGTTTTTCAAAAACATACCATCTGTTTTTCTTTTCTTTTACACCTTGAGATTAAAAAGTAAAATTAAATTTTTATTGACGAAAATTAGTTTTAAGTGCTCCTGTATATCCAATGATACTTGCGTACGCGCATTGATGTTCTACACGATTATTTCTACGAGTAAAAAATTTATTTTTTTAACATAATATTATTCAAGAAAAACCCCAAAATTTATTTTCAGCCAAACATTTTTTTTTAAATTCAATGAAAGAAGTCAAATATTAAAAAAAAATAGTTAGGATAAACGGAAATGGCGTAATTATGATGAACATAAACTTTTTTATCGCCATTTGAGTGTGACAAATCGCTAAAACAGATGGTATATTCCTAGAATGCACTTATCGCTTATTTTCATAAATAAACAATGAAAATCCCAATTTTTGACCACAAAGCTCTAAAACGGAAAAACCAAAATTTTCAAATTTGTTTTTCATTTTTATGTACTTATGATTAATTGAAAGTATGTGAAAAACCTATCGAAACTGTACTAAAATAAATTTTTGTCATTGCCATTAGATGAGTTAAAAATCGCCGAAATAGGCAGTCAAAATAATTAAGCTTATAATTGAGCAAGAAAATAAACTTTTCAATTACTTACAGAGTAACTAAAATATTCCTAGTTGAAACAGACAGATAAAATATAAGTTCAAATGAATAAAAAATTTTAGTTCAAAATAAGTCAAGATTCCTAGAAAAGATTCCATGTTTAATTTGTTTTATGCTGAAAAAAATATTTTCTTTATAATTTCACGTCGATAAACAGATTTTAGTTCGTGAAAAATTGAATAATAAAATTAATTGATTATAATAACCGTTCATATAATTCCATGAAGGTAAACAAATTAGGGTCTAATTGTACGTAAGGTGTGCTTCTAGACTGTATAATTTTATTTGAATTTGCCATAACAACCAAGACTGAATAACAGATTTTTTTCGCTGAGTCGTAAACGTCTAATGCAATGCATTTATGTGATGACAACCCATATATAACCCCTCAAATTTTCAGCTTCAAAATATTTTCAAGATGCTCGAAACTTAGTAGAGCATCTTGCAAGTAAGGAAAAAGTCACCCCTGTTTGACCCATTTTTTACGCTTTCACATTTTTATAACAACAGAAAGGTGTAAGAAATGGCATTGAAGTTTTACGGAAAAATCAATATTCACTAAGTTACAAGAAAATTTTCTAGATAACCGAGTGAAAACGTGTTTTCTATTCTATAGTGGAAAATCTTATTATTCCAAGTCATTGAAAATTAAATCACTTAGGCCAAATTATTTGATTTTTAGGTTTATAGTTATTGGGAGGGGCTATTCACTTCGGAAATCTTGTTCAAGGCACTATAGAACAAAAAAATAAGCAATTCAGAATCAAGAAAATTGAAATTATGATTTGCAAGATCTTGAAAATCTTACACATCTTCAAAAATCTTTGCCAATCTTGAAAGGATCCTTGATCCTGAGGGAAAGGACCCCTCAAGTTTTTGCCTTCATTTTGGCATTCTATAAATAATTTCACATGTTTTATTTCAATTACTTCATATATTAGAAAAAGAAATAATATCACGGATTATATTATTGAATAGAAAGAGAAGTGCACCTTACGCACATATTGTGTATTGTGTAAATACTTGTACAATATCATTGCGCTCTTCTTTAGCGATCTAAACTTAAGCTAGAGAAAAAAAAGATTAGCAGAATGAATCACGTAATTTAAGTAAAAGCGACCTAAGATTAACTAGCTTAAGTAAAAATAAGTTCCGATCTGGTATCCCTCGTGACTTGCGATCGATGCGATTAGACGATTTGTTCCCTCATGGGAATCACTATCAACGCGCAATTTCCAGCACCTCCTCCCACGGTCAGAACGAATTCGACTCTGTAGACGAACATCGTTCTTTAGTTTGCTTTCTGCTTTCCCTTGGCTCTATTATTCATGATCGACTCGAAAATGGATTATTTTAGCGTTCGTGGTGAGACGCTTAGTCTTCGGTCTCAGCTTGCTAGGACAAGGGGTGTGCAAACGTTTTATTGACACGAGATTGGTTCCCAAGATTTTAAACTAAGAAGGGGTCTTTCCATATCTGTCGTCGAAGCAGATGCAAATTTTATCTTTTTTTTTTAATCTGTTTGAAGCTTACATAACTCATTCCCAACTTTACTTTCCAAATAATTCAATGAGGTTGTGTCCTTCATGCAAATTCCTGTTGAGGGCAGGCAAAAAATACGTTAAACTGTCATTAGGGAGGGACGGTGTGGTTAACGCAGAATTTGAAATCAGACATTGAAAATATGAATATGAATAACAATTATTTGGAATACTTGAACAAAATTTAAATGAGTGATTTTTTTTATAAGTAAAAATACAGACTTCACAATTTCAAGAAACTTCTCCTTTTCTCGTTTTTTTCACTTGAATGAGAACTGAATTAATAGAAGCCGATAAGAATCCAGCTACTTTTTTACTGAAAGTTTATTCTTTTTAATTGAAAAATCTACTATTATACTTTTGGTTCCGAATTCATTTCTTTCGGTTATACATTCCACTGTTTGGTTGAAGGTTTATCTATTTTCTTGCAAATAATTTTTTTTGTGGTTAGAGATATTGGTTGAACATTTTGTTGAAAATTAGTTATTTTTTGTTAAAAATTAATTCTTCCAACTGAAAATTTATCTATTTCATTCTTGGTTAAAAATTTATGGTTTCTACTTGAATATTCCACAATTTGGTTGAAAAAGAATATATTTTGTTGTAAATTCGACACATTTAGTAGAAAATTAATCTTAGTAATTGGAAATATAGGTGAAAATTTAACTTTTTTGTTAAAAATTCGTTTTATCTTGGTTGGAAATTATCTTTTTTGTGAGAAATTAACTATTTGTTGTAAAATTAAACCTTTCGGATTGCTAATCCAATTGTTTCCTGAAGAATTAGTCTTTTTGGTTCAAAAATTCAACAATTTGGTGAAATTTTTGTCTATCTTCACTGAATAATCTTTCCTTGTTGAAATATCAACTCTTTTGTTGAAAGTTTATCTTTCTTGATTGAATTAAACAGTGTTTCATTTAAAATGAAATACTTTTTGGTTGAAATACCAAATATTACATTTTTCATTAAGAATTTGTCTTTTTGGTTAAATTCGACCCCGTTGATAATAAAACTTTTTTTTGAGAAATTAATTTTGTTGTTGTTGAAGATTCATCTTGGGGTTTCAAGCTTTGTGTGATGATCTGTGACGTAGTTTGTTAACGGATTCTTACCAATATTTACCGACATTCTGCAGAATTCGAGGGTTCATGTCCATCCTAAATCTAGACGCTTCTAGGCATGTATTGAGGATAAAAGTATGTGACCTTGAGAACGCTTATACGAACCTAATTAGAAATCAAGTAATATGAAGTTTTGCAATTTAGCATAGACACAAATGATACAAATTTCCGTAATATCGGTAAATGTCGGTAACAGAAATTTGTATTTATGACACTGTATTCTCATATACTAGAATAACGATTTTTCCTTTGCTCATAAGTCATTTAGAAGGAATTCGAAATTATTTCTCATTTCGGAAGAGCTATATTTTGATTGAAATAATACAAAACAAGTTGATCGAAAGGGTTGAATGAATGAAACTTTGATTAAATCCGCGTGTATTGTTTTCCTGCCTATGAATTCCCAATCTCTAATCTGAGATGATTATATTTATTATTCGAGTGTCAAAGTATGAATCAAAGGATTGAGCGAATCATGTCATATAGTCCCTTAGGTAATTTAATGTATATTGGAAATTTAAGGCGTAATTAATTGTAAGTAATTAGCTAGATATCTTCGATTGTAATCCCTCTTCGAAAAAAGCAAGTGATCCTTTTTTAGTCGCGGGGTTGCAATCGCAAATGCTCAATAAAATCGTCGGAGGCTCAAGTTTTAAGGAGCTTTTCTGACAGGGCGATTTCGAGTTGATCCGACACGGGATTGGCATGGTCGACTTCGTACTGACTCGCTTTTTTAGGGATAAAAATAACCGCACTTTATCAAGTTTAACCGTCCATAGTAGAAAATTTCTAAAGACAAAAGTGCACTGTTTATATTGAATCGATTAAATATTTAATCACTCATATTCATTTCGAGTTCGCTTGATGATGGAAACTCTTTTTTTTTTTGCAAAATCGAATTCTCCTGCACTAAATAAAGTCATTCAGAAGCAGGATTTCATCATTGTTAATTATTTGTGATTGAAATCTGTTGTATATACTTTGTTAAAACGAGTATTTATCCGAATTTGTAATATTGAATTTTAAATCTTTGCAAACTGAAGGATTATGAATGTGGATTTAATTGTATGAATAATTATTCAATTTAAAATTTAAAAATGGTATATTCCACACTTTTAATTAAATGTTTAAAAATAAAAGGATTAAATTTGAAATCTTCCGTAATTATATAATTTTAACCAAAATGTGAAAAGAAACCTTTGCGTTTACAATCGAACAATTTTCAATTGATAAAATGAAATACAAAAAATTTCCTGATATATTTATTGAGATTGTGCATTGAAACATTTAAAAAGTATAAAATAAACAAATTAGAATTTCAGTTTGAAAATTTGAAAATCTGAAATTCAAACTAACTGAAATGAAATCACTTTCAATTTGTTGAATTCGGATACAAATTTTCAAATTGGAAATGTTCTGAATTGCAGAATTGCAAAAAACCTTCTATCAATAATATTTCAAATTGACCATAATTGATATTAAATCAGTTCCAGAGTGGCCAGAAAAAACATGGAAAGTTAAGGACAGTTCAGCAATTTTGAAAAAAATTTTGCCAGTCAGGGAATTTCTATAAGAGACACTTGACATAACTGTAAACTGATTTTTTGAAAATTCATCGTTTTCTGTTTAAAATTGAACTATTTTGATAGAAAATTAAGTTATTGTTGAAAATTCATATTTTTGAGCTTAAAAATCAACTATTTTGTTTTAAATTCTTTTTTTTTAACATTATCGGTTTTAGAAGCAATTTAATCTTTTTTGATTGAGAATAAATTTTTGTAGGTTGGAGATTCAACTATTTTGTTAAACATTCGTCTTATCAGTTATTTTAATGCAACTGTTTTTAATTTTTAATTAAACTCTCTTTTTATTGAAATATCTACTATGACATTAATCCCTGAAAATTCATCCGTTTTGTTTGAAAACTGAACAACTTTGTTGAAGGTTGAACCATTTTGTTCAAAAATCATTTTTATGTTGAAGATTCATAATTTTAGTTGAAAATTCATCTGTTTGGTGAAAAATTCGTTTTTAGTTGATTATTAATTTTTTTACTTGAAAGATTAATATATATATATTTATATATATATATATATATAATATAATATATAAATATAATGTAATTGTTTAGTAGAAAGTTCGCCCTTTTTTCGAATTAAACTGTTTTTCTTTCATTTGAAATAAAAATATCCTTATTTTAAAATTTGTGTTTTTGGTTTTGAAATTCATCTCTGCAGGTGAAAAATTAAAAAATTTGATTATAAATTTAAGTATTTTGTTAAAAAGTTATCTTTTTTGGTCGAAAATTGAACTTTTTTTTTGTCGAAAATTCATCTTTTTTGATGAAAATTCATCTTTTATGATAGAAAAGTACTCTTTTTAGTTAAAACAAGTAAATAAATTTGAAAGTTTGAAATTTTAGTATGAAATTGTTCTATTGTGGTTATAAAAGATTCAATGTTGAAAATGTTAGAAAATTAAAATGCCGTCTTTAAATATTAATGGTCAGGGAAAATGAAAAATTGTTCAGGAAAAAATCATGGCAAAGTCAGGGAATTTCGAAAATAATGTTTTTCGGCCACTCTGGGTTGCAACTGAACTTTAACAAAATTAAGAGATTAAAATTAAACAATTTCAGAATCATAATGTTAATGTAAAGAATTTACGAATGCAAAGTAAAAAACTGCACAATTCGAAATTTGGAAAACTTAGATTCTTCTTTTGGAATCTTCTTCGTGCAGGTGTTGAATTTTGTACTGTTTTTCTGAATTCAATTCAAAATTTAGTTTAAAAACAATTAGAATCACTTTTCTTAATCAGTAAAATATATCTTGCAAGTGGTTAGAAAACCATTCAGATGTGCTTTTTTAGTGAGCGTAGTACGAAGTTAGATTAAGCCCATCCCGTTCAGGTTTTTAGGACACCCGTGATTCATCGACTAATCCGAATCCCATTGAAATCTATAAAACGAAGTGATTCTATTTCATTTGTTAAAACAGTCATCTGTAAGCTATCACTAAAATGAAACCCAGGTGCTAGTCGTTGAAAAATCGAAAATAGGATCCGGATTGAGTCCTCGATCGCGAAAACGATTCCACTTCCATGTTGGCACACAAGCGAAAACTTCTTGTTAAAATAAACACGAGATTGTTATTAAAGTTAATAGTCAGACGCGCGCGAGTAGTGCACAGAATATTAATATGGCATTAGTTATCGTTATTTTATTATTAAACCATCAAGAGACCAGAGAGGAATGTATGCCAAAAAGAAAGGATAACGTGTTGAGAAACGTCACGAATTAATAAAAAAAAAGTTTAAATAAAAAGCTTTTAATTGAGAATAGAATTTTTTAATTAAAACAAAGTGCACACAAACATTTAAGCATATTAGTATAAACTTAAGTTAGTTAGAATACTTTTGAAATCCTTAAAGAGCAAAGTAATCGACCAAGCCAATGCAATTTTGGAAGGGAGTGTTGATACCTAATTCATAAAGTTTAAAAAAATACTTCCACGTCTTCCTAAAAATTCCCTAAAAGTAAGACTTTCTTTCAGGATTGAAGTACATCAAGTTGGGTGTTCAAATCTGTCCGAAAGTCTTCAAGTTTCATAAAAAGTATCACAATCGAGTCCAGCTGGAATTTAATGAATAAAATAATTTCATGAATTAAATGATGAAATTAAAATGTAACTTCTAAAGAGAAAAACAAGTTTTTATACTTGAACAATTGAAGCTGCATTTTGAAGAACGGAGAGCAAACTTTTTACATTAAGTGTATTTTTAGAAGCACTTAAATTTAAAGGTAGATACATTGACAACTTTTAACACTTTGTACAGAAGAAATAATCAACTTTTGCTTGAATATTTAAAAGTCTTATTTACTAGACATCCTCCTTTCTTTACTTCTTTGAAAAATTGAATTGAAAAAGGAAATGATCTAGGTATTAATAGCCGAATGCAATGACAAGAAAGCAAATAAAGTCGTATAACAAACTGAAAGAATTGAAAATATTCAAATATTTAAGGACTAATTTGGTCGTGAAAAACATCACTTGATTCGAAACATATTTTACGGTCAAAAACCCTGGTTCTTTCATTACATTTTTCGAAAAATATTTACGAAATCGGTGATTTATTCAACGAACAACATCACGTTAAGCTCACTTCGATACGAAAAACTTTTTATAAATCGTTGCTTTTATCAAGATGATAAAACTTTTGTATATCCCAACTTTTTTCTTAAAATAATAGAGAGTCAAGTGCGAATATATGGTCATAGAATGTGTGTTTGAAAATGAATGTTTGCCATGGAAGACAGAAAGTGAAACATTGGTATAAATTGATGCGATTCCTTCTCCCAAAAAGTTCTTTCAAAGCTTTGACGCTAATATTTCGAATATTTCGGGGACTGCCAGCTACACGAAAATACTAGATAACTCAAATGAAGGTATGTCAACTTAGACGCGTACATAATAAAATCAAGCTTTGATGTGCATTGTCGAAAAAGTTCAAAGCAACATGAAAAACTAACTAGCGAGTGAAAATAAAATGTATTCACTTAAAGGTTTTCCTTCTATGCATCATGAACATCTGTAGAATACCGAAAAATAAATAATAAAACATTTTTTATTTATAGTTCATGCTTATTTTTTTCAATTTAAAGGGTACATTTCCACTTTTAAATTCATATTTGTATACTTCCTGTTTATGATAACCTAACTTTATAGACACTACTCTAAATGAATTTGAAAACTGTCAATGCTCTAGCGTGAATTAAAAATAATATTTTAGTTCTCTTTGTCTTATTTTTAAAACAAGATTTTTCCCTCAACTGGTAAACGTGTTTTAAAAATTAGTTTGGGGAATGAAAATTTGTGTCGTGGTTCATAATACAAATTTCAGGTTGCTTTATTCAAATCCAAATTAATCAATTTTTAACATTGACCCTTTGATTTCATCATAATTAAAATTGTTGAAATTGAAAATTTTCAATTTTAGTACCCTCAAATTGTGTCATTCTTAACACATCAGTTTATAATTATTCATACCATGACGATTCTAATAAAAAAATGTTAAATTTTGTTTGCTTGAAATTGTCCATCTTTTAAGGATTCCAATTAAAAGTGTTTCCAATTCATTGCTTCAAATTTCAGACTTTATAAAATTGAAATTGTTTTTTCTATACACTTCACAATCTTTACAATCTTCGAAACTTTCAGATTTTTGAAATTCTCGAACTTTGATAGATATCAAATTCAAGTAAAATATTCAAAAATTAGTCAATCTTGAGTTTTAAGTTGAAAAACTTTGAACGACTCCAAGTTTCATATTGTTTAATTAAAAATATTTCAATCTTCAGTACTCAATTTGAAATATATAACATTTTTAAATGTGAATGAGAATTGTGAATGTGCTTCATCTTTAATTTGTAACTGTTTTATATTCTTAGTTCCTTTTTTTAAGTCTTTAAGTTTTGAAATAATTCATAATCAAAGATTTTGTATTTTTGAATTGTATTTCCTTAAACAATTTGATTTCAAAATTTCAAAATTGTATATTTTGAGTTTAAAAATTTCAAATTGTTCACATTGAAAATTATATACCACTTCCTATTCAAACTTCCTAGATTAAAAAAAAACTCTATTTGATAACCTCATATTTCAGAACTTTTGCAATTTCAACATGTCCATCTTTTCAAGTACAAAAACTAAACAAACCATTTGAAAGCATACCAATATTGTATTTTCAATTACGAATATAAAGCCTTTGAGCTTTACGGTTTCGTAAACCCTTCCATGCATTGCGTAAATTGAAACGTTTAGCTCGTGTTGCTTCAAAAATGAAAATGATATTGAAATAAATAATGATAGAGATAAAATACCTTGACATGGGGCTAAGCGGCTCATTTTTGCGGTTTTTTACAATAAAGCCCAAGAAGGAATTTGAATTAGGCATTGACGCTTCAAATATACAATCACTATCAGACCATCTTTCGCACTAAAAACCACAAAACAAATATTTAATCCAAAAAAAAACTATTTACCATCCCTTGAAGAATGAGCGACTTCACCCCATACTTGGCGGCTTAGTCGCTCACTCATAAAAGAAATAAAAGAAAGTGCTTAAAAGTAAAACTTTACAGAAAAAGTAATTATTTATTTATTATTAATTTCTCTCAACGGAATGATTATAAAGGAAAACAACTTTTTCTTTGGTCTATAATAAAATACTATGAGCCGCTTTCGCCCACAAATACGAAAATTCTTACAAAAATCATTCTGCAGGATGAAACATACATTGTATTCATGTGAAAATTTTCATCGCTAATATTAAAATTTATTTATTATTTTACGGTAATATCAGATTAATCGAATTTATTATATCAATTCCAGTAATGAATTTAGTTCAGTAGTTCAAAAGCGAGTATATTCGACAAGGAATATTACAATTGCAACATTATCCCACATATTATTCAATTTACTCTGTTGAGTTAATTAAAAAAAAGCAAAATGGAATCTGGAAATGAGAAAGAGTCCAGTTTGACTTTTACTATAGAATAGAATTGAGAATAAGGTTGGCAATGAAGGAGCTTAATAATAACCCGTGTTAAATACGTGTAATGCACATACTTTAATGACACTTTGACAACGCAAGTGAAAAAAGTAAAGACAAGGGAGTGAAAGGACCAGAGTAAAAAAAAGAAAGTTAGCTCACTCGCTATAACAGGTACAAACTTGACCAACAAACTCCAGTTGTGCAAAGTAGACAAAGAGATACTGAACGGAAAAGAATAACATTCTGTCCTACATGAGACAACCTAAGTAAGAGATAAATTGAAAAATAGAATTAAAAAAATACAACTGGAAATGACATCAGGGCCACACGGTGCGGCAAAATGATGAAAAAATGTTGAAAATACCATTCCATTCGTTTATAACATTTGTTAATAAGAATCACGGTTATAAAATGACAATATGGTTTTTTGAAACATCACCGGAAAGTCAAACAAAGCAACTTTTTTTAAATACCTGAAACTCGCGAACATTCACCAAATTGCGCATTTCCTTGTGAAATTTGTTTATAACAATACAAAATACATTTATTTTTGTCTTTTAATGTTTGTTTATTACTTTAAATTGTATTGAAAACAAAAATCACTTCTTAAATATCCAAGACCATTCGCAAATCGCCTACCATTGTTTATATCCATACAATTGTTAATAAAAAATTATAATTTTATGCGAAGATTTTAAATTTATGCCTACAAAATATTCGTTTTTAATTGTTTACGTATTATTAAAGCAACGATATCTTAAATTTTACAATACTTTTCAACTTTATATTTAAATAAAGTAATTCATAACAATTTATTTTATAATCAGCCTCGAGGGAACTCTAAATTATTTAGTGAGCTTCAATTTAAAAAAAAAAATTGAAACTTGATCAAAAATTGTGGCCGGATTCACATTTTGAACATTTTCTTGTCATTTCGCCCTACTATGAGCCAGTATACATCAGAAATATTAGGATTTGCCGCAAAATGTCGTTCGATTTGATGGAAACTTTGTAAAATGATAGTTTTAAATGAAAGACATTAAGTGCACAAAATATTAAAATTTTTTCTGAAATTACGGGGTTTACGCCATGTTCAATTTTTGTATCACATTTTTTGAATGATAGATATTTTTTAAACTTTGAAACTTATTTTAATGAAACTCTTAGATAATATAGACAAAAATATATAGCTTAATATTAAAGTAAAGAGGAAAACGTTCAAAATTGTGACAAAAAATCCAAAATATGTTTGAATTCAATTTTTCGCGAAAAAAGGACCGTTCTTGAAAAAAAATCACCCGACAGGTCAACTCTTCATGGATTTTTATGCTTTTTATTTTTAGTTCTAGCCGCAAAGTCTTTCAGGTATAGTAAAATATTGCGAATATTACACTTCGATTGAGGCAACATTTTGTAATCAATAAGAAAGTTTAAACTTTTTTTTAACTTCTCAGGACTGTCATTTCTTTAAGGACTTTTAAATTGATTAAAACCGGTCAGAAATTACTATAACTACCAAAAAATAATTTCCAGTGGGCTGAAATTTTCCTACTGCCATATGTTTCAAATTGCAATAAATTTTAATTAATCCGGTAATTTTAATAAATAAATGCACATTCCGCCAATTTTTTCTGAGTGGGACAAAGTTTTGAGCCGTCTGAGCCGGAAATTTTTAGTCAGGGAAACCATGCTGTCATATTTTTTTAATTGCCAAAAATAGTCAATCATATAAACAATTCTTACAGACAAATGCACATTTTGACATTTTTTATAAAAAGACCCTCTAGTCCATTCTGAAAAAATTAGATATATTCATGAAGAAGATTGTCAAAATCAGCATTTGTTTAAATAATTAACAATTTTTTAAATTTGATAACTGAGAAGGCAAGCAATGTTTGGCAAGCTACTCTTAGTCAAATGTGTGTTTGTTTATAAAAGTTTTTCAAATAATTATTAAACAGCAGTTATTCTTAACTAATTGTAATTGCACATCAATATCTGTTATATTTTATGGAGTAGCTATGGATCTGAATTAGTTATTACATTGATTTATGGCCTTTTTGAAAAGATTTGAAAGTCTTAAAAGAAATGGTATCCCTGAAAAGTTAGAAAAAAAGTTTAAACTTTGTTAATGGATAAAAAATTTTGTTTTAGTTTATGTATCATATCCGTAGTTACTTGTAACACCTAGAACACTATTTATGAAAAAAACATTAAATTTCATGAAGAATTGACCTCTCTGAGATTTTTGTCCAATAAAGGTGCCTTATTTTCCCATTATGCGACACTGGGACGGCGCATGGTCCCACTAAAATAAATAATTTAACAAAAATGTTATGTCAAAACTCAACATGGCTCAACACCCGAAATTTTAAAACTTTTCAAAAACCCTGTAAGCAACAAATGTCTTTTATCTACCACCATGATTTCACTAAGTTTTATTGAAATCGAATGACCATATGCAGATTCTAATATTTCTGGCGTATGCTGGCTCGTCATTCAAACTTCAAGGAAAATATCCAGAGAGAATGTTTCTTAGAATAAAAAAAAAGCACTAATTCAAATAATTTATTTATTTAAATAAGAAGAAATTTCTTTGATTCTAAAAAAAAATTTCTGAGAGAAGGAAATAAATAATGGAGAAGATAATAATAATCAAGGAGACTAATAATACTAACATTAATGGTATTCTTAATACAAATAACAGTTATTATTAGTTTATGTAAAATTGATAGTATTGTTATGACAATCAGATTCTTATTGCTCTCGCTATCTTGAAGGGTTGGAAAATCCTTCCAAGGCTTGCTTTTTCCTTAACTTTATTTTTATTTCTATTATATTTTTCCTCTGTATTCTTGTTTTTTTACCCCTTATGTTTTTTTTTTGAAGTCCCTAAATGCTACAGGCGCTCTCTCAATTTATTTGCCCAAGAAACAACTGAATAAAAAAGCCAATAAAAGAAACCAAGTTAGCACACTAAAAGGGGCGGAACGTTTTTTACCTCATTTTTTATAGTCGACAAGTCTTGTGTTTGAGAATTTCTTGTGCGTGTTTACGAGTGGATAAAAAACTTTTGTTCAATAAGAAAAGCTAGAGAAAAATTCTATTATGTGAATGTAGATAAAGAATGTCATTTTATTCTCGCTGTGGGATTTCTATGCGTTGGATCATTGAAATAAGAATGAGAGTGTTGTTAGTGAAAGACAGGCCAAGCGGGAATGACTTTTCGACACATTTCGATCAAGAAAATTTCCGACCAGAAATGTTTATGCGAAAAGTTTTAAGGGTTATTGATTTTCATCCTTGTTCCATTCTTAAACGAGAGTTGTAGTGAAAAGTGATCCTTAGTTTATTGATCACGGAATTGGAATTCGACGCAAAAATGAGGGAAGATGTGGGAGAAGATCTCTGGGTTTATAAATTATTGATGATCTAACAGAATCCAGTTCGAAATTATAAAAGATAAATAGCCATCTTACAGACTTTTTTAAAAATACTGAACATTTTATATCAATCTAATTTGTCTTATTATTTATATTGTCTATATTTGACTGCTTGAATAAAATGAATCGAAATTTGATTTAATGTTTAACAAAATTTCCGAACATTACGTTGTTTAATTATTATGTGAGTATACCAAATTTTGCAGTGAAGACTATCCTTTTTCAGAAAAATTTTGAAACACTTTGAGATATTTGCATATTCACTATGGAATTAAAAAAAAGGCTGTGGTAAAATAAAAATGAAACAAACTTATTTGTCAGAAAG
This sequence comes from Andricus curvator, assembly GCA_932195095.1. Taxonomy (NCBI): domain Eukaryota; kingdom Metazoa; phylum Arthropoda; class Insecta; order Hymenoptera; family Cynipidae; genus Andricus; species Andricus curvator. Next base: position 242,378 of record CAKNYM010053500.1, on the reverse strand, counting down.
GGATTGAAAAATTAGTTAAAATGATTTTTAAGTGAACGAAAAATGAGAAAATTTGAATACTTTAATTTCGGAATTCACATATTACTCAAGTTAATTAAAATTTTCAATACATAATTTCTGGATACATAATTTTGAAAAGTATCTATGAAATAATTTGAAAAGTAATTTAGTAAGGAGGATGACATGGCCTGAAATTGATAATTAAATTAAATTATCAAACACAGCCAAAATTAATATGTACGATATGTATTCAGATATGTAGGTTTTTAGAAAAATCTATAAGATGAGTATTTATCTTTCTTGCACTCTGAATTTTTCCATTTAACCAATCTATTTTTGCTGGGTGTATAGTGAAATGATATATTTTTTTGTCTGAAATCATGATCTTCAAATTCAAAACGCAAAATTCAACAAAGATATTGTTTTCTTTATGAATACTTTTCAAAAAACAAAACGTTTTTTTCTAACTTTGACGCCCTTCGGTTTCAAGAAATTGTATAAGAGTACTTCGAGTGATAAGCAATGTTACAACGGGAAAAGAGTTCTCGCCAGAATCCCAACGCGTGATAACACACACATGCACACGATGTACGAGCGGTTTGTTATCCTGTAATTTAGGAAAAATTGTAAGGATGTAACGTATCGAATCTACAGCTAAATGTTTATGATAAAATTACGGGTAATTAAGAAATTCTAGACTTTTTCTAATTAATCGATCGTACGGCGGACTTGTGCCAATCCTTTAGACTTATGACCTAAGCAAGATATTATAAAATTGAGAAAAAAAGCTGTTATCCTATTAAGTCGGCTTGAATATTATATTTGATTAATATGTACGCATTCGGAGAGCGAAATAATTGCCAAAGAGATTTTTGCTCCTTGCTTATGTATGTGTCAGTAAAACAGGAATAAAGCAGCGAAAGAGGATACATGTATTTGTATGTATGTTTGTGTATGCGAGAGAAAAAGTTTTCAAAATAGGGGGGAAAGTATGAAAAAATTTAAATAATTATCGTACGTGCTTTTTAATACCTCACTACGACGATTCCGTGAACAAATCGAATTATGAATTTCCAATGGAAAACTTCATTTCTGTGATTTGTTTGTTTGAAATTTGAACTACTGATTATGAATCAGAATGTATTGAATATTGAAAATGCCATCTTTTGTAATTATAAATTGTTAAATCTATGAATAAAATTTAAAATTAGTTGTTGTCTAAGTTGTAGTTTAAATGCAAAGTCGGCGCGATAAAAGAAGATCCGAATAATATCGACAAATAGTAACTTTCTTGATGATTTTGGTGATAAACGTTAGATGAACGAGATTGGTAAGGACGAAAGAGAAGACTCCGTTTTTTATCGTGCTTCTCTCGCATCTAAAAACCACGTCCACTGAAACAACGGAATTGCTCAAAAAATCGTACGTTCGCTCATTAAGCCAGCCTTGCGTTCTTCGAAACTTTATCATCGGAAGTCATGTTTGATTTAGATAGAAACAACGGGCTGTGTTTCACCGTATACCATGTCTTCGTTTAAGGCGAATAATAAGGTGTCGACGTTATCGAATTAAAGTTAAAAAACAATGTACACTTTTGGAAAATTAAAGGGACATACTCTAAAGTTTTAAAAAACACCTCAACAGAGCACTAGCCTTTTTGTAAAGTCGGACATGAACGGAAAACACATGGAGAAGAAGAAAAACGACAGAATCATAGAGATGTTACCAATTTTCAAGGTAGTTTTTGCACTTGTGAGAAACTCTGTTCTCTCACCATCTAGTGGTCGAGGAATGAAACTTGATTGGTAAATACTGTATCGTAAAAGTTCTTTTATAAAAATTCTTTTGTAAAATAATGTTAAGCAAATAAATGTCTGGTCGTTTTTCTTTTTCGCAATGTGCCCTGTTTTCTTGACATTTGTGACGGGCATAATAAAACAATACCGCTCCTCTCACTCGGTCGTACTGTTTTCAGAATGAAAATGAATTGTATTTATTGTAATAATAACGACTCGTATAAATACTTCCGACAATGTAACTGTTATCGTGATCAGTGTAACAAATCCGAGCGTTGAGTTGTCCGTGTTGTCAAAACAGCGATCCTGATTTGGAAGTCTGGATATTCCCGATCGCCATAATCAAACTCCTCCGTTTTATTATCGGTAGTGATTTGTATTACTGTTGCGCGTCGATGACAATTGATTCGCTGATAAGGAACGATATATTATTACTTATACATATGTACATACAACAGATAATATCCGGCGGTGACGCGAGACCGCGGATATGCATTATACATAGTATATACGTATATTTGTCTTTTATTATCGAATAAGGTTTTTTTATGTATTATCGATATTATTGTCATGACGATGATTATGATTAATCACGAGTCAGATTGAGGGAATGTAGAAGAGGAGCCAATAAGGGGAAAGGGACGGAGGCAACAGGAGAGAAGTGAGAGGGAAAATTGTTTTAAATAAACAACGAATCACCGACAAATTTGGTTTTTAAAGTACTAATCACTCTTATCCGCACAGCTCTGAATCTGCTCATTTGTCTTCTAGGGAGTCCAAAACAATTTTATTGTGAAGCTAATCGCTTTTCAATCTTTTTAATCTTTGGTGAAACTCTGGCATTTCTTTTCAGGGAATATTCTAAGGCAAATCTAGTAAAATTGTCAGTGTAAATAGCAGATATATTTTTCATATGAAGTTGGATAAAGGCGTTGCAAACAATTGGAAACTACAATTATCCCACGTCGGATGATTTTCATCGGGAGGCGGATTCACAATCACATTCACAAGCTTATATGTAGTTCCTAATTATTTGCAACGCTTTTATCCAACTTTAGATATCAAATATCTCTGGCAGATACTGTCTTATTTTAGATAATCACCCACATATGTAAAATGAGAGGCAACAAAATCGATATTTCATGCTTTAGTTAAATAATTAATTTCGAATTATACAAGGGGTACATAACTTATAGTTGGCACGAATGCATGTGATTAAATTGAGGAGTTTAAGGCTAAATAATCTGATACAAAATTGCTTTACAATTTGACAATTAAAAAACAATTTACAATTTAAGCATTAAATCTATCTCAATTGTTCAATTTCTGATTTTACTGCAAATTTTCAGAACTCAGCAATTGTGCAATATGAAATGTAAACGTGTACTGTGAATCAATTCAAATATTTCTGTTTCAGATTCATCAATCTGGTATTTGAACGAAATAAAGTGAAACGATTTCCAATAAATAACGTTGAAAATCCTACAATTTCGAAATTCAAACAATGTATGCATTACATTCCTAAACTTGTAAATTGCAATAATTTCATGCAATAATTATTTAAAAAAATTTTATTACAAAAATTCGGATTCAAAATGCTCTAAATTGAAGATGTTTAAGTTGTATTCAATCGAAATTGAACAATTCTGAATATTGGGCTTTAGAAATTAAACTATTATTACGGATTCACATTCTTTTTAACTTAAATAATCGAAACATGAGTTATTCAATTGAAAAACTGAAGTAAATAATTGTACAATTTTTAATAGAATTTTTGAAGTTGAATATTTTCATTTTGACGCATACTTTTTTTTAAATATAAAATTTCAAGGGCTCAAAATGATAAAATTTTTAATTAAAAGCCTTAAGATGTAAATAATTGTAAATATAAATTGCATAGAATAGTAGCGCGTAAAATTTCAAATTGAAATATTAAAAATTGTACAATTTCTCAAAAGTCTTCAAAATTTAGCAGTCAAATTGTAAAAGCTTTCTAATCTTCAAGAATATTTAATTAAAAACATTGAAAAATAAAAACCTTTCGATTAAAGGTTCCTTTATTAAGCCTTAAATGCTGATATCTTTGACCGGTGCTCAACTTTGAATTAAAACCACTTAAAACTGAAGAACTTTTCAAACGGAAAAATTCCAATTGTAGTGTACAGAATTCAAAAAATTCCAATTGTATGTACAACAATAAAAGTCTTTCAAATTTTCAAAGTGGAATGGAAACTTTCAACATTAAACAGTTCTATGATTTTAAGAATCAAAATAATATTTATTTTATCAATTTTATTTCACCATCTCTTTCTATTAATTTTTGAAAAATGTGTGAATTTTAATAAATGACGGTTTATTTTTTCGGAGAAAACATTCCCTATAACTGTACTGTTTCTAATTCCGAAAGAAAATTTTTCTATGACTGAAATCGTTAAAACAATGTTGTAAAAACAAAAAAAATTCGAAACAAGTAATTGTACTCAAAGACTATTCACTTAATTTATAGATTGGGAACAATAGAGTTGTAGAGAATGCTTGACCTGAAAAAATAAACCATAATTTATTAAAATCCAATCTTACTTTTTGTAATAAGCGACGTAAAAAAAGTCAAATACACAAACTATTGTTAATATAATAATTTTTCGTAAATCTGAACCTTTTTTCGTGAAAAATAATGTCCTTTCTTTCATAAGAAATTATTGATAATATTATTTTATTTCATACAATCTGACGGAACTCCTTTTCCAGAGACCTGATTTTTGGCATGATAACTACCTTACGAGTTCCACAATGGACTGTGAATTGAAAAATGATTGAAATCATGAATATTTAGATATTTTCATATTCAAAACTTGAAAAATTGAACAATTGCAACCTTGGATTCATAAAAATTTGAATTGCGATAATGTGTAAAATTGAGGAACCAAATCAAAATCATACATGTAATTAGACCGTTTCTTTAAAGCAAGGGTTAATTCCAATTTGAAAATTTTGAATTAAGTTGCAAGCAGTCAATAATGAGTTACAATTTGTAAACGCAACAATTTTGACAATTTTTAATTTCGATACAAACGATTTTCCTATAATTTTTGCAGAAGTTATGCAACCCTCGTAATTCAATTAATTTCTTCTTTAATTTCTCTCAATTATTTATCCTCTTGATGTATTCACCTATATTTTTACGATTTTTCAAAATATTCCAAAACTTGGATTCAGAATTGCACTTTTCAGGACTTTGCCCCTTAAAATAATCCCTGTTTCTTTCAAGCATTCAGAGAAGGATTATGAAGAATGCTTTTTATTTTTGTAAAGGTATATGAAAGCATTTTTCATTCACAGAGCAGTTTTAATGAAAATATTTGCAAAATTTTGCGGTAGAATTAATCACCATTTCCAAAGGATGTTAACGTCTGAATTTTTACATTCTAATTAATTAAAATTTGATATTTAGCGATCACTTTGGACAAATAATTTTTTGAAGAATAAGAAAAAATCTGCCTTAGCCCGGAGTTGAAACGGGAATGCCACTATACATGAGCAAGCGTTAACCAATTATGCCACCGAAGCCTCAGCATACCTGTTTCCAACAATAATTTAGATTCATCTCAAATTGATTAGAAAGGGTACATTTCTCTCAGTAGCTTTGAAGAACAAAAACAAATCTGCTGAGGCCTCGGTGGCATAATTGGTTGATGCTCCACTCATGTATATTGGCGTTCCCGGTTCAAATCCGGGCTTAAGTAGATTTTTTTCTTACTCAAAGGACTATTTTTCTGAAGTAATAGTTAAACATCGAATTTTAATTAATTAAGATTTAAAACATTGAAAAGCATTTTAGCTTCTGAAGCAAAGATTTTTTTGAGCTTTCCTATTGTGTATTTATTTCTATCTGTCTATCTATTTATCTGTCTGTCTGTCTGTCCGTCTATCACGAATCCGTATCCGCTCTGTTCGAGCCAAGTGCCACCTACCCACGCCTCCAGTCATCGATCGATCAATTGGTTCACTTTATATACCTATCTATATACTTTATTCCATAGCGTTCCATTCCGAACGAAGCTTTATGGAGCTTAGCGCGAGAAGGCGCGGCTCTCGCACAAAATGTCCATCACGCTTCATTTCCTTCTTCTTTCTCCGATCTTTCCGTTTACACTTCTTTCGTCACCGACATACCAAAACGAGCCAAATTACACAGAGTGAAAGGGTGAATGGCATTTTGGGCCATTTATTCCCCGCGAATTCCCAGTTTCTTTTGTGCCAGAGCGGAAGGAAATATGACGGAAAGAAGATCTTTTGAGAAACAGAAAGAAAGATAGAAAGAAAAAAAGATAAAGAAAGAAGAGGGAGCGAAAGAAGTGAGAGAGGAGAGAGATTGAAAGAGACGCTATGTGTAAAGTGCTAACTACCTTACTAAAAGCCATTACTCTAAAACATTATGTATGGATAAATTAAATTAACCTATTTATAAGCTAACATCTACATTCTACACCACTATCAACGTATGTATAAACAATTGAATAAACGACCGGTTAAATTTATTGTTTAAAAAATAATGAACGTCTAAAAATCTAAAGTACAACACCAACCATATGAGAGACACAGAAAGCTCAATAGGGCTAGCCGGTCACACGCCAATTTTTCACCAAGCCCGAAAGGGTTTTTTGTTCAAAGGGACATCATTATTTGCCAAAGAAAAATGAGAAAAGGCGAAAGTTAGTGATCGGTGGCATTATCGATTGGTGACGAGCGTGTAATCCTACTTTATATATCTCTTTTTTCATACACTCTTCTTTAGCATTATTTACATTTCAGGATACAAATATACCTAATTTTAGGGGCTTTTCAGAATTTTCTACTTTGGCTGCGCCGAAGGAGGTAAAGATTAGGAGAGATGCAAATATCGACAAGTTTGAGTAAAAAAGTTATATCTTGGTACAGATATTTCAAAAGGTTCTATCTTGGGAGTTCAAATGACATGGCTCTATCTCAGTGGAAGAATGTGGAAGCTTGAAAATGTCTTCTGCCGATAGACAAAGGCGTTTTTGCTTAAACATGCTGGCAACCATAATTAATGTCTGATTGAAACGTTTTTTCATTCGGATGAAAGTTGAGTAATTCTCAAATCGATGTTTGCTGCACTTTGAAACATTCATGGTGAGCCTCAAACATCTTCAACCTAAAAGTTGTTGAACCTAATTTTTTTTTTAATTCTTCAACTAATAGAATTATTGTACTAACTAATAAAATAGCAGTATCAAGTAATAAAATAGCAGTACCATATCTTACTAACTAAATAGTTGACCCAAATAACAATTTTTTTCATTGTACTTCTTTACTCAGTTTTTAATTCAAAATAACACTTTCTCAGCAATAATTAAAAATATGTGAAACAGAGGATTTAATTTTAGCTTTATTTCAAAAAAAGGCTCGAAAACATCCATGAAACACAAAGTTTTCAATTCATCCCTTTCTTTTGTAATACTTGTTACTGAGTTTTTAGAGCGAAATAAGACATTCTAAACAATAGTTTAGAATATGTGAAGCAAAAAATTAAATTTTACTTATTTAAAAAAGGCTTGATAATATTTTCCTTTGAATGTTGAAATGTTTAAAAAATATCCAAAAATGATCAATAATGAAGAAAAGTCTATTCTTCAATTTATCCAATACTTTCATTATACTTTTTTGACCCCATTTTGAATGCAGAATAACACTTCCTCAATCATATTGCTTCCTCATAGAGGAAGCTTTGTAATGGTAACATTTTCAAAAATTTTTAAATTTATTTAATTAAACCTTCCTCAATTTAAAAATGTCTGATACAATGTTCTAAGCAATTGCATGGATGCGTGTGTGTGTGTGTGTGTATGAGTGTATGGATGTGTGTGTGGATGTCACACTTTTTTTCGAACACGATAATTTGAAAACGGTTGCAGATAAATTGATAAAGTTTGGCGAGACCTATAATATTAATACATTTTATTGAAGAGTAAGGAAGCTATGATAATGGATAATATTTGAAAATCCGGTTTTTTATAGTAAAACTTTTTCCTTCAATACAATTCAAAGTTGATGCAAAAATATAACAGATTCCTTGGTTCGAGAAAAATCGATTCGCCTAAATATTAATAAATTTTATTGAAGAGTAAGGAAGTTATCGTCATTTATATTATATTTAAAACCGATTTTTATAGTAAAAATTTGTTTACTCTCATAATTTAAAGTTCATGCGCGAATAGAAAAGATGTGTTGATTCGAGACGAATTGATTGACCTATAATATTGATAGATTTTATTGAAGAGTAAGAAAGCTATGGTAATGCATAATATTTTAAAATACGCTCTTTTATGGTAAAACTGTTTTCTTTAACATAATTCAAAGTTGATGTAAAAATAAGAAAAATTCCTTGGTTCGAGACGAATCGATTGACCCATAATATTAATACATTTTATAAAAAAGTAAGGAAGTTATGGTCATTTATATTATATTAAAAATCGATTTTTATATTACAAATTTTCTCATTCTCATAATTTAAAGTTGATGCAAAAATAAGAAAAATTCCTTGGTTCGAAATGAATCGATTGGCCCATAATATTAATACATTTTATGAAAGTGTAAGGAAGTTATGGTCATTTCTATCATATAAAAATCGATTTTTATAGTAAAAATTTTCTCATTCTCATAATTTGAAGTTGCTGTGAGAATAGAAAAGATGTGTTGATTCGAGACGAATCGATTGAGTTATAATATTCATAAATTTTATTGAATGGTAAGGAAGCTACGGTAATGCCTAATATTTGAAAAATCGGTTTTTTATAGTAAAACTTTTTTCATTAACATAATTCAAAGTTGATTCAAGAATATAAAAGATTCCTTGGTCCGAGAGAAATCGATTGACCTACAATATTAATACATTTGATCAAAGTGTAGGGAAGTTATGGTAATTTATATATTTTTAAAAACGATTTTTATAGTAAAAATGTTCTCATTCTCATAATTTAAAGTTGATGCGAGAACAGAAAAGTTGTGTTGAGGCAAGGCAAATCGATTGATCTATAATATTAATACACTTTATTTAATATTAAGGAAGTCATGTTCATTTATAATATTTGAAACACCTGTTTCAAACAGAAAAACTTTTTTCATCGACATAATTCAAAGTTGACGCATGAATAGAAAATATTTTTGATCATAAATTTTCAAATAGAATAATTCGGAAAATTTATGTAAAGAAAACATAAAGCTGAGAAAGGGATAGGGTGCGACAGAACTTTTCCCTTCCCTTTTCCAGATCGAAAAATTATCATTTCGAATACAAAATTTGATTTGTCTGATTTGTCTTTGTATTTGCAAATTTTTTTATGTTATTTTGTGAATTTCTATTTTTGAATTGATCAAAATGAAGACCTTGGTTTTGTCTATTATTCAAAAAAATCACTAATGCTTCCTCTATGAGGAAGCAAATACATTTGCTAACGGGAAGTAAAGTGCTCGTGAAATGAGCACCATATAAATATAAATACAAACAAAGTGGAAACACTCGAGATCGAATTCACAGCTAGTTTCAAATAAGTAAGAAAAAATTTCCTAAAACATTTAACCCATTTTAAAAAAAGTTCAATACTTTATATTTTCTTTGAATACAAAATATTTTTGAATAGACAGAAAGAAGTATTCTGTAAAGAAAAGTCGAGTGCAAGAACTTTTAGGTTAAAATGGTTGAGGCTCACCGGGAACTTATACAATAAACAAATATATATTTTCCGAAATCATAAATTTCCACAATATTGATTTTTTTTTAGAAATTTTAAAAATCAGTAACCAAATATTCCAAAAATGTTCAAAAGCCAATACATACATATTTTATATATATAACCCTAAGTTTTTGTATTCGTCCCATAAAGTGACCACTGCGGAGGATAGAAAAATACTGAAAACGTGGGGAAAAATCTTCTTCCTTTTTAAATTACAAACTGTAATTGAAAAATTAATAAGGGATGGACGGGAAATAGCAAAAAAATTAAGTGGTGAGAAACCCTTGATGCTGGAAGCTTTTCTTCTAATCCAAATTGAACTTCTAAGCATGTAGAATTGAGATAAAGAATAAAATTTGTTACATTACAGTCTTATTATTTTTATATCAGTGACTAGAAAATACAAACAATAAGAAAAAATGAGAAAAATTTTGTCCGTTTCTTATCTCGACTAAAGAAGAATTCCCAAGCTACATCACGAATGTTATTTATTTCCCCCATACAACACCTCTACAGTATATAGAAAAAAAACTGTAAACCTTGGGAAAAACATTCTTCCTAATAAGGTTCCAAATATGAAAAGGAAGAAAAATCATGAATGAATTTGGTTATCCAGACCTTTATGATGAAGGGTTTTCTTTCAGTCCAATTTTATTACGGTATTGCTCAAATTGAAGCTCCTGGCATGTAGAATCGAAAATTACTTAGTCCTCTATATTGAAAGCTTTTCTTTTATACAAGTTTTCATTGAAGATGTGGCTCAAAGAATTTTCTAAAAGAAATATTTGTTGTAATTTACACCTACGTCTATGAAATTCTTACTTGAGATCGTTTGCCAGCTATTTTATGATTTTTTTCGAGGTAGTCACACCACGTATTGCGGCGACATACTCTCCGTGTCGACATACATATTTAAAAATATTCAAATTTGACAACCAGAGAAAGATATGCTTAAATTAAAGCCATTTTTTTGAACTTTGTTTTTTTATATTCAAAGTGAAAATATATTTAAAAGAAGTAAAAATTTGTAGATCTTTAAACAATGACAGAAAAAACTGGAGGTTCAGCCTTTTAAAACAAACTAAATTGAATGATAGAAATACCTAACTGAAATAGTGTAACAACGACGCGAAGGGTAAAGGAAGCCGACTGACAGCTGATGGCGCTGATAGCTCGACCGTTCTGAATTGTAGTATGATAATGCCCTGACGGTAAAAGACCCATCCGTCATGGCGAGAATTTTAAATTTGAATGAAAACTGCAATTTGTGATTTTCTTTTTTTTTATTGTTTATTAACAAGTCCGAATAATTGGCGAATGCAACAGTATCACTGCAATTCGGATGAAAAATAAATTTTTTCTTATAATAATAAACGTGGTCTCGGAAAAGGAAAAGTGTACACGTGATAAAAGGCTTTTATCACTTGTACACGTTTCCTTTGCCGAGATACTGTTGATACTGTTGATACTATTGCATTCCCAAATCATTCGGTCTTGTGAATAAACAATAAAAAAAAGAAAATCGCAAATTGCATTTTTTATTCAAATTTAAAATTCCTGCCTAGACAGATGCGACTTTTATCGTCAGTGCATTCTTGTATTACGATCCAGTACATTCGAGCTATCAGCGCCATCAGCTGTCAGTCAACTTTCCTCACACTTCACGTCGTTGCTACACTATTTCACTTTCACTTTTCAGCAGTTACCTTATTTTTATCGAGCCGGGGCCTCCCCCCCCCCTCTCACCATCGCGAAACCCCTTTCGAAGTCTAGAAGATTTTCAAAGTGCATTTTTAAAACCTCAAAACAGAATTATTGTAGGTTGTTGGTGAGTTTTGAGTGCTTCACAGATTTCGCCATTTTTGTGCACACCGCTATAACAACCTTAACGTAAGATTGCAAGTTTATATTATGTAATTTTAAATAATCCCGCGCTTTTTGGTACATGCGAAGTTGAACACGTCACATTTTCAACATAACCTTGAAAACTGTCACATTTCATGTGCAATAGCTTCCTTTCAAGAATGACTAAAATCTATCATTTCAGTTTCTTTATTACATTTTTTCCAGTGGCATATTATTTAAACCAAATTATAAAGTGAAATTTGCATAATTAAATTGCAAAATCTTCGAAGTGAGTCAAGGCAGAAGTGACAGAAAGGCTCTATTAAAACCGTTGAACCCATACTTTGGGTTCGTTTAGAAATCATTCATCATTTTAGGTTCCTTTTCAGTAAGAGAGATTCCTTTTTGTTGCAGCTCCTTTGGAACCAAAAATTGGTTCTAATAAGAACCCCAGTTTTTCTGTAGACGCTTTTTTCCAATTTTAATTTGAAAAATTGGCTTGATACTATTTCTTTCATTTCAATAACAACTTTTGATTCGAATAAATTACTGGTTAAAATTTCAGAAATAATGTATTGAATCTCATTATTTTAAACTAAGAATGTTATTTTTCTAAAATAAACAAAATTTCTGATGTACTTTCTGAAAAAAATTAGAGAGATTCCACTAATTCAATTAGAGAAAGTAACCAACTAAATATTGGTAGAAAACTATTAATTCGATTAGTAAAGATATTCAGTAGTTTGATAGTGAAAATCTACTAATAGTTTTGTGAAAATATATGAAATCATTTACGGTTGTATTAAACAAAAACGCAAATGAAAAATCAGCTTCTTAAATTAATTTGAGCATTTTTGTTATGAAATATATTTTTCACTCTTTTTGAGATTTTGTGAATTACTAAAACAGCTTCTTAATGTGCTACCTACATTCATTCTATTGAAAAGAATTTATTTCACTATTATTCTCCAATATTCGTAAAAAATCACCCTATTCCCCCTATTTTTAGTCAATTTTGGCCTGTAAAGTCTGTTATACTACGTGATAGCCTCCATGGCTGACTTAAGAGAAATTAAACCACTTTATACTATTTAAGTCTCACTCGAAATGTCTTAGACTACTTGATATCTTTATTGCCTGATTTAAATGGTCTTTTACTACTTGTTACATTCCTCGCTGTCCTAAGAGAACTTGCACTATGTCATGCCCTTTAAAGTCTTACTCTAAAAAACTTAAACTACTTAATATGCATTGTGTCTCACTTTAAATGATACTACTTCACAGCGCTTAGAAATTACTTAAATTAACTTATATTACTATTATATTATTATTATTATTAACACGATACATGACTGACTTTGCAAAACTAATACTACGTGATACTATTTGACTCTGACTCAAAGTGACTCATACTACTTAATATCCATTGTTTCTAATATAAAATGCCTTATTGTATACTACATGATAATACCTATAGATAACTTGAAAGAACTTACACTACTTGATTCACAGTAGGCCTGACTCAAAATGACTTATACTAATAGATAAAAAATGATGCCTTGCATGCCTGACATAAATGCATTATACTACTTCTGGAATTCGAAATTGGCACTACGCGAAAAAGTAGCTTATTGGGATCCTAAAAAAGTATAATTAATCCGCAAAAATAAAAATTTTTGCGACAAATTGAACTTCTCTCATTAAAATATCATTTTTATAAGTACCTTCATATTTTTTATACAATCTAATTCTGAGATTATTAAGGATAGTGTCAAACCTTCTGGTAATCTTTCAATTAATTTTTTTTTATTATTATTTTACGTATTGATATTGATGGGGTTTTGAAAAACCGTGATTTTTTTAATTTGCCAATAAAAGGCAATTTAATGCTCAATCAAAAAATGCTATACTGCATAGATTTTAACCATGTGTGTCTAAATCATGCTTATACTACTTGTACGATTCTTTTATGTATTTTCGAAGTTGACTTTATCTTCTGCTTAAATCAATTTGAGCATTTTTTTATGAAATATATTTTTCACACTTTTTGAGATTTTGTGAATTACTGAAACTAAACATTAGAAACTATGAGAAGGAAGCTTGGATACTCATTAAAGAATTTTTTTTTCTCTCTCAGTAATTCTGCACTGATTTCAGTTTCAGTTTGAAAGACGAATACAAACAGAGGAAAATTAAAAATTCTCCACAATGTTTTAAGTTGGATGAAAATATAGAATACTAATGGTAATTTATGAAATTGTTTAATAAGTTGATACATTTCTTGAAAAATAAAAAAGTAAATCTTACGTAAATCAAGAACAACCACGTACCGTCTGAAAACAACCTACATTCTGACGAGTGACGAATAAGGATTTCAATAGAAAACATGAAATAATATCAGTCAGAGAACGTGAATTGAGCTTTGAATTTGCTTCAAAGAAAAGATACAGAAAATTCCGAGTAAGTATGCTTTAGCAACTGTTACATTTGTATACAAAATCAGTTGAAAAAAAAGCAATGGGAATGTTGAATCTGAGATTCTCCTTGTAAGTTCTTCTCCTTTGAATTTTGAATAACAAACACGGATTTCATGTTTTAAAAGTGTCCAAATTTTTATATTCCATGTTAATAAATATGTATTTTAGGATTTTTTTCGTTTTGAGCCATCCAGCATGATTACCATAACCGAAAATCGCAATTAGTTTACTGTGACATTATATTAAACTATTACTCTCCAATAAAATTGTAATTTGAAATAATAAAAAATGCAGAATTTAGATTTTAAAACATAAAATTCTTGCACTGGGTAATCAACTGAAGCTCCAAGCTAACCATCTGAACTTTTTTCAGAGTATAAAAATACACAAATGGATTCTCAGAATAACACGAATCATTTCTTTTTATTTGAAAGCTGAAAGTCGCATTAACTGGATGATTATTAGCGACTATTGCAGGGTTTAACTTCTTCACTGAATAGTTTTGTGAAAAAAGTGCGTTTTTCTCAACATAACTTTTAAATGATTTACTGGATCCAAAACCCTCCCTGTAATATTTCTTAAAGTTGTTTAAGCTATTTAATCCAATATTTGAACAAAAATAAATTTTTTTCAGAAAAAATAGGTTCATCATTATTTCATTAATAAAAGAGTACTCTTATAAAATTACAGAAACCCCACTGGATGGTGAGACTAGCAAAGTGAACGTTAATCACAGGCTCTATACTAATTTAATTTTAATTTACTTGAAAACAGTTTCTAATTGATTATTTGGTTAAGTAAACTTCAATTAGGGGCTGCTGGATTCTACAAGATTCTGAATGCATTTTCGAAGGGAAATTGAAATGTTCCAAATCTGGTTACAGATCTGTCGAGTTTTTCTTTCTGATAGGGATTTTAATCAAGAGAATATATTTAACTTTTAAAAAATTGACAAATTTGAAGCAGATGCAGTTTAGCCAAGTTTTTTACATACTGATACGTATTTTGAAGAAATATGTAACTTTTGGGAATTTATACAAATTTTATTTTGTCAAAAGTAAGCCACTCAAAAAAATGTTTGTGAGCGCTTCTAGTTTGACACCTGACATAAAAGGTTGAAAATTGAAATTTGTCAAGTGGACTTTATTCACATTCATGATATTAAATTAGTCAAATGACAAATCACCCTTAATTTTTCTAAACTTCTACATTGATTCAAGAAAATTTTTTGATTATAATTCGATTTGATTTAATTTTTTATTAAATGTCTTAACAATACATTTTTCATGTAAAAGTAAATACGAACGATTTTGAATATTTTGACACATATAAATATATAGATTGGAAGGTTTTATAATCCACCAGCTTAGAGTAAAAACCAGTAACTGAAAGTTATATTTTTGCAATACATTTTTTTCTGATGAATGGAATAACACCGAACTGGCCTAAATTGAAGCCCCCAATACCTAAAAATGATTATAAACCGGTGAATGAAAATAAAATAAGAGTTGAGAATGAAATAATCGACGCATTCAAAATTTAAGAAACTTTTGTACGTTCTATTACAATAATATACCAATTGGGTTTCTTTCATTATTCTGCCTCACCATTGACGTATTATCTACTGGGATCGCAAACTGTCAGTAAATAAAGGTATTTTTGCTCAAAAAATAATTTTGCTCAGCAGCCATAATCTATGTCTCATTTCGACGTTTTTTGATTTGAATGAATGTTAAATAATTCTGAAAACATTTGGTGCTGACATTTGAAAAATATTCCTAAATTTAAATTATATAATAAACAAATATATACTTTTGGATATTATACATTTCCATGTTTTACCAAAATTATTCGATTCATTCAGAAACCTCTCAAAACGATTGTGCTGAAATTTAAACATATTCTCAAATTTCACTTATGTAATAAATATATATATGTTGAAAATTCACATTTCTATATTGTTGAAATTTTTTCGGATAATTTCAGAAATATTAAGAATCACTAACCAAATATTTCAGAAATTTTTAAAAATTTCTATCAGATAAATATAAATATTCTTTATTAAAAAATCAATGAGTGAACATGGTTTTCCATAATTAGCAATATTTGAAATCGAAAATATATTTTTTAACCCAATTTTAGAGTCCGTTCAAAAACCAAGCTTGAATCCACCAGGGTCACG
>CAKNYM010053500.1:193969-208735 GCA_932195095.1 Andricus curvator | reverse complement strand
AATTTCAGGTTCATCATAAATGTAAAGTTACCTAAACAATATATTTAATAATTAGACAAAATTATTACTTAAAAGCCTTTTTTTTAATTACAATCTTCAAAAAAGGATAGAATATCATTCTCTCAATAATATAAAAATTTTAATTTTTGAAAATGCCAATAAATTTGTATCTTTCGGTAAGTAACAAAAAATATGTCTTTGATAAACTCAAATAAAATTAAATTTTCAATATTTAAATTAACCTATAAAGTTTATACACTATAGAAATGTCCTATTTACGTACATAGTTTAAATGTGTGAAATTGAATATTCTTATTATTCTCATTAAATAAGTCTTCTCAATTGTAAAAAAAAAATTATAAAAGCTAGAACGTTTCGACTCCAGAACTTTGGCTCATAATTTTCAGATGCCAAAGAGATTTTTTTAAAGCCTGAAGTAGATGTCTAAAAAAGCACATTTTTCTCTACTAATTTAATTTTTTTTAATTTTGGTTACTGAATAGACCATTTCCAATTTTCCGAAACGAATAATAAATTAAGCATTTCAACAATTACAAAATATATAATCTTATATTTTTGCTCTGCGCGAAAACATATACAGCTTCTATAGAAAGATACAATATTTTTAAATTAATTAACAGTTTTATGTTGAAAATATGAAATGCATCTGCAAAAAAATGTAAAGGAACAAGACCCTATAATAATTGGCAAGAATTTTTTTATTTGTATCAAACTTATGAGGCCTGTTGAAATGAATTATTCTTCTACGAAAAACTTAATTGCTTTATAAACATTTTATAAGGGAACAAAAATGAAACGTTTTAGTATGAAGACGTTTTATATTTCTAAAAATTATTATTTTTCATCTACAAAATTATCCATTGCTTTCGATATTTTCAAAAACATGCATATAAAATCTTATTCGAATTGAGAAACATTCGTTCTTTTCAATACTGTTGCGCAGTTGAATAAAAACATTTTATTATCTAATAAGTTATTTAAAAATATTACATATGTTTTATGCTAGTGCTTTTCGTTGGAAACTAGTATCTTTATAAAGGAATTTTATTATAAAATCATAAAGCTTCTTAAAAGTCTTACGATATCTAAAAATTGTATTCAGTGATAAAATTTTACCAAAAATTTGTATTAAAAAAAAAAAATTATATGAACAAATCATCAACATCAATTTTCAACAATTATAGAAAATATTTTCCTTGATTTTTTCCCATTAATTCAGATAATAGATACTATAAAGTACAACAATTTTGTATTAATATAAATTTTATATTTTAATTTGAAAATTGCGTTAGACTAAATAAATAATAATCACTCACGCAGCGCACATGTTTTTTCTAGTTAATACAAAAATGTGTACCAATATAAAAAAACAAAAATGTGTTACATCGTCAGATAATTTTGTTGTAGATCGTATTGATACACTCAGATTTAGTGGGTTTTGGTCAACTCTATAGCCACCCTTCATTGGTAGATGAAGTATTCATGGAAATAAGGCTAAGGGTGAACCGACTGAGGTTAATTTGAATTATCACAAGGGAAGAGAACACAAAAATACAGCACGTACAAATATCCTTAATTTTTAAATAAATTGCATTTTAGTGTATTCCGTTCAAAATTTGGATTTCACATGCTTTTTTTCATTATTCGCCACAAAACAATTATACACTCATAAAACTATTTGGTTGAATTAACAAAATTTGTGTTGGTTAAACTATAGAATATGGATATAATATGGACAAGATATTTGTT
The DNA here is from genome assembly GCA_932195095.1 of Andricus curvator. Lineage (NCBI taxonomy): Eukaryota > Metazoa > Arthropoda > Insecta > Hymenoptera > Cynipidae > Andricus > Andricus curvator. Next base: position 206,965 of record CAKNYM010053500.1, on the reverse strand, counting down.
TAACCCAGTAATCATGACCATAAGAGATTTCATTCACTTCAAATATTTAGAAAATTGTTTTGGAAGGATTATTTAAAAAATGATCGGTACTGACTGAACCGTTAAACATTCTAGAATATTATGAGAATTGTTTTTACATTATATTTAATATGACTTTTGATTTATAAACAATTAAAAGTCAAAAAGCACCGATGTCTCAGTTATCGTGATTTCCAAATCTGCGATGTACTAGTAATCGTGAGTCGTTGTCCCAATCTTCGTGAAAAAGGTTAAGTTTCCTTGAAATCAATTTTCAGCGATTTGGAAAAAACTAACAACAAACTGAACATTCGCCAAAGCTAGCAAAATTGCTTTTTCGACCATTTTTGAGCAAGTTTTACATAAGATAACACCTTTTACAAAGTAACGAAAGTAACAAAAGTACAAAAAAAACTGAAAATTTGAGAAACCCACCAAAATTTTTTTCTTGAAAATTTTTTGGCAACATTAAAATAACACAATACCTTTCCTAAAAACTAAAGCTATTGTCTTCGATTCCGCATAGAGTTTTTGTTACATAATGTGTAACAAAAGTAACCAAAAATCTCAATATTAGCGAAACCTACCAAACTTTCTTCTTGAAAATTCCTTTGCCCATCAGTGGTATTTTTCTAAAAATGAGTTAAATTTTCACTTAGGTCCCATTTGTATACGCTTCACCGGAAATAATACATTTCTTTTGTAAAATCAACGAAAAGTAAAACAAAACTTAACATCTTAAAGTCTTCTGGTTAAAACTTACCGAAAAGCTTTGGAAACAGAAACCTCAATCATACAAGCAGAATTAGTGTATTATTTCCTGAAAATCTAGGGACGTTTGATTGCCTTAGTCAATTCTGTGATATTCAGCCATTTATTGAAAATAGAAAAAAATTGTTTTTGAAATGGAACCCTCTTCAAAGTATTCCTTGAACGAAAAACTACCCAAAAATGCATACCAAATTAATATAATCATTATCAAAAACTGTAATTAAATCTCGAGATAATTAGGTTTTGATTAGCATATCTACAGTGATTTTCGCAAATTCCTAACTAAGAAACAATACATCTCCACAAAAGTGTAGCATATCTACACGAATTTCAGAATTTGGAAGATGTCTGTACGGTACTGAGTTCTAAGATCCTGATGAAAAAAACACACATTTTGCATATGAATAATTAAAATTAAATTTTTTCGCTCATATAAATAGAACATGTGCGTTTTACCCAAGAACGGTACTTTTCTCTTTCATAGCAGTCATACGTTAAGAAGTACGGATGTAAACGCGTTTCATTGAATATCTCGGTTTTCTCCAAATGCAGTTGTAGAATTTTCTCATCAGGACGGCAGAATAGTTTCGAAATAGTTTCGAGCTATTAATAGAAAATGACACCATGTACTTTTTAGTAATTTGATTGAATACCGTTGCAGCGATTTGATTTTAAATTAAGAATATGCTCGCGACAGATGGCGCTGCTGAATAAGGATAAAAGGGTTTGATTATATTTTGGGAGTAGCATCATTTCCCGATTCACTGGACCAAAACTGAAGATCAACGTTTATCAAAGCAAAGTGTTTTGTCATAAATTAAACGCTTGAGCGTATGCAAGATTAATTATTTTCCATTACAAATGAGGTCAATTCACCTCAAGGGCTTTCATTTAAGCCTTGTATCAATTGAAATAGGGGCTCTTGTAGTACAAACAGGAGAACGATGTTAATTTGACGGTAACCAAGAATAGTGAGATTGGATTCTGAAATCGGATTGTAGGCAAATAGAGGTGAATGCTTACACTGCGTTTGTGAGGGATTCCTAGGAATGTGCTACGTAGGGAATATTTGGTGTAGCATTCCAATGTCGGACGATTCTTTGACATCCTTCGGATCTTGAGAGAAGAAGGATAGGAATGTCAGCTGTGCCGGTGATATTGCGAAATGGTAGCGCCTCTGCTCAGTACAATGGAAATGCTTCACTACTCGAAAAATAAGAAGCCGATATATATCCTATATCCCACAAATAGAAAATACAGAATACGAGTGAAAATCGAGCACCGCCGAAGGTGAGTATCGAAAGTGCTGGAGGAAACGCGGTTCAGCGAGGAGACTTTGGAGGGTTAAATCCCGGTGAGAGGGTTAAAGAAGAGAGTTTCTCATCCGGTTCAGAATAGATAAGAAGACCCCAATCGGAAGGCCAAGAAGGAGAAACGATTTTTAGGACTATTATGGTAACAGAAAAGGCATCCAATTGATACATATAAAACGTAGCTTGGGGTCATGTCGAGGGGCTATTCACTCGGAAATCAGACGGTAAGATTTAGGAACATATTCAATAATCTCATATGATATCAAATGGTGTCCAATGATTTTTTTGTTGACTGAAATTAATTTCACTGAATAGCTATATTTGAATCGGTTGATTGATTTAAATATTTAAATAATACATTTATATATATAGCTAGTTATAAAGCAATATAAGTATTATCAGTGTTAGTACAAAATTTCCATTTCAAAATTCCCTGACGTTTTTCTGATTATTAATGTCAATGCAAAAAGAAAGTGAGTTTTTAAATTAAATTTAAGCAATTTTAATGATAACAGTCATACAGAATTTTACAAGCGGTCATCCACAAATTTCGTAAGACATACATAAAATACATTCATTTTCTACCAAATAGTTAATTTTTTAAATTAAAAAAAATTAATTTTGAACTAAAAATTAAATAATTACATTTTCAGTCGACAAAAATAATTTTGAACCAAGAAAAAAATGAATTCTCAACAAAAAGTATATAAGTTCATATTTCCACCAAAAATATGTTGATTTTCAATAAAAAAGAGTTGAATTAAATCGAAAAATACGAATTTTCAACTAAAATTCTAAATTTTCGAGGAAAAGTGTAACAGCTAAATTTTCAGTTTGAAAAATTAATCTTTAACAAGGAAAAAATAATTTAAAAAAAAATGAATTTTGAACTGAAATGATGAATATTCAAACAAAAAATGAATCTTTAACAAAATAGTTCAATTTTTAACCCAAAAGGTGAATATCGTACCAAAGAAGACAAATGTTCAACAAAATACACGAATTTTCAACTAAAAAAGATCATTTTTCAACCAGAAATAAAATAGTTAAATTCTCATTAAAAAAAAAAAATTCCAATCAAGAACAAAAGCGAATATTTTACCTAGCTAAAAATAGAATAGTTATATTTTCAACCAAACAGATGAATTTTCAACCAAGAATATTAGTTTTCTACAAAAAAAGAAAGGATTGTCAGAAAAAATCGAATAAAGTTTTCAGTTAAAGAAATTAATTTTCAACTGAATAAAATAAATTTTTGACAAAATAGTAAAATTTGCAACCAAACGGATGAATTTCCCATGAAGAAGATAAAACCACCAAACACGGAAAAATTCAATTTCCAGTTGAAAAAATTATTTTCAACAAAATAGTTTAATTTTGAACAACGAAAAAAAGGCCTCCAAACTAAAATAATAAATCACCAAGCAAAGAAATGCATTTTAAACAAAGTAGTTGCACTTTCAACTTAGTAGTTAAATTTTCAACGAAATATATGAATTCTCAACTTAAAAAGATAAATTTACAGAGAAAAGTGTAATATTTACATTTTAAGTTTGAAAATTGAATTTCTATCAAAAAAAAAACGAATTTAAAAAATAGTTATATTTTCAACAACAAAAAAATGGAATTTTGACTGAAATGATGAGTATTCCAACAAAAAATGAATTTTTAACGAAATAGTTGAATTTTCAACTAAAAATATGAGTTTTCTACCAAATAAGACGAATTTTCAACTAAAAAAGTTCACTTTCAACCAAACATAGAATATTCAAATTTTCAGTTAGAAAAATAAATATCCAGCCATGAACAAACAAGAAAAAATTCAACCGAAGGAATACATTTTTAACCACAAATAGAACATTTACATTTTTAGTAAATAAATGAATTGTCAACCAAATAGAATAATTTTAAAGCAAACAGTTAAATTTTCAACAAAAATTTTACATCAATATCAAGAAAGGTGAATTTTTCACAAAAAATGGAATAGTTAAATTTGCACTCAATAAAATCATTTTTTATTAAAATGAGAAAGCTTCTAACAAAAAATGATATATTAACCAAACAGTTCAATTTTCAACCTGAACGATAAATTTTCTACCAAAAAAGGCAAATTTTCAACAGAAGAAAAACATGCATTTTTAACTAAAAAATATAAATTTTCAACAAAATTTTGAATAAAAAATAGTTCAATTTTGAACCAAAGTAGTAGTAAAATCAATAGAAAAATTAATTTTCAACCAATTAAAATAAATATTCAAACGAAATAGTTAACTTTTCAACTAAAAAGATGAATTTACCGCTGAGAATATAAATTTTCAATTAAACATGGAATAATTCAATTTTCAGTTGAAAAATTCCCAACGATAAATGTAATAGTTGAATCCATATCTAAAACAGATTAAATTTCAACCAAACAGTTTTGTGATTGTTGAACAAAAGAGATGCCATTTCTCCCAAAAGGGCGAATTTTCAACAAAACAATTGAACTTTTAACCTTAAAGATTGAATTTTTAACCCGATTTTGTAATTTCCAACAAAATCAATAAAAGATCAATTCCCCATATTCTGTCCATTATAGGGGGAGACTTCAATTGTAGAGTTTCTGATTTAAATCAAATTAGCGAAGAAATAGCTTTTAATAGCGTAAACATTTCAAATGCAAGAGAAAATTTAGATAAAAACCTGAAGAACAGGGGTAAAAAACTGATCGATTGTTCAAAGAATAATGGGTTGATATTATTAAATCGGAGAACTACTAGTGACTATCCTGCAAAATTTAATAATTAAACGAACTTACCTGTAAGTGAAGTTCTATTATAATTGTATGAAGCGCCTCCTCCGATGGAAAACTGAACTAGCTGACAAATTTGTATCTATGATTATCTCCTTTGCCAATGTCATAATTGATAGAAACAATTAAGGTAGTGGCAAAAAATGTCAGTATGACTAGGAGTTCAAACAAGAAAATAGGACATTCTAAACCTTGGTTCTATGAAAAATATTTAGAAAGTAAGTAATTGTTAAAAGAAATTTTAAAAGAGTGTAGAGACAAATACTTTTCCCAGATGAAACACTAGAATACTTGTGATACGACTATTTTAAATCAAACTTTCCTCCCCGAAACCAGAGGAACTACTCCCTGAATATGATAGATCCAGGAAACCCAATTCTTGACTCTACTTTCTGTAAAGAAGAAATTATGTTAAGCATAAAAAATGTAAAAAATGTAAATCACCGAGTGCTGATGAAATGTCCTATGAGTTCCTGAAGAACCTCCCTGAGAACTGGGTGGACTATATAAGAACGCTTTTTAACAAAATATTGGATAAGGGTAAAGTTCCCAAGTCTTGGCCTGATGTGTATGGGATAATGATTTACAAAAAAGGATATGAAAAGCATCCACCTAATTACAGACTAATAGCTTTGATTAAAAACAAAACTTTTCACCCTGACCCTGAATGAAAGACTAAATACTTGGATTGTGAAAGAAAATTTATTCCCAGAATCTCAGGCAGGTTTCAGGAAAAATCGCAGACCATATTTTCACTCTCAATGCTATGATCCGATCACGACTCATTTTATATTGAGGAACATTATTCGTTCTCTTTGTAGATTTTTGAAGTGCTTTCCCATTCCTTTCACATAACTTATCATGGTATAAATTATACTTTAAAGGAGTTGTATCAAAATTTATCAAAATTCTGATGACCCTTCATGCAGGAGCTAGTGGCTCTGCCAGAGGTACTAAAAGCTCCTCTGAACCTAAGAATACTACAGGGTACTACAGGTACTATCAGGGAGAAACCTTAAGTCCAAATAGTTTTAATTTATACATTGCCGACGTAGCAGACTATTCCATTTCTAGAAGCATTAGGGGAGTTGCAATAAATCATCTGATAGAAATACTACTTTCCGCGTATGCTGACGACTTGGCGTTCCTGGCAGACTCCCTGGTATGGATGAAAATAATTCTTAAACACCTGTATGACTACTGTGAAATAGACAACGTGATAGTTGATATTCAGAAGATGAAAATAGAAATTTTACAGAAAGATGGTCACGGTCACAAGAAAAGGTAACCTTCTCTTTTAATATATATGGAGATGAAGAATAGGCATTTTAAGAGATTATGTATATATGGGCACTCCTTTTTTGAATTTTGCACTCTTCTTTCAAGAAGCATAACGTGAAATCAGTAAAGCAAATTATCTTATTATTTATTTCTATATATAGCAGTAGGATATACAGTAGGGCGTATCGAAAAAAAAATTGTTTGCGCGAAGTTCTAATAGCAAGGAAAACTTTCTTTTGGGAGTCAAAAACACTCCCCTAAAGTTTCACAAAAAAAAAATTCCTTCTGTCTCCGCATGGTAGATGAGCGATTTTCAAATAGATTTCAATTTGTATGTCCCTCGATTACAGCACATATGGTGACCTACTTTATTAGTCCATACAGAAAAAGTACAAAAAAAATTACAGTTAGGTATACCATTTTTGTAATTAAGTAGTCACTTTTTACCCTCCCTACAGTGTCCCTCCCTAAAGATTCACATACTTGAAATGTGACAGGACTGGTAAAATTTTTTCAATAATATTGGCCTTGGGCACTTTTTTTAAATCTATGATGCAGTTCGAATTGCAATACTAACATGCTAGAGATTATAAATACTGACTGAAAGAATCATGCTTATATGTTTGTCCCTCGGTTTGTTAACAACTCCGGAGCCTCTGTAATTTCAACGAAGTTAAGGTGATCATTCATATTATAATCGATTATAATTATGAAAAATGGGTAGTTTTTATCCAATTTTAAAAACACATGACTTTTTCAGAATCTCAAAATTGACTAAATCCTCGTAAGTCGTCTGAGAACACGGGAAAAACTATCGATTAACCTGAATAACAACTCCGAAGCCTCCCAAAAAAAAGAGGTAACGCAAAATAATTTAAAAAAAAAAAAAAATCCGCATAAAATTCGAAGGGCTGATGTAGCAAAACACTTTCCCAAAGTTGGAATTATTTAAAAAAAATGGTGTGTTTTATATCACTTAAAAATTGCAAATAACAACTCCGAAGCTAACGACTCTGAAGCCTTTTAACAACTCCGAAGCCTTTTTTGCCCTCGCTGGTAAAAGGTTTGAAGTCGCATTGAAGAGAAAGACAAAAATGTTTTAAAAGTACTTCTTTTTTAAGTTCTTCTTAAACTTCTTCATACAATATTCTTCATAGATATTTTTTTTACGAAGAACTCTTCTTATACAAATGTACGTCAAGGAGATAAGTTCTTCAACAAATTTAAAAAAAATGCAAACAAATTTTCGAACAAAAATTTTTAAAAAATTCAAACAAAAATTTCCAAAAAATGTTTAAGAAAAATTTTCAAAATAATTGTTGAAAAAAATTTTCAAAATAATTTCGAAATTTTTTTAGAATGTGCAGACAACTTTTCTACAGTTGAAAAAAATTCGAATTATTTGGCTTGCTGAGCCTGCCAAACCCAGTTTTAAACCTTTATAATAATGTACTTTATGTAAAAGAATAATTTAGACACAAATTAGTTGAAAAAATTAATAGTCTAGATCAACAGCTTTTCCACGTTATAAAGTACATCCTGGCACATATATCTAAGAAAAATGATATCAATTATTGCATAATTTAGAACTTCAGTTTACTCGCATCTCGGAAACCAACATTGAAATCTATTTGCAAATCGCCCAGATATAGCTAAAAATCACAAAAAACGAAGCACTTCTTCAAATTTGAACAGCAAAAAATTTTTGTTTGAGATTTAAATTATCAATAAAAGTATTTCAAACCAACTCGATTTATACCTGTATAGCGATACTTCCATGAAAATATTTTTTACCCTCCCTGATTGACTTTGAAGTTTCAAAAAATCGAAAAAAGTCGACTTTTTCGCTATTTTCTTAGATTCATGGTGAATTTCTCGAGTATTTGACCATATAATGTGTGATATACGTTAATTAGAATGTATTTGCAGTATGTTGCAACAATAATATATACATTTGAAAACATTTTCACCTTTTTTAGACACCGAAAATTAATTTTGTTGTGAAATAAAGAGCAATATATCACTTTTAGATATTTTCTTGTAATCCAAAATTAATAAATATGATTCCAGTATTGACATTCTGCATATATTATTGGTGGAACATATTGGAAATACATTCTTCTCAACGTATATCAGACATTTCGTGGTCAAATAGTCGAAAAAATTGCCGTAACTCTAAGAAAATAACGAAAAAGTCGGGTTTTTTTCGATATTTTTAAATTTCAAGGTCACTAAGGTAGGGTAAAAAATATTTGAATCATTTTTTGCTATGTAGGTACAAATTCACTTCCTTCGACCAATTTTTTCTGATAATTTATATAACGAAAATTAATTTTATTGTCAAATAAAGAGCAATATAATCACTTTCAAATATTTTTTTGTAATTAAAAGTCAATTAAAATTATTTTAATGTCAACATTTCTTGTATATTATTGTTGCACCATATTGAAAGTACATTCTCATCAACGTCTATCACACATTATATGGTCAAATAGTCGATAAAATTACCATGAATCTAAGAAAATATTGAAAAAGTCTACTTTTTTCGATTTTTTGAAACTTCAAAGTCAATTAGGGAGGGTAAAAAATATTTTAATGGAATTATCGCTATACGGGTATAAATCAACTTGCTTTGAACTATTTTTATTGGTAATTTAAATCTAAAAAAAAAGTTTTTGCTGTTCAAATTTGAAGAAGTGTTTCGTTTTTTGTGATTTTTAGTTATATCTACGATGCGGAGACAGAAGGATTTTTTTATGAAACTTTAGCGGAGTGTTTTTGACTCCCAAAAGAAAGTTTTCATTGCTATTAGAACTTCGCGTAAACAACTCTTTTTTTCGATGCGCCCTACAGTCTTATTAGTCCATAAGCTAAATCTCAATTCTTGGCGACCAGTTGATAAAAATTATAGCCTTGTAAAAAGTAAACTTTTGTATGGTGCTCAAACTTGGGGACATACTATCTAGATATTGTGAATATTTAGAAAATGTGCATGTAAGTTTCGACGAGGAAATCCTGCATGTTGCATCATGCACTCCTAATTATACTTTGGGAATTGAAACTGCTAGTGCGCACATTCAAGTCAAAATATTTAAACTCACTCTAAATTGGTTAGAAAAGCTTAATAACATGAATGATTCACGCATTCCCAAAATATGTTTCAAAAGACTCAAGGACTATCTGACAAAAAAGAGACCCAGGAAAAATATAATTGGTCCCTGCAAGTAAAAAATCTCTTCGGCAAAGTCTGCGCTGAGGATGTATGGAATAGTCTTATGGCAGATATTTCATAAAAAAGCCTCTCTGATTGAGAAAGAACTTCAGCTAAATTCATTAAATAGTAGAGACTTAATGTCTATTAAAAAAAAATAGTTCAATTTTTCACTAGAATGTTAAAACGTATTGAAGAATTTTATCAACTAAATTAGCCTCAGCTAAAACTCTAGAATTCCTCTTTATGGATTTTATAAATCCCATAACAAATAAATAAATTCGCTGCACTAACCAAGTTTGTCAAATACGCTGTGGAATGTTTGTGTTTCACCCTGTACTGTTTATTAGTAGTTTTATTTGTAAGTACTCTTTCATGCAAGCATATTCAAATAAAGTGGCCAATCATTGGGGGGTGGCCAACCATTGTACCGATTACCCTAGTACCCTTCCTTTTCGAGTGTATAGCCCCTCATGTCATGTTGGATGTGAATCCTTTCTCCTAAAGGAATACCAATATATATACGAACTGGGAGGAGTGTCGTGTCGAGAAGGATATTGTGCGAGTATCTAGAAAATCCGGGGTAGCCAGGTATACATATGGGCACCATCCACCAAGTATAAAGTCTCTGAAGTGCTGGAGAAGATTCTTCTTCTATTGGAGTGCTGGAATGTCAGGAGGACACTTGAGAATGAAAAACTTGGCGAAAACACGAAGAACGTTTTATTGGGTTATACGTCGAGAGCATGAAGTGTTTCGGCATCGTCGACGTGCCTCCTTCCGTTTAACATAATTCCATAATTCCTGTACTCCATTGTTGATATCCTAAAAGTTCTTAAAAAATTTCTTTATTGTGCAATCTCTCTGCCAAATAGCAAATGTGCTAATGGAATTCCAATTTATCGGATAAAGTACTGGCTATGAGACCCGTCAGGACTAGAGTACCAACTTTTCTCAAAAATCGTTCACAAGACAAAATGGGGACAAAACTACTAAAGGGTTCAAAAGACGTTCTGATAACGATTTTTTGCTACAGTAAATACCAGTTGATCAGTTTCATCCCAAAATTGGATCAAAATGATATTCAATGCCTTCATAGAGAGTTTGGATTTTTTATTTGATCAGCAAATTGTCGACTGTCTCTTTTTATACCACATCCAAATCATGACCGTCTATTTGAAATTTTAAGCTGTGCTTTTAAATTATTTGCTTGCAAATTTAATTATTTCGCTGCAAATTCCACAATTTTGTTAGAAAGTCATTCCTTTTGGTCAAAAAATCAACCGTTTTGTTGAAAATAGTCTTTTTAGGTTAAAAATTTAACTATTTGATTAAAAATTACCCTTCTTCCTGGAAATTTATATTTGAGGGTTGAAAATGCAACTATTTTGTTGAAAATTTCTCTTTTTAGCCTCAAAATTCAACAATTCCATTGATTTTTTTTTCTTGAATGAAAAATCTTTCTTACTTGGAAATTCAACTGTTGTTAAAATTTCGTCTTTTTGGTATAACAAATTTTAGTTGAAAATTTAACTAATGGGTTGACAGCCTAACTCCTTTATTGAAAATTAATTTTTTTGAATAAATATTCATCATTTTAATTTTAAAATTCAGATCCTTGGTTGAAAATTCATTTTTTTGTTGAAGATTCATCATTTTAGTCGGAAATTCATGTCTTTCGTGGAAAATTTAACTATTTTTAAAACTTCGCTTTTTTAGTAGACAATTTTTTTGTTTGCTTGAAAACTCAATTATTCCAAGTGAAAATTCATAATTTTCGTTAAAAATTCAACTGTTTTATTGATTATACATCTGTTTTGACTGAGCATTTCACTATTTTGTTCAAAATTCTTCTTTTCTGGGTTAAGTCACCTGCTTTCTGTTTAGACGTAAAATATTTTTTGGTTGACATATAAACTATGACGAATAATACGATTAATTTATTTTTTAATTAATTTATTAATACTTAATAGATCAATACGATTCTACAATTTTAAAGGTTCATCATTTTATTTCGTAATCTATAAAAATAATTTCATTTTAATCGTAATCACTCTTTCGTTGGAAATTTAAATATTTTGTTAAAAGTTCGTCTTTAAAATTGTTTAAAATTAATTTTTTGATGTTGACAATTTAACTATTTGAATATTGGTTAAAATGTATCTTTTTTAGTTGAAAATTCAATTGTTTGGTTGAAAATTTATCTTTTTATATGAAAATTCGACTATTTGGTTAAAGAATTCATCTATTTTGTTGAAAATTGGCGTTTTTTTATAGAAAAATTATCTTATTGGTTTAAAATTCAACTTTTTGGCTGAAAATTCAAAGACTTGATCGAAAATTGAACTCCTTTGTTAGAAATGTCTTTTTCTTGTTGAAATATTGATTGGGGGAGGGGATAATTTTTAAACCAAATATTTAATTATTCTCGTAAAATACTAATAATTTTAGTTTAAAATGTATATTTTCGGTTAAAAATTCAACTACTTGGTTGAAAGATGACCTTTTTTGTTAAAAATGCATTACTTTTTTTGTTGGAAAATGTAACTGTTTTATAGAAAATTATTTCTTTCAACTGAAAATGTAACCATTTTATTTTTAGTAGAAAATTGGTATTTTCAGTTGAAAATGCATGTATTTTGTTAAAAATTGAACTTTTTCTGGAACATTTTCTGTTGGTCCTATTAGGTTGTAAATCTTCCAAAAAAGGCAGTTGAAACAAGATAAATCTAAAGAAATACTCCAAGAAAGGAAAAAATTCTTTTCCTGTGCCATTATAGAGATTTATAGACTTATTTATTTCCTGAAGCATTCCTTGTTTTAGAAATATTATGTCGGTCATGACTAATTTACGACCTTCAATAAAAAGTTTAAGAACTGACCCTCGACAGATATTAAAAAACTTGCGTACAAATTAATTTTGGACCCGCAAAAGATGGGAAGATTTCAAGTCGAAATATATATTGAATTTTCAACAAAAAAGTTAAATTTTAAACCAAAGAGGCGAATCTTGAAAAAATATGAATTTTTAACAAACTATTTCAACTTTCAACCAAGTAGTTGAATTTTCAACTGTAAAATGAATTTTTGATCAAATAGTTTAATTTTCAACCAAAAAGATGAATCTTCAACTAAATCAGATTAATTCAAACCCAAACAGTTGCATTTTTATGCAGAAAGGATGAATTTTCGACAGAGAAGATTAATTTTCGACCAAAAAGGCAAATTTTCAACAAAATGCAAGGATTTCTAACTGACAAAGATACATTTTGTAATAAAAATGTAAAGTTTTAATGAGACGTGAAATAGTTACATTGTTAGTTTAAACAATTAATTCACAACTTCTTCAACTTTGACTTAAAATTCTCTGAAGAGCGTCACTTCTTCTTTCAAACTTTTTTCACGTATCTGTCGTCGTTTGGCGTAAAAACGGAATATACGATTTTTTGATAGAATTTTTGAAAGGATAAAACCATAAACGTTGGTCAAGAAATTCTGGTTAACGAACTTGTTCTTTCTTTTAGAACCTAAAAAAAGTTTGCCAAAGCTCGATTTGATTGTGTTACGGACGGACGGACGGACGGACGGACGGACGGACGGACGGACGGACG
>CAKNYM010053500.1:151607-193959 GCA_932195095.1 Andricus curvator | reverse complement strand
GGACGGACGGACGGACGGACGGACGGACGGACGGACGGACGGACGGAAGGACAGACTTCCTTGAAGAACTGCGGTTTTAAATTTTGGAGAATTCTAATACTTCCTCAATCCTGAAATGATCAGAATTTCAAAAGTTCAACCTAGAAGGCGATTTTTAATGCGGATGATTAGTTTTCTATAATGGAATAGTTCAATTTTTGACTCAGGAGAAGAATCTACTAAAAAAAATGAATTTTTAACAAAGAAGTTAAACTTTCAACCAAGTAGCTGAATGACTGACCAATGAAGATTACTTTTTAACAAAATAATTGCACTTGCAACAAAATAATCAAATTTTCAACCAAATACTAGAATTTGTAGCCAAACGAGATGAATCTCGAAGAAAAAATATAATAGTAAACTTTTTAGCAAAAAGTAGTTGATTTTTCTTGTTGGGTTCTATTAATTTACACTGGAACATGGATTTGAAGAATCTAAGACTAATTTCGGTTACTAAATTCGGTGACTACTCGCCGACTGTCTATTCCAAAGTAAATGCTCTGGTGTATCGAGACACTTGATTGAATTCCTCTCAAAGCTTTCGAATAAAGTATTCGAGATACGATGTTCCATCTCCGAAGGCTTTCTACGCTTCAGCTTTTTAGCTCCTTTTCGATGTCTCATTCGTGAATTTTTTAACACAGGAATTCAACTGGAATAAAATACGATTAATTCATGAATCAAGATTCTTTCACGCGAGTTTTCAACCAAAAAGATTGCTTCTTGACAACATTGTTAAATTTTCACTCAAACAATAACTTTCAACCGAGAAAAAAAACAAATTGTCAACAAAATACTTAAATTTTCATCCAAAGAGATGAAATTTGAATTGAATTAATAAATATTCAACTGAGATAGTTCAGTTGTAGGTTAAAAATTAAATTTTCACCCAAAAAACAATGATTTTTCAACAAAATAGTTTAATTTTAAACGAAATAGATGAATTTTCTACTAAAATGTTGAATCTTCGCCCAGAAAAATAAGATTTTAACAAACTTGTCGAATTTTCTACGAAGTAGATTAAATTTTAACCATGGGAGATGAATTTAAAAAAAGAAGTAATAGTTGATATTTCAACCAAAAAATATATAATTTTAAATCAAAAACATTTGAATTCAAATGAAAAGACCGGATTGTTAACCAAATAGTTGAACCTCAACCAAAAAGACGAAATTTCAACAAAATATTTGAATCAGCAAAAAAATTGATTTTTAACAAAAAAACATGAATTTTTAACCAAGAAGATTAATTTTCCACCGAGAAAGACAAATTTTCAACCAATAGTATATATTTTAATTTGAAAAAATTGATTACTAAAAAACGAATACGAAAAATTAGTTATATTTCCAAACAAAGAGATTAATTTTTAACTAAAATGGTACATCTACAACCGAAAAATGACTTTTTCACTAAGTATTTCACCTTTTAAACAAGTAGCTAAAATTTTAACAAAAACAAAACTAAATTTTTAACCTTAAAGCTTAATTTTCTGACGAAAGAGACGAATTTTCAACAAAATACATGAATTTTCAACCAAACAGTTGAATTTTCAACTGAAAAATATAAATTTTCAACCATACAGTTGAATTTTTCACAAAAAAATGAAATAATTGTATTTTCAATTAAATAAATTAAGTTTTTACAAACAAATTTTTTTCAATAAAATATTTAAATCTTCAACCGAGGAGATTTTTTCGTGAAACGTACCTAAGGGGTGAAAATATCAATTTTTTTGTGAAAATATTTACACAATGACGATTTTTCGCGCTAATTTTCCTTGAGTTAAAAAATCTTTTCAATATAAATCAATATTTTAGTACATAGGGAATCGAGAAAAATAGTCTTCTGGTAATAATATGCTGAAGAAATCCATGCCGAATGGAAATCTCTAATTATTACCAAAAAAATCCATAATTTTCAATGACGTGTAAACGACAAAAGCTCAAAAAAATTCCCATGATTTTCTCATAACTATAATATATGTCTTAAATGATAAACCCAATAATTTTGTATATATCATTTGTTATAAATAAAGAAATCATTAAAAAGTTAAGATCATTTTTCGATATTTTTGCTGCTTATAACTTGAACGTGTTTGAAGTAGCACTTAGAATCATGCGATCGAGTTCTTCTAGGGGTCAAAACTTCATACTTTGACATAAATTTTGAAAAAATCGAGAAGATTTTTCACTTTTGAGAAAAATCTTTTGTTGGACCATCCTATTATTGAATTGCGAGAGGGCAAACCAGTACGAACTTGATAGAAACAATTTTAATGTCATAATATTGATAAATAATAAACAAGTGGAGAAAATTTTACATAACAAATTAAAGCTGGCACATTCGTTTTAATGATTCAATTTAATTATGGTAGCCATTCATCTTAAATTTTATACTTTCTTAACACGTTATAATTTTATTTAGATGTTACTCTTCTAGTGTAAAAATTGATGAAACAGTAATCCAAAACTGTCGTTCAAAAATATTTTTTCATTTATACAGTGATTATTTATCAATGTGTTATTTTTTCGAAAATTGTTTATTATTATTTTTTTAATTATTATTATTAATTGTTAATTACTAGCATATCCAGACTTAACCTGTTAATAATAATTTATTCACCTCGTACCGAATGACACTTCTCATAAAAATACGTAATATATATTTTCGATCGAATTTAGGATAACTAATCATCAGACAGTTTTAAACTCAAGAGTTTGTCGAATCGAAGAAACCAGTGAAAGAATAGTAAGAGTAATTTAATTCCTTAAAAAATGATCATCTTCCAGGGAGCGAATTTTCATCGCCATGTCAAGAACACATTTTTTCCATTTTTCCAATTCTAAAATAGCAAGTAAGTGTTGCAAAGGCAGATTATAAAACTCATTTTTAATATTACTATCCGAATAAAAATACTGCAGAACATTTGTTTAAAAACCTAGTCATTTTTTCCATTGTTCGGTTCGCATTGGTATCCCCTACTCAGAGAATAATTTCCATTGAAGTCTCACTGTAAGTTTAGCTAACAATTATTCGCTTCAGAATTTCTCCTTTTGAAGTTCTAGTAAAGGAAAAATTTGTTCTTCAAGACCGTCTCTGTTTTAGACAGATTCCTAATCTGGTGAATCTTACATTCGTCTGGCTGTGGTTGTTGTTGTTGCACTTTGGCAACCGTGATGAGAGTTTTGGCTTCAGGAAACTGTCATCGTGAGTGTTCTCAGAAGCCCCAGGCTGATCTTAACGTCGCTTCCAGTGTAGAGGTCTGCTTCCGTATTGATAGTTGCACGCCTCTCGCTCGTCAGTTCAATCTCGACATCGCCATGTATTCATGGAACCCGATGGAGCTAGGGTTCTGCAATCTGCAAAATACACTGAGGCGACATTGATAGCAAGTTCGTCATTCTAAGGGGTCGTACATTAGAATCAACCCATGTTTGATACATGAACCTGGTGCAGTCCATCCCTTGCTTTATTACTTGACTCGCTATTGTTACAAGTTAATGTTTCACAGTCCACAAATCCATAAACCTTACTTGAAGAAATGACACATAGTGGGAGAAAATGCACTTTTTAAGTTGAAAAAAGTCTAGAGCCTTCAAATTTGTTCCGATTGAAAACTATTTTTTTCTGGTTGATTCTAAACCAATCTATATTCAGATTATTAAATTTTCCGAATAGGTAAGGTCGTTATCTAAACAATCAGTAAATGAACATCCTTTAAGAAATATTGAAACACAAATAAGATACCTTTCGATAAATTTAGTTAAGGGTTTATGCATTCAATTAAAAGAAATCTTATCCTGTATTCATAGGCAACCGTGCAGATTGGGACG
Source organism: Andricus curvator (assembly GCA_932195095.1). Taxonomy (NCBI): domain Eukaryota; kingdom Metazoa; phylum Arthropoda; class Insecta; order Hymenoptera; family Cynipidae; genus Andricus; species Andricus curvator. The sequence goes on along the minus strand of CAKNYM010053500.1, from coordinate 190,087 downwards.
AATCTTGAGCTTAGTGTCTCTATTTAAAGAAATCCTTGTAAGATCAAAATGAAAGGACTTTCTGGTGAACTATCTTATGAACCAAAATTAGGTTCATCAGAGTCAAATATATAAGAAAAGAAAAAAGTAAGAGAAAATGAAAAGAGTCAACAAAAACCAACCTCTCACTCATTCCCTATCCTTTCTCCGTATTTTTTATGCTACTGGGGAACCAACATAATGAAGCCAATTTAGACTTTCTGCTCAGGGATTATTAATAGGAAAACTACAGGTGTATACAATAGAAATTTATATCAGTTACAATTCAGATACTTTCTGAAAATAAAAAACATAGATATTGAAATAAAAAGTTATTTGGTTTAATATTCCATTCTTTCGTTGAAATTAATTTACACATATAAAACTTTATCATAGAAAACATACGTAAATTTACCTAATTATTAACGATATTTTTCAATCGCCTTGGACGTAAAGAATGTTTTTGAAATTTTTATTATGTTTTTTATTATTATTGAAGGCTTTATTACTCAACTTAGTTTCTCTTTTCACGCATTCTTTAGGGATGTAGAAAAGTTGGTAGAAAAGGTACATGTTTATTCAATTTATCAATGATGTGTTAATTATTCATCAAATTTAGCATAGATTTCATGAATTTAATAGCAGTTATATCAATGCTTTCTTTGTTTCTTTTGTTTTTCAAATCAAAAAATACTTTCTTATTATTCTCCAAAATATTTCTGGGAAAACCCCCATTAATTTTTCAATTTACCAAAATAGCTTTTTGTAACTCATCCAATTTTAGTTTCATCATTCATTTCATTTCCTTTTTTTAAAATTAAAATGCGTAACAATTTTGTACGCTTCAATAACTACTTGGGTAAGCTTCATATTGCCTTAAAGCAATGCACGGGTACTCACAGAATACAAATAATTATCTTATTGATCCTTTCCATTGTTATAAACAAATTTGATGAAAAAATTGACAAACAGTGTTATCATCAGTGAAAGCATTTTTCATTTACTAAAACTACTTCTTTATAATTTTAAATTGACCTTTAGTAACAAAAATAATTAAAAAGTTAACAATAACTATTGTTACAAACAGTTTCTGTGACAAAATATTTTAATTTGATGTTTTCCTGGATTTGGATTTCTCTTCATCTTTTGAATTGCTGCAAATATTCTTGTGAATAATATAGGTTCGATAATAAATTGTAAAATATAACAATTTTAATTTTTATAAACAAATTCGGAATTTGGGGCCTTTTGAGTATATATTTTGGTTCTGCACTGAAAATGTTTCAAATTATGGTACGAATGACTGATAGTCGCAAAAATATTTGAAAAGTTGACGACAAACATTCATATAAACAATTATTGTGACAAAATAAAATTTGAGGTTTTTTCCATTTTCAATTTCCTTTTATTTAAGTAATGGCTACAGATATTATATTCTAAAAGTGATATATCTTCTACGTTATGTTGCCAAAAGTTTTTATCTGTTTATCTAATTCGGTTAAAAAGATTTAAATTACGATATTTACCAGATATCATCAGAAATATATTATTATATTATTATTTTTATTATATTATATATTATATTATATTATTATTATTATTATTATATTATATTATTTGCTACTGTGGTTGTCAAATTTTGTTTATAACAATTAGATAGATCAATATATGAATTATTTGTATTCTATGAGTTTCTATGTATTGATTGAAACTAACATAAAGTCCACCTAAGCAGTTATTTAGGCGTAAAAAATTGTTAAGTAAACAATGTCACTTCTTCCATACTTTAAATGTAAATTTTGTGAAGAAACTAATAAAGAAGACAAAAGTTCAGACCGTGCGGCTCTTTAGAATTTAATGCACTTCAATTATTTAAAAAAAAGCAACAATCGAACCAAAATTGGAGACTGCTGACTTTTTGAACGGGAAAAGTGCACTTCCATCCACTGTGTGACCTCTTCACTACAATATTTATATTATTTTTTGTGAATTATGAACCTGGAAATAAGACTCATATGTTTCGAAAATAATCTATCTGGATAATCCGATTTAAATCTTAATTTGGGTATAAAGTTCGGTATGTATTGTTCCGTTGAATCGTATTTTTAGCATGTTTATTGATTTTCCTATAGTAGTATCTCGAGAGAACACCGATATCCATATACCTTTTTCTTCGAATTTTCTTCCTCTCCTGTTTCGAAAGCATGTAACGTGAATTTACTATACATCTTACTCTCGAAGGGTTTTCGAACAGGCGATCTAAAAGGTTCCTGTTTTCCTTTAAATCATAAAAGCTCGAGAAGAAAGAATCGTTTCATTCTTTATTTCTCACACTCAAAAAAACAACTATTCGTCTTCAAATACTTCTCGGATTATTTTGATTTTCGCCTTAAAAAAGGGAGCCAATACCTTGAGAAAATTTTTCTCTAGGAAGTTTAACCGTGCAATATTTATTAATAATTATTATTATATTCTAAAATAATCTTTTAAAGAAGTAATGCCACAATAAATAAATGTAGATCCGATTTGTTTTGTCAAATTTTTGTTGTTGAAAATTTAGCCATTTCTGATTCCGAAATCGAACCACTGTGCACCACCTGTGTGCAGATTTTTTTGTAATAATAGTACAATGTGATTTAAATAGATTCCTTTCTAGGGGATGTAGGCCTAAAATGACTGGAGAAGTGCTAATCATTTTTATTGCAGATATTTTAACGTGATCCTTGGTACTTGCGGATTTTTCAATGTTTTATATATTATATATTATGAACAAAATCTATCTATGTAATAATTGCGAATATTATTGATATTTATATCACCGATATTTTTTTTCCGCTGATGAATAACAAATGGTTATTTTTATTCATCCATATTGGTGTGTGAATAGAAAAGCTGTTTTGATGCTACAAGTCCTATGTGCAGTACTTGGAGGCTTAAATGTGGGTCTAATAAGCTTTAAATACAGACCCTACTTTGACGCTACTAGTGGAAAAAGTGGAAGATTCGGACGTTTTTAGGGACAAAGTAGGGTTTGTTTTATATTGAAATCGATACACATTGAGAACCCACTTTACTGCTCCCAGCTCCTACCAAGGTAGAAGTTACAGGTACAAAGCAGTGGATAAATTTCGACTCAGAAACTTTTCCTTCGAACATTAGATGTACCCACTTCCGGTTGCTTTGAAGATATAAGTATATTGCAGGTCCCGGTATCATCCCCCACTCAAACCAAAAATTAGAATTTTGAACTTAGAAGTATTCTCAAACATAAGTTCTTTGTCATGCGGGGTGTTGTAAGATAACTACGATTATTTTAAGTTATTCATTGCTTCCACCACTGAAATCGGAAAGCTACAATATGGTTAAACATTCAGCACATTATAACTCAAAGTAGCGTTTTCGCGAAGTAATGGTCTGGAAGAATTTTGGCTTTATCCTTCTGCATTGCACCAATCACTTTTATGCTTAGCTCTGCATAACTCATGCCCATCTGAATGTAAAATTATTTCATTACTCAGTGCAAGTACCTTGAACTATTATTTCAAACTATATGTACTATATTCAAGAATGTAACAGTCCTTTGCTTATTTATATTGATACAGATTTTTGTATCAATTGAATACCGTTGAAGCAAAAATGATACATTCAGATTCAGTGTGTGCTAAAATAGTGATAATCTCCCTGTAATTTGTCAAAAGTGATTCTATTTTAGTATAATGATGTATATTCTTTCAAAGAAAATTGATCAAGAAACTTTCGTAATTAGAGTAATTGTCACTTAGTTCTCGACTTACTTGTAGCTTGACTACAATTTCTTTCGTAACAATCAGTGGGTTCCTAACAGATATCATCAATATGTCCTGTATAAGCAGTGCAGACTGCGTCAACAGCTTCAATGATAAGAGCCATACACAGCACAGTGAAAAAGGTGATAAATGCAAGACTCATTTCAATCGATAATAATTTGACGTTTTATTGCCCGTTAGTATAACCAATCAAAGACACATTTTATCAGGAAAAAACAAATGGAAAAAACTAAAGATATGTGCAAGTTATATGTATAGTTTTATTGTATACTGAATTGTGTTGGGATGATGTATAGAATTCCGACGCAGCAATCAAAATAATTATCAAAATCGCGACTTTGGTATAAGGTCGGCTATGATCTGATTTAAAAAAGAATATGTTGATAATCAACTACATAAAAATTTATAGTTTTCTGTACTAATGGAAATTAATTACTTTGATGACTTTTCCAAATTTGAGAATTCGAAAATCTTCTTTCTAGTCCACAGCAAAATATACTTCAGCAAGACCCGAAAAGTTCGTTCGTAACTAGTTCTCTTCTTATTCTGCCAAAACCACGAATGCTGATGTATTTTGAAGTGCTGATTACGAATATAACCTCGAAAATATTTGCAAATCATATTTTCAAGGTCATTCAAAATAATAGTTATCAAGTTGCCAAAAAAAGCAATTATTGGTAATTTTTCGAGCTTGAAAAGCCCTAGGGCAATTTTTAATTTTTATTATCGTGATATTTCAAATTCACCAACCATTAAATATAAAAGTTGAAAAAAAAGTTTAGTGAAATTCATTGAAATAATTTAAATCTATTAAGAAGACATTCCGATGTGAACGCATAAAAAAAGCATATATTCAATCATTTTTTTCTCGGGAACTGTAGTATCTAATTGAACAAATTTTTTTTTCTCTTAAAGGTATGATCAAGGAGAGTGAAAAAAATTTTGTTTGATGGTAAAAAATATTTAATTATAAAATAAAATGCATGTGTGCAAAAAAGAAAGTTTTCTGCTGGCGCAGGTAATTTCTCAAAAATTACCGGGCGTATCGACTTAAAATTTTAACACTATATTTAGCACTATCATGGCTATCGCCCGAACCTCCCAGTTGTTGATATTTTGATTCTAACTCATAATTTCATCTGATTTATTGTGCAAAGAATGTTTTTTTTTTTGTTCTCTTTCACAAGAAACGCCGCTATTTTGTTAATTTTCGATGAAATAAAAAAGTGGAGAGTCGGCCGATAGCCATGATAGTGCTAAATATCGTATTAAAATTTGAAGAGGATAAGCCCGATCATTGTTGAGAAATTACCTGCGCCAGCAGAAAACTTTTTTTTCACACATGCATTTTATTTTATAAATAAATATTTTTTACCATCAAACAAAATTTTTTGTCACTCTCCTTGATCATACCTTCAAGAGAAAAAAACATTCGTTCAATTATATTCAATAGTTCCCGAGAAAAAAATGATTAAAAATATGTTTTTTTTATGCGTTCACATTGGAATGCCCCCTTAAAATGTAACCTTATTAAAATCTTTAATCGATACACATTTCTTTCAGTATATACATCCCTTCTTATATCGTTTCGTTCTAAAATTTTATTTAAAAACATTGAATATTTTTGTGTCTTTTTCAGAAAAACACAAAAGCTTTTGTTTAAAATTTATAAAATTGAATATAAAGTAATTATTAATTCGCTTAAAAACTGAAACGTTAAAAAAAATAGAATAAAAAGTCCTAAAATATTTGGAATATTACTTATTTTCTTATTAATCTCATAATACATTTCATTCTTTCGTTCCCTTTTTTATTTGTCAAATCAATTTATAAAATTATTTAGAAACTTCCTGTTCAAAATGCAAATTGGCAGAAGATATTACAATTATCACATTGATGTGCATTATAAAATAGAGCAAAAATCAAATTCTACAATTTAAAATTGAAATGAATCAAATGAGAAACATTCAACACAGCAAAAGCAACTTTAATATGAAATAATGAGGGTAAATTGATATTGAAATCCCAGTGTTTATTTCTTAAAAATAAACCTTACCACATAAGGTTAATTTACTAGCAGATTTCAGAATTGGAGCCCATTTAAAACTTTTGATGTTGAAATATATGAAATCAAAAAGCGATCGAATTCTAAAAATTCTGCTAAAAATTAATCTTATGAGGTAATTTGTAATTTCAAAAGAGAAACACTTGCATTTTAATCACGCTTCGAAAATGTTCAAAAATGGTTATATTTCAGTCGTATATCAATTTCAAGATTGTTGAATTTATGACGTGATTCAATTCAATTTTTCGCATTATAGAATTTCAGTTTTCCTCTATTCTATAATGCACATGAATGTGTCATTTTTTTGTACCTTCGCAAATTCAACAATCAAATTTCTAAATAAAAAAAAAGCAATGTAATAAATTTATGAGATAAATTGGAAATTTTTTAAACTCAAGTTCATAATTTTTTTTTGTATTTTTGAAGCTTCATATGTGTAATGTGAAACTAATAAAACGAAAACTAAAACTTTTTCATGGTGCCCGACGAGATATGGCAATATTTTTAGTACACATACATTTTTCGGCGGTACATAGTTTTATTGTATACTAAATTTAATTGGAAATATGCATCGAACTCCGACGCTGCAATTAAAAAATTATTAAACTCACGACTTCGGTAGAGATAGGACATTTTTTTTAAACAAGCTCATAATTTTTTTAATAATATCGAAGGAGATTAAGCATCAGTTTTTAGTGCGCATATATAGTTTTATTTTATTCTAAATTATGTCGGAAACGTGCTCCCAGAATTCACGATTTCGGTGAACATAGGGATTTTTTGTAACGAGATAATTGTTTTAAAACTTCGTACATCAAATAACGTCTGAATAAAAAAAACTGAAACTTTTCAATGACATCGAAAGATATTCAAAACCATTGTTAAGCGCGCACACATTTCCTAGAAGTATATATAGTTATATGGCGTTCTAAATTTTATTCAAATCATGCTTAGAACTCTGACACAACAATTTGAAACAAAATTAAACTCGCAATTTCGGTAGAGACAGAGCATTTTTTTAGGCCATGCCACGCTGAAAAAACCAGTTCTCGTCAGATCACTGAAGTTAAGCAGCGTTGGGCGCGGTTAGTACTTGGATGAGTGACCATTCGAGAATACTGTGTGCTGTTGGCATATTATGGGTGTGGTGAGCCCAAACTTGTAGTTATTTATAACTACAATAAAACTATCCACCTAGAAACACTACCCGAATCGGGTAGTGTCACGCCTACCCTGAAAGGGAAATGGCTTAATGGTATACATACATTCATATCGATGCATTTTGATGCACTGACAATGAATAGTACAGAATCTAAAAGGGGTCCTTCAGTAGGGACTCTTTTTTCCCAGACGGGTTTTCTTATTATTATGTATTTCTAGAGTATTTTGGTCAAATTAAATGAAAATTTTCTTGCAATTATCAATTTTTTTGCAGCTCATTTGATATGTTGCCGAGATTAGAATTCTTTATGAGGATAATTCTGTATGAAAAGGTTTTAGTATCAACATATGAGGGCTTCCGCATAAAAATGGCCCTTATTGCCAGTAAGAAGTTAGGTTTACGGGCAGATAGACGAATAAATTCCCGGCGTTGTACGCCAAAAACGAACGAAGGTTATGAGTTTAAAGACTAGTAAATCGGGAATTTTTTAATTTGGAACTTCGAAAAACCGTTTTTCGAGGAAACCGCATTTAAACTTGGTGGGTACCATAAGCACACATGCTCTACTTTTTCTTTAAACATAAAATATGCCTAGTTCCGGTTGCTTTCAAAACATGAGTACAGTCGTAATAGATTCGCTGTAGGTCCTAGTATCATCCCCCACTCGAACCAAAAAATAATCATTTTAACCTCGAATTAGAAAAACGCGAGAATCTCCTAAACTGGAACGGGCCGTAAGGGCCCTTTTTATGTAGACGTCCACATATATGCATAATGTATATATGGACTCAAGTAAAATTGAAAAGAAGTTTAGTCTCTTTCACAGTGTCATGGATCCTTGTCTACTTTCACCAATATCTTACTTTCGTTGGGACCTCGAACACTTTTTCACCTATCTGGTCATTCAATTTCTACATTATTTTCTTCGCCCACTCGTTTATCATTCTGTCGATGCATCTATCTTGTTGGCTTAGCAGACTATCGTCCGGTACAAGACTTGCAGGCTTTTTATTATTTTATCACAGCCTGTGGCAGTATTGGCGTTCAGTCACGGCAAACAAGGAATTCAGTCCTGTTATCAGATTAAAGTGATTTTTTATCGCTACGAGGTGAGCAGTATCAAGCTAAAATAACTAGACTAAAAAGGTTGTCTTTCAAGAACTTAAAATGACTATTTAGAAAAGAAAAAAACATTAACGCATACACTGTAATAGTCTCCATTTTTATACGCAAAAATATCTATGCAACATTTGAAAATCATTTCTTAAAGCATTTCAACCTCTTATAAAGTCTCTCACCCGCTCTTTTCTAGCTCCTTCCCAACTCTAATGAACCCTTTCCCCTCACAAAAACACCCTCACCGCTGAACCCTTCCACCTCCTCTACCCTAAATTCTGTAATGCTAGGCATTTTCTTTCCCCTTTTCATCCCTTTAACTCCTGCCAACTTTAACCTTGCAACATTTACCCACCTTCACCTCATATACCCCAGAAAATCACATTATCTCTGCGCTCCCTTCTGTTGCTATACTTCACACGTGGCATCCCTCTACCATCCACGACATACCTCTGCCCCCTCGAGTTATCTCTTGTCTTCATTTTTCCTTTCCCTAATCGTTGAACCCTTTCTCCCCCTCTAATCCACATCCCTTAAACCTTGTCAATCTCTTTCCTTTCTTAATCCTTTCAGCTCCTGCTACCTCTAACCTTGCCACCTTTACCGGCCTTCACCTCGTATACTCCACAACATCACCTTATCTCTTACCTCCGTCCTCTTTCTATCACTAACACATCTCATCAATCTACCCTCCGTAACATACCCCTGTCCCCTCAAATCATCCATTGTCCCCCTTTCCTCTCACCATTCCACACTTTCCTTATATTCCGCACACACCCTCTGCCCCTCAACCCCTCTCAATGCCTTAGCCCTTCTGGCCCATGTTCCCCCATACTCACCCCTTATTCTTCATATTCCTTACCAGCTTCAATCTTCCCTTGTCCTCTAATACCTTAACTCTGAACCCCTCCAACCCCTTTCCCATAAATTCCCTATTGCCTTCGCTATCACTTTTGCGTTTTCACCCTTTCACAGTCCTGTTAGCCGTAACCCTCATCACCAATCTACCCCTTCATACCTGTGCCTCTATCCACCCTAGGGACCTTGCTCTAAGCCTACAGTGTTATATTCCACCATTGCTAGGCAATTTCTCTTCGGCGCCAATTAATTTTTTTGCAAGCAGATTTTAGCCAAACGTATAATTGTCCTATCAAATGTAATAATAAACTAATACTGCCTGACCAATTACATTTTAAATCATGCAAAAATTCAAGAAAAGTCTAGGTCATTATGTCAAAATGATTTAGAATTTGGACATATCATTCTAGAGTAAAAAAAGTACATGTATTTCACCGATTTATAAACAATTTTCGCTGTTGGTTTTTTACAATCATTTGAACATTTTCGGAAAATTCTCAGAATATCAAGTGATTTTTCATAAAAGCAGTAATGGCAGAAGTTTTTCTAAAATTCTATTAATTTCACTTCTGGTGAGCTGAAAGGTTAAAAGGTAAAGAGGACAATTTTGTTTGGTAACAATTTTACAAAGAAAGTATTTTGCACTATTTTGATACTTGAAACTACAGCAGCTACTTCTCAATTACAAAAAAAATAATATAACATGTCCCTCACAGTGTTGATCTCATTCATTATTTTCCACTGATTATTCTTTTGTTCTACATTGAATATATTTGGATTTTTCAAGCAGAGCCTTTTTGTAAAAGAAACTCAATAACAGAAATCAACAAATTTTAATATTGTTGTTCTTCGAACTCAGTTAATGTTTTTGTTATTTCATTCACCTTACTGTACATAAGTTAAATTTTAAAACGAAAAGTTACGACGTAAAAATCACAAAAATTTCCAATATAGCAACAAAAGATTGATAATACAATATAATGAATGAAATCAAGACTGCGATGTAGACGGTATATGTTTTATATAGTATTTAAGGCTTTGTTGTTGCGGTGTCAAATAATAATGTTTTAAGAAAAATCATAAATGATCTTTCCCTTTTCAAAATTTTTTCATTTTTAGGGTTTCGTAACCCCATTCAGAGAAGAGGTAGTGAGTAGATCAGAAATAGGGGAAGTGAGGGGCAGGCAGTAGGGGAAATTAGAAAAGGGGAAGTAGAGGACGGAGAAGTAGGGGACCGATTGGGGAAGTGAAGGCGAAAGTAAGGGATGGGATCGTATGAGAAGGTTGGTGACGGGCTGCGAGAATAAATATGGTTGGAGAGGGGAAGTAAACGAAAGGGGAGGAAAATTATGGGAGGGGCAGATTTGAGCGACTTTATTAACGTCTTAATGGGCTGAGAAAGCCTTGTTTGTAAGCGCACGGCGCCTGACTAATTTTTTCGAATGAATTAAAAGAACAGGAGTTTCCACGTCGAATAAAATAATTAAATCTTAAATACCAATTCTCGTTTGGAAAATACTGCATTTGAAAAAAATCCGTCTTGCTTTGAGAATTCTCAAGTAATCTTAAAATGATTTTCGAAAAAAACTGTTTGGGCAATAAATGAAATACGTTTTCCTTTATTTTTACTACCAAATTGTGTATATCCAAATGCCAAATTATTCTGACACATTAAGCTGGAAATATCTGCATGTTTTGAAATGTAATTGGCCACTTGCAAATTGTGAAGTTCATTATATAGTTTTTTCAGAAATTTTCCTACCTTAAAAATGAAGATAAATGGATACGGAAGTGGGTACAAACTTTCGCTTCAATTTACATCCGATCCATAAAGAATCTAACAAATATTGACGTCAAGCAGGTGTTCTTTATGGCACCAATAAATGACTGAATTTCTGATTAGCTTGCCACAGAAACGCTGATCTATATCGTGCTTGAAGAAGTGAAACTTTTCATCGAATTTTCAACGAATACTCTGGCAGTTTGTCGTTAAAAGTTTCACCTCGTCGATTTGGTGAGAGTCCGTCGAAAAGTTGAACCGTATAAAAGTGGCTGCGTTGACTTACAGTATGCTCAACACGCCATCACTTTTGCTCACCCGAGATGATTTTATGCGCTTTTGTATTATACGTCTTCTTTACTCTTGGAAAACAAAAAGAAACACACATTTTTTCGTGAGGAATCTTCATAAATTACTTGTAAGAAATTAAAACGAAATATATGAGGAAGTTCCTACAAATGTGACTATTAGAAATACGAAAAAGGAGACATTCAGAAAATTTTTGAAAAAGAAAAAAAACGAGAAGAACTTTGTTCAACACTGTCGGGTACACAGTTCTCATCAGAAGAATTTATTACAATGTTATAATTGAATGTTAAAAAAAGATATGATAAGAGTGAACTAAATACATAATAGATCAGATTTTAAAACTTACAAGTTCTAATAGAAAAGCATATCAGCAGAATATAATTTTATTGCGGCAAACATTCATCACTTGAAGTAAAATGTTCTTATAGTATTGACGTACAAGATCAAGTCAAAATACTAGAAAGTCAAAAGTGTTAGAAAAGTCAAATAAAAATTGTAAAAGACTAAATGGCCAATTAAGTTCAAATCTGTAAATAATATTAGCGATTGATATTACGGTTGAACGATAAGAAAAATCTTTTACCTAACCCACAACGCCGAAGGAAGAAAGCGCCAATTTTAAATTTGAAAATAACAATTTAAAAAACATTATTGAAGAAAGTTGAAACCAGCAGAGCAAAATTGAAATTTGTTTTTCAAATTACAATAGAATCAAGAAGAAATAGTATTAGATTCGATTAGAGTTTATTCACGCCCTGGGACAGTGTCCCCTAAGGCAAACATTAAGTATAATAATAAGAATACATTTGATATGTACAGTAAAACTATATGACAGCATAGTAAACAATAACTAGAAATAGTAAGTGAACTCAGGAGCCAATAAAGTAATAACGAGGTTGATATAATAATAACAAGGAGAACGTCTTTTTGGACAATAAGTGGCGAAAAATTCTGATTTTGAACAATCAGCGGATCTTATATTATCAGACAGAGAAGTTCAGAATCTTAGATTTTCCTGTTAATTTTAAGAGGATACAATATTCTATGGATTTTATTGACTTTATGGCAGACATATTTCGGTCAATGAAGCGAGAGTTTGAAAATGACACAAAATTGCTAGAAAAATTAATGTATTGGATAATAGAACCATTTAACATTGAACAGCTAAAGTGTCGATGATACAAAGAAAGGCAGAACTAGTGATGCATTAAAGCGAGACAAGACAAGAAAGAGTAAATTTCAATAATTTGTATCGAACTTTAAGCCAAGAAATGAATCCCGTCTTGACATTTCAGTCAATAAAATAAAGAATTAAGCGAAAACAAGTCATCATCTTGAATTCTGAATTTCTACTAGATGCCACTTTGACGTCTAGTAAGGTGAAATATGATGAAATCAGAAATGTAATTTCCCAAAATTTGGAAATATTTGAAAATCTACACAGTCAGAAACTTTCAGTCGTAGAAAATTAAAATGTTAAAATTTGAGAGATACGTAGAAACCATATTTTTAAGTAACAATATTAATAATATTGTTTTCTGGAAAAATAAGATCTATCAAAAGTTCAGCTCAAAAATAAATATAAATATGCATTCTTCAATAAAATGGAAATAAGTATCTAATGAATTTGAAATTGTATATTCAGCACTCTTTTAAGAAAATTATTCAAATCTGCAAATGATTTTATTTATTTCGAATAAACTATTTCTTAAACTAGGCTAATTAAGTAGATCCATAAGAAGATAATATTCTAAAATAATTTATCTCAATAAAACTTAAAAATACAAAATTGTATATATTGTTTGTCCAATTTATTTCTATTATAATTACAAACAGTAAATGTGAAACCAAAATTCCATTATCGAAAATCAAGAAAAAGAAAGTGATTCCCTAGAAAGTCGATCCCTTACGACAGAACTCAAACAGCAAGTTATTCAGGAATTTAAACATATTGAACTCCTGGCGGATTCGTTGTTAAACCGATTTCAGTGTTTTCAAATTATTGAATCTGCTTTCGAAAAGACGCGATCAGCTGGTCCCGATGTTGTTTGGATGCTGAAGCAATCCCTGACCATATGATTTAGGTTTGGGTATAGGTCTTGATGTTGCTTCCACCATCAAGCAACATCTGCATTCCTATGCGTGCGCAAAGCTTGCAAATATCTATCGATTTCATCTCGTCATTCTGATCCAAAATTTATAACAAAGAGGGTAGTCTATCCAAATCATCACGATCCTAATTTTGATGAACAAAGTATAGTTCTTTTAGATGGTCTCAAACTAGTTAAGAGATTCGAATGCTACTTCTTGACCCCATTCGGTCATCCTAAATGTTTCAAATTGATACTTCGGATATAATATGAAGATTGTGCAGCAGAGACCCGACAGATATTTTCGTTCCATTTCGTTATTGATAAAGAAAAATCATTTTTTACTAAACTCTGAACTGCTATCTCGAGATCTGAATGAAATTAGATAATATATGAAATTAAATTGATGATCGAATACAAATTATTTTGTTTAATTGGCAGTAACGAAATAGAATGAAAGTTTTGGTCTGGTCCCTGGTGTGCAGTAAATCTAATTACATTTTTGGTAATGTTGTAGAAGTTTACTTCGTGCGGCTTGAAGAGCATCACGAAGTTTATTATCACATGCAGTTCGTTTCGTTTCTATTTCTGAAGTATTTTGACAAAATAAGGCTATGGAATTAAAAACTAAATGAATATTGAGATTATATAATGTAAGAAGTGAGAATTTTAAAAATGTTGTTCTTTATTGTATTTTCAATGAATAAATTTGGTTTGGTAAAAAAAATTGTAATTGTTCAAATTCGATAATTTTCTAGTGTCTGGAACTTCGCAGTATCGAATATTTTATGATTCTGAAATGTTCTGTCGGAAATTTTTTTGGAACGACAAGAAAATGCTGAAAAATAAAATTCCGGAAAAAGAAAATATTGAAGTATTTTATTTTTCTATTGGGGTAGTTTTCAAATGTGGGTATCCTCCACTTAGTAACTATTTTATTATGAATTAAAGAAATTATCCAATTTTTAGTTGAATTTAAATGAAAGAAAATCAATAAGTGTAGGAATAATAGTTCAAATAAATATGGACGTTTAAGTAGATTCCAATTAAAAGGTTTTAATTATCCTCTAAGAAATTAGTCGGAGACGCTACACTGTATTTCATAATTATAAAATTTTGGTAAATAAAAATTCATTTTTCGCTCTTCGGGCCTGTTGCTTTATGATCTTCATAGATATCTTTGTAAACTTCTTAATGATAATTTTCTAGATGTCTCATCAGTACAGAAGTATTGTTGTTTTTCATCCGCATACTTCTTTCTGCGCTCTTTCATGTGCACAATTCACAACTTACAACCTTTTTTCAGAATGAATATTAATATCATAATTTTATTTCAGTTTTTCACTTAGCTTGTATTTTTCTTCTGTGCCACGTATAATACAAATCTGTATGAACATTGTTTTCACAATTCTAATATTATATTAAGTTATTAAAACAATATCCTTACTTTTCTACCGTTAAATCGCTTGCTCTTCTTCGAATATCAGATTCTGGTATAGTTTCGTCCATATCGTTGAAAATATAAGACTTAAGATTACGGCTTGATTTAATTGCAACATGAAAGCAATAAGAGGGGATAATAAACAAAAGAAGTTTGCTAACTAGTTGACAGTTTTCTTCATTTTTCATTATTGAACGATAACATTCAAGAATAAATATATTCCAGTCTTGTCGTGCATCACTGGACAGGACTATCGAGGATCATGTCCTTCAGCTTAGAAACATTAATATATAGCTCATTAGTTATGGTGAGTATGTGTAGAGATAAACTCAATCGTTTAATTTAATGTCCCAATCGCCGAATATATTCTAGAAGGAGCATAATTAATGTTTGTTTGTAGATCGTCAGCATAAAATATGTATTTAACAAGCTTAAGGAGAAGCTTGCGATCAGTGAAGTATATTATAAACAACACAGAAAAAACAGAGGATAAACTTTACATCAAATTCCGACGTAAGATTCTTTGCAACAAAAATGAACTTCATAGGATAAACTTTACACAAATATCGGTTAAACTTTCTTTTGTTTTTCCATGACAAACACATTATTTTGAAAGACGCGAAGTTGGCTGAACAAAACTTTATTGCTCTAAAAAATTTCCAGCAACAAATTTTATTCTTATTTTTTTCTGTGAAGATAGACCCTGAAGAAGATCACTGAGGGACTCGAGAAGTAACAGAAAGCCAATTAGATGAAATATTTTTGTCAGAATCGAGTACACAGAAAAAATTACTTGAGGCGTACGAGCGAATCTAGGATAGAATCAAATCAAGGAATCGGTTCCTTTAGATTTGGTCACAGTGGTAACATGTTTAGCTAGTGTAGGTAAAACTTTTATTTACTTTATTTAAACTCTTCTCGTTGATTAGTAATTTTGACCGAGTTGTTAAGTTCAAGAATTTATTATTTTTGACACATTGTGTATGCTGTTATTATCTTTCCTACAGTAGCCAATTTTCATCTGGTGCCGAGGAAATAAATACTCCGGCGTATTCCGGAATTCACCATGATGCGCTTGGAGGAAATACCTGTAAATTGTCATTACCCGGACACAATCTCTACTTATGATTAACATTGAAATGCATTTTAAATAGTAAACCTCTTTAAAATATCGAAAGTAAGCCCCAACGGTCATTCCTCTCGATTAGATTCTCGCCATTTTATTTCGGTCTTCCCATGATAATTCCTTCGGACAAGCTATTCTTAATATATCTGGTCTATCTATACTTACAATATGCATCAACTCTATAACATCCCCGGCATAGGTAAAACGGTGAAATACTCGTAAGTCCAAAGATATTCACTTTGGCTGATCCAGGGACCTTTCTAAATGCCTTTGTTCGTTTACAGCTATACGTTGAGTTGTTATAAGGAATAACTTAGTTTTCACAGCTCAACTTTTTTCTATGTGAACATCCAATATCCCTCAGTTTTCTAGGAAAAATTTCATGATCTATTATGTCGGAAGCCCGACTGAAGTCAAAAAGAACTAAAGCAGTAATCATCCGCGATTCAATGGCATGCTTCATATTACTGGTAATTTTTAACAGATCAGTCAAGGTGTTGTAGCCCTCCCTGAATCTCGTTTGGTATGTATGCTATAGATTGGTGGATTCGAGGTATTTAGACGATTGTTTAGAAATGATTGTCTTAAAAACCTTAGAGGATGCTCATAATAGAGAGAGACGCCTATATGTAATCACTTAGCGAAACCGAGTTCTTAACTTCAGGTATTGGCCGAATGATCGATTTTTTCCTTAGGGCAGGAAATGAACAGGAAGTTATGGAATAATTGAAAATGGTGACTAAATAAGGAAGAACGATCACCATACTTTTTTTTAGTGTAGTTAATAGGGATACCATCAACGCCCCTGGAATCGCTGCGGATGGGCTCAATAGCCTCACTAACATCCATGAAAGAAACAGGAGGAAATAAGAAATCCATTTCAGATACATTTGCTGATATGACAGAATGAGACACAAGGGAATAAGAGGATATATTTAGGACATTGACCTAAGGCATTGAATTATTCTACAGACCTGTGCAAAGAAACTTAAGTCTTTTCAGGGCTGATCAGGCCCAATGTTCGAAAAAGTATCAGAAGTACCGTGAAATAATTAACCAAAAATTTTAAGAATGGCTTTCTATGATTTATTAAGATGACCCAGAACAGTAATTTTGTTGCGACATTTATCAATTTCTTCTTTGATAAAGATCATTTCAGAAAAGGCTCTTTTTGATGCGATGTTCTCCTGAAGAAGGACTTCAATATAGTCTTGTAACGCTGAATTATAACAATGTTGAACAACGTTATTTTTGACTTTCTCTATTTAATATTGGCTATTCGCACGTTAAAGGATTTATATAAAGAAATTTTTTTACACCTCAGAAGTTATACTCTAATTTTTGGCACAAAAATATTTTCAAACAAAAAAAACATGGCTTTTTGAGGTTTATGGTTTTGCAATTCTAAAAACTGACATTTTATGTTACTGTGACATCCGATATTTTCATCAGTGTTTCGAAAAACAGGAATATCTGAATACAAGGTATCAAAGCGTAGGACGTGCTTTTTACAAAGGATCATTCTCGTTTTGTTTAGTTTCCTTTGTTGTGAATATTACAGCTGACCATGGAAAATCGGTGATGTCGCTGAAAAAAAGAGTTGTTGTGTGCGGCCTATGCCACACCCGTCACCGACGTATTGCGAACTAGGGCGGAGCCACACCGGTGAATCGATATCTGTTCACTTTTACTGAATTTTATTCACCGGAAAAATTACAATCTGCCCAGTTTTATGTGCTACATACACTGATAACTGTATTGGATAACGCGACGAATTATCACCAGCGTCGATTTCACACCTCCACATTTATCTACTCGATGTATGCTGGATGGCCTCATAATTTTATTCTGGCATTAATTTATCAAAGAAATTTTTCACTGAATGTTTTTAAACATTGTTAGATGTGCGGTAGGAAAATTTTGACAAAATCATCTTAGGAATTAGATAGAACATTTTAGGTATACAACTCGTATTCTTATAAAAATCCATTATATACTAAAATTATTATAATAATTTATTACAAAGTATAATAGCTGTTTCCATAATCGTTTCTTATATTATTCATATATGCAGAAAGTAATTTAAAGTTTTTCACCTTAAATTCATGGTATTAGAATAATTTTGCACATATTTGTCAATTGTAGATATTAGGGTCATTGGTGATAGCGGATTCATAAACAATTCAGATTAAATATTGTTTTAGATTTTCTATACACATTCTTAACACTGCTAGAAAATTTAGAAATAACAGCAATACAAAATTCTTATACGAAGACTTAGTATCACACTTTTTTAATGACTGTATCATTTTTCTAAGGGGTGAATTATTTTATTTCTAATTTTTCCTGAAAAACTTAATTATTTTTCAATCTCGCAGCTGCCTTAAAACATTTCGAATTTCGATTACCATGTAGAAGTTATATAAAAAATTTTGCAGAAGAAAATATTACGAAAGGTAAAAAAAATTTTGATGCATTTGAAAATTTCACGCTTTTGCTATAAAAGTACCCATAAATAGGACGACATAATTTCATCAAATTTCCAAAGCCCTGTAAGTGAAAAATTACCGGAAAGTAATTACAGAATCAGAAATTTTCCGAAGAATGAAAATTCCCGAAAGAAAATAAATCTACCGAAAATGTTTGTTCAAATTTCATATTTTATTAATTTTTAAAACCCAAATTTTTAAATTCTCAAAATCATCAAGTTTCCGAAAATAGTAAATTCTCAAAATCAGTAAAATTCCGAAAATATTAAATGGACGAATTTCCGAAAAAAGTGAATATGACACTTGAGAATAAATATCCTACACACAATAAAAGATTAGTCTAACTATTTTTCGCGATTTCATTTCGGTATTTTTCCACATTGAGGATTTTGAAAATTTGGCAAAATTATGTCATTCCCAATAATTTTTAATTGATAGATATTAAATAACATGAACATTGTGAAACCCCCATTAAATTTACTGAAATATTGAAAAGTCTTGGGTTCAATTAAATCTATAAAATTCCATAATAGGGATAAAAAGCGTTCTCAAAATCCAGAAATTATAGTCGGGTTTGATAGTGAACAATAAAGAATTTTTTCTAATTCTCTGTTAGTATTACAAAATAGTATCAATACTGTTTCAAATTCCAAGAACGAGCTCTGAATTTGAGTGTTTATTAATAATTTTAAATAATAAAATACTTTTTCTGACGAAATGATTTACAACATTCTATTTACAACCTTAAATTTACTTTCACTTGGAATTCCTTTAAAAAATAAGTTAAAATCGTTTCAAAAACAATTATTTGCTACACCTGAGAATTACTCATAAAATTAATTAAAACACCTCACTAAAATGGAAAAGGTTTACAAATTCCATTGTTACTCTCAAGTGAGGTATTTTCAAACCATTATTATCATGAACATTATACAGCTTAGAGAATAAGCGCAAAAAAATTGTCATGTGAGCTTCCTTCCTAAAGGAATGAATTGTTTGAATAGATGTACGTGTGTTCCACTTTGCTACTGAAAAAAACTGAGAATCATGTACATTGTATACTTTGTCCATAAAAGAAGAACTTCAACCCCGAGGGCGCGAGTGTATCATTTTCAGCCCTTGTCAACCCTATGTTCATATTACTTCCTGTTACTTTACGTTACTTCATGTTATATCGTACACTCGTTGGATCTCTGGTATCCGAAGTTTCGTTGACCTGTTCAGAAGTATCCTGATCATAGGGGGTGTCTTCCGGGGTGTTGTATCTCCCCAGGGCCATGTCTATGAGGGAGAAAGTGCATCCGGGGAACATGGCCACGCAATCTTGACCCATGTGACCAGCTTTATGAGCATTCGCGTACGTGTGGTGTTCATCCGGTTCGAAGGAGAACAACCTTCTCAGTGGCATCCTGAAATTTCAGACTTCTTAGTTTTTATGTTAGAACCGAAGAGTTCCCAGCATTTCTGGTGACTATTCGGAAAAAATCGATTATATGTCTCCGAGAAATTAGGGACTGGTATTAAGTAAGAGTTGGCTATGGTAGTGGTGCGGGGCACGGTGAATATTAAAACTGAGGAATAAGCGAACAAAACATGATGAATCAATTCTAGATGCTTCCTCATTAATTAGAAAAATGCTGTATCTCAAGACACCAGAGATAGAAGAGAAAATTCAAATAGTATTGAATAGAGGATAACATCTAACTCGTTATCCAATAGTATAATTATTGAACCTTCAAGCTTGAATATATGGAGTTTTTAATATATATTGAACACTTTAGCACAAAATGAACGAATTTAATTCAATAATATTCACGGTGACAACATTTCTGAAGCGAGATATCAATGGAATATAATTCTTTTTGTGCACCAATTGGTCAATAATGATGTTCTCAATGCTAAAACCATGTGCAAATCATTTTTTTTTAAAATAGATCTATAATGTTTTGTTCGCTTACACCTCAAATAATAGTAATAGTAATGGAAATTTCAGAAATTTGTGAACGCTACCCACTGAATTTCTTCCTTTTGGTGAGAAGTACTACCATGAATTGTATTTTATTTTAAAAATATGATTACATGTTACGCCAGGCCGTTTTAGGTATGAAAATAAGTTTTCCTAATTTTTTATATTAGAAGAATACAAATTGTAATCAAAAAAATTCTTTCTCTCCTAGAAAGTATTTTTTATTTATGGAGGAATAAGTCTTAAGTTTTATAAAACAAAACAAAAAATGTTGATGATATTATCGGGCGAAGAATGCGAAAA
This sequence comes from Andricus curvator, assembly GCA_932195095.1. NCBI lineage: Eukaryota > Metazoa > Arthropoda > Insecta > Hymenoptera > Cynipidae > Andricus > Andricus curvator. The sequence continues at coordinate 169,558 of CAKNYM010053500.1, read as the reverse complement.
TTTGTAATTTCATTACAATTAATGGTCTGAAATGTCTTCTAAATATTCGTACCGGTTGAGAGAAAAAATTTTGAATTTCAAAAATACACATTATTATAGTATAAAGATTCCCATGGTACTTAAAATTTTGCTTTTAGCTATAATTTACTTGAAAAGGATGTATGCTTTTGTTACTTATTTTGTCATTTTTTAAAGATAAAGTCACTATAGAAACATTTTTAAATAAAATATCACTGTATTAATATTTGAATGCTTTTGAGTTCCTTTTAATTCTTTTGAATTTATTCTGAATATTTTGGGATTCCTTTGAAATCCAATGATTTAATGCAACCCTTATGGATTTTGAATTTTTCAATTCACCGTGCATACTTTTAAGGTCACCTTGAATTCTTGTAAATTTTGTCAGATTTCTATTCAGTCACATTTATCTGAATTCTTCTAAAATCATTCTGAATTTGAATCGATTTCATCGAGTTCTCTTAACTTTCTTTGAATTATTCTAAATTTACTTTGGTTTTACTGAAATCAATTTAATATTTTTCATTTCTTATATTTTCGGCAATTCATTTGAATTAATTTGGAATTCAGGCTGAATTCTTATTGAATTATCCTAATTTCTTTTAAATTTGTTAGAATTCACTTACACTCTTCTTAATTTGCTCGAACCTGCTCAATTTAATGGATTTTTTTGTTTCTTTTAATTCACCCTGAAGTCTTTAAAACTTTCCTCAATTCTTAGGCCTCTCATCAATTTCTTTTGAATTCCCTTAAATTTTTCTAAATGTGATTTAACTTACAGCAATTTTAAAATACTAGAATAAACCATTTTTATAAATAAAAGAAAATGTATGACAGAATTTGTTCACCAAAAGGAAGAAATGTAGGAGGTAGTTTTTGCAACATTTAAAAATTAAATCTCGTCAACAAAAATAGTCTAATCCATCTATTCCATCAGACAAATGGCGTAATTAGAGATCTTTGCCCCATTTAGAAAAAAATCGAAATTTTGCTTCAATCTTTATCGGAAAAATTATACATAGTGTGAAAATTATACATAATTTGTTTCACTATGTATAAACTATATAGAATTCTTCCGCCTGTGTCTTCAAAATATTAGTTGCAATTATAGTTAAATGAATTTTATTAGAAAATAATCTATACGTAAGGGTCTAGATAGAGGACTAGACACTGTTTAATAAGTAAATTAACAATTTGTCTCACTCAAATATAAGTGCTTTATGAAATTTAAAATAAATAGTAGTGTTGAATACACAATTAAAGATTCAACTAGACTTTTCTAAAGGGCTGACATTATTCCTTAAATAATTCTTCATCATTCTTTTTGGTCGGCTTCTATTAAAATTAAAATATTTAGGAAAAAATTTGATTAAAAGAATAATAACTGTATGATTTCTGAAGCAATTATTTGAATCAAACCCCAGCAAAGAAGAGTGTAATGAATCTTTTAAGAAGTGAAACCAGCTTTTGACTATTGGAAATTGATCCAAATTGTACCCCTTAACTAAAATTTAAGCTAAAACACAAAAATCCATATCAAATTCGTTAAATAAACAATTGCAAGGCAAGCTACTTTTTTCTCAAGGTCAAATTCATTTGGAATATTTCGGTTTGACATTTTATAACGATAAAGATTTTCATTCTGAAACTACCATAAATATAGTTATTATGTCTGACCAAAAAGATATATTTCTACTTAAAAGTCACTTAATTCTATCAGAGTTGATTATCGTCCGGCCGGAAAAGTAGTTGAAGCCTGTTTTAATTTAATTTAAAATGAATATTTTTTTCTTTTTTATGAATTGAACATTTTTCTGCAGTAGACTTCTGAATGTAATCAGAAACTCCGACCCTACACAATACGAATTAACTTCGTAATATATTTCTGGGTATTTTGTTCGCCTAAAATTAAATCCAAAATATCTGCGAGTTTTGTTTTTAAACAAAAGAAGATGAATTACCTCATTCCCTTTTTTAAATAAAAGAAATAATTAAAATTTGGATTACGAGTAAAATATCGCATAATTTATCACCTACAATTTATATTTAACTGCTGAAATTGGAAACTTCATTGCGTTATCAAAACGATCAGACTTTTCATCTGCGATTAATTATCGAATATTCTATTTGGCTTGCCGAAATTCGTGCATTCCAGCTACATTTCATTCTTCATATTTTACATCAGTTGAATAAATTTAATATGAGATAGATGGTGCTGAGCGAACGCGAGCTGCTCTGAAATGCTATTGAAATGGAGAGATAAATGACGCAAAATTGAAAAGTACGTGGGGAAATTTAATTGCATCCCTTCGGGCCAATAAACGCGACAACTCCATCATTTCATTTATATCCCTCAGAATGGTTTTAGAACGAAGTCCTGGATGGATAAGAAAAAACTTTTGGTAAGCGTTAACTATTTTTTGCGCCACATTTGCCCCGCGTAATAAACCTCGGGGATGTCTCTTGGGAAAAAGAAGCGTGGATCCCCAACCCCAGCCCCGCGACACCAGTCCTTTCGATCCTCGAGCACGTTTATCTTTGGGAACCTTACGAGAAAGCTATCCTCATCATTTCTTCGACGAGAGTGTTCCCTTTTGGCATGAGTCGCTGGGAAGCTTCACACAGCGCGCGTAGGACGCAAGTTCTTCCGTCGAAACCCATTCTGAAACAAAAAGAAACCATTCATAAGTTCTTCTAAGTGTTTTCGGACTGATGGAGGAATTCACAAAAACGCAATATCCTCTTTCGAAACATAAAAAATTATTTAGTTTAAGCATCCTCATTCAATCATCTGCCCAATTTCCTAAGATTATATTTCGTTAGGATTTCACATAAAAAAATCAGATGGGTGTCTAATAAACACGAAGAACATTATAAAAGAGTTCATGAAAATCCGAAAGATTTGCGATTGTTTTCTGTCAAATGTATTGTCAAACTTTATTTTAGAGGCTGCAGTGAAAAAACTGGGGTTCACTAAAATTGCAGCTTAAATAAAAGTTGGTATTTTTTGGAACTTGAACTCGAATAGATGCCTGTGGAGACCCAAAAGGGTTCCTTCGGAGACACTTGAATAAAACAGCATGAAGGCGCATTCACAGACCAACCACTTACACAGTGGAGTTGGTAAGTTAGGGATTTACAGAATTTATCGACCGATGACTTATGAAAGAAAAGTTTCTTACATACGAATACGCATTTATATATAATATAATATAATAATAATATACATTTATGTTGACAAGTTTGCTGCATAACCTGTAAATGATATGTACCAGATCACAGAAAAACTGGGGTTTCTATTAGAACCAATTTTTGGTTCCAAATGAGCTGCAACAAAAAGGAACCTCGCTTACTGAAAAGGAGCCCAAAATGATAAATGGTTTCTAAATGAACCCAAAATATGGATTCAAATGTTCTAATAGAGCCTTTTTGTCACTTCTGTCTCCACTCACCTCAAAGATTTTATAAGTTATTGATGCACATTTTACTTTATAATTCGAATTAAATAATATTGCACTGGAAAAAATTTAATGAAGAAACCAAAATCATTGACATTAGAAATTCTTGAAAGGAAGATATCGCACATGAAATGTGACAGTTTTTAAGGTTATGATGAAAATCCGATGTTTTCCACTGCGCATGTGCTGAAAAGCGCGGGACTATTTAAAATAATGTAATATATACTTGCAATATTAGGTTAATAATAAATTCTTTAAAGAAGCTAGGTATTTCTATAATTCAATTTAATTTGTTTTGAAAAAGAATAAAAAATGTTTGTTTATATTTATCTGTATGACTATTCATAGTATTTATTGATTTCAAATAGGCCCGCGCTTTTCAGCACATGCGCAGTTCGAAACCCCGCGCCCGCCGATGGCCATCTATCGGATATCAACGAACTAAAAAGGAACCCTTAATGACAGTTCCTTTAGAGCCTAAGTTCTAAATGATGCCAAGTTTTACTTGAGCCGCAACATTTTGAACCCGACGTTTTTTCTGTGATCATTATATCTATTATAATTGCGGTAATATTTTAAACTTTAATTTCCTTCATTAAATAATGTCGTATAATAGATAAAATTTTAAAGTAGGCCAAGCGAAAAATATGTTCTTCGGAAAAAGTCTCCATTAAACTTGGTTTCCTTTGGAGATCCAACTGAGTCTCCTTTAGTACAAATTCATCGTTTTGGGTTTCTTTTCAGCAAGAGGAGTTTCTTTTTGTTCCAGCTCCTTAGGAACCAAAAATTGATTGTAATAGAAAGCCCAGTTTTTTCTGTGTGTTTTCTTCAGTTCCGTGGATAAATTTAGATAAAATTAATATTTACATAAGGCTGCAATTTCTGTATTTTTTCAAGACAAGTAAAAAAACACTTGCTGAAATTTATTTGCGAAATTTGCTACTTGGTATTACTAAAAAGTTATTTTTGCCTTTGATTGAAAGTAGAGGACTTAGCCCCATACCGAGGGGTCAAGGCGGACACACTTCAGACACTGGCGCTGTCTAGTTTTGCTGCATGTTTGATTCAAACCTTTTTGCTGCCTAGTCCCAGTCCAGGTTTTAGCTAGTTTCTAGATAGAATCACGGTTTGGACTTGAACAAAAATTACAGAGGTTAATTCAGAAAATAATCATTTTTGAATAAAAGATTTAGGAGCAACTTAATAGCTGTTAAATAGATTCTTCATTTTTTTTTTCAATTAAAAAAATGGATTTGTTATCAACGTCCAAATTTGAGAAAACGTGGCCAACGAGCAAAAAAAACTTCCCTCTTTCTCAAAACCTTGCACTATATTGAAATCAATTTTTTTTTGTATCGATTCAGCAACTCAATAGCTCGAAAGAAAATTCACCATTTTTTAAAATTAAAAATTAGATTTTTATTGCCGTCCAAGTTTTGTTTCTATCACATCCAAACTCAAGCGGAAAATTACTTTCTCCTCGACTTTCTTGAAACCTAATACTATTTTTTATTCCAAATTTGTTTGTATCGATTCAGCAACTTAGTAGCTAGAAAATAAATTGTCACTTTTTTTAAATTGAAAATTGGATTTCTTATTACCCTCCAAATTTAGAAAAAAAACCTGCTCCTCGAGCAAAAGAAGAACTTTCTCTTACATTTTCTTGGAACCTAATGGTGCATATGACATGCTATCCTTCAAATACGTATAGTAATCTTATTTTTTCGGAAGAAATCAAATTTTTCAATTTCTGTAGTATAGGCACATTTTTCGAACAAATGTGATTATTACAAAATGTTTTCTTTTGTAATATAAATTAAATCTAATAAATAAAAATTATTTGAATAAAAAATTATTAAGAATGAGTCAATTTTTCACCAATTTGTTTCCTGTTAAATCATATCACTTTGTTTATTATATATGATTTTTCACATATTGACAGCTTTAAACACTTTTAGTCTAGAAATTGAATTCCAGATTTTTTCGAACATAAATTACAGTTTAGATGCTTCTATTGAAGGAATGTTGATTGAAAAGTATTGTTTGCAAGATCGAATGTATCTACGTGTACCGAAAAAATGACTTTTTATACCGACATTTCGGTAAAAATGGTTCCTTTTCCAGGTTCCACTCTGCGTTTAAAGAAAAATCCGGCTATTCGAACAGAAATTTTGGTACACGTAGCCACGGCCATAGAATAATGTGTTTCTTTTATGTTCATATTGTTAATCGAAAATCAATAAAATGATGATAAAAATTTAAAAATTTAAGTAATAAATATAAAAGAATTAAATGAGTTTGTGTATGCTCATAAATTTTGATGATTCTTGCCTACTGAAATTAGTAAATGTTCTTCAGCAAGATATGACCTTTACAATGAGACCAACGAACTAAAAAAAACTGTATTTTTCTTTCAGTTATACCCGAAAGTAGGTACAACTGTTTTTTAGAAAAATGAAAGATTTGATAGCCTTTCTTTTTTCTTCTAGTTCTTCGATAATGAAGAGAATATGACAAACAACTTAAAACATTCAATCTGGACTTTTATATTATACAATCATATTCATTACGGCTTTGTATGAATTTCGCTATTTGAATTAATTGAAATGTATCAAAATATAGACCTGTCGTTGCATATACAATACTCACCTTAAACGCAGTAAGTTCTCAGAGAATTAAAAAAAACGAAAGGGAAAAAAGCTATTGAATATTTTATTTTTAATTTATTTGAAGAATAGGTGTATAAAGAAGGTAGTGATTGATGGCCTTTGGTCTTTGTAATTCATATTATATATTTAAGAATTGAAGTACAGTCAATGCATTTCACTGTCGAGCCACAGCCTCATCATGACTATGACAAACAATGGATAATGTCATGAATATGTCTACATATATTATCGATGAATACATTTTTCATTTACTAATTTTATTTTTACACTTACCACAATGTGTACTTTTCATCCAAATTAAACATTAAAAATGAGTGGTAGTTCTCATATATTTAAGAAGTCAGAAAAATTAAAAAATCCTTTTTCTTTAAGTGTTCATAACCTCACTAAATGTGGAATAGGTATTTGGAGTTATGTTTCAAAAAGTGCATTTAATGGTTTTTTGAGTTTGTCATTTTCACTATTGTTTTTGATTTTACTGTTATAAATTGGTGTAAAAAATGGTGTGACTATTGTTGAAACTAATGATAAGTATACAAAATTAGCGTAGAGCTACATTTTTGTGCTGCTCTAAAACCTTCAGAGTATGAACTAACGTTAGAAATAAGTGAATGCGCATTCGTCAGATCTGTTGGTAAGAGAAGAAATTTAACCGCAAGTTTTGATTAAATCATGATAAAATACACTTAAGTTCTCTGTGTCTGTTCGAAAGCTTACTGAGTTCATATTTTTAACAATGTAAAACATTTCCATAATATTTCTACTATGATAATTGTTTTCCATTCCTAAAATTTTAACTTTTTTCTCATTAAAATTAAATGTATGTGCATATTTAGTGGCGTGTTTGCTAAGTGCTGTCTTTTTTCGATGATGATTTTGATCTGATCGATGTTCAGATATTCTAGTCTTTAAAGGTCTCTTTGTCTGGCCTATATATACTCGTCCGCAGTTTATGCAGGTTATTTTGTATAAAACATTTGTTTTTCCAAACTTTGGTATATGATCTGTTGTTATATGTGTAAAGTTTGTTGTAATTTGTTTTTTATGGAAAAAATCGTATGGATGTTTAATTTTTTACAAATTTTTAAAATTGGGTGGTATAGTTCTTTGACAAACGGTACTACCATTATTCTTTTAAAACCAATTTCTTTCCTTTTGTTTAGTTGTGGAATGTTAGTGTCGTACGTTTTTAATCTTTGATCTATGGTTTTTTTAATAAAGCGGTACAGGTAGTTATTATTCAATAAATTTTGTGTAACTATGGCAATATTTTTAGGGTGGAACTCAGGTTCTGAAAGTTGTATAGCTCTGCCTAACATTGAGAAAATTATTCCTTTCTTATGGTTTAAATGGTGATTAGATAAATAATTTAATGCTTGGCCAGTTTCAGATGGTTTTTGATACCAATCTGTTTCTATGAAACCTTTTTGAAAAATTAGGGTTATATCTAAAAAGTTAATATGTTTGTGTTTTGGGTTTTCAAGAGTAAATTTCAAAGATCCACCTATTTTGTTAAATTCATTTAGAATAGGAAGTACTTGGTCTTTTTTGACACACAATATCGAATCATCGACATATCGATAATAGAAAAGAAGCTTTAAATTTTTGTTCTTCAGGATTTTTTCTTCTATATTTTGCATGACTAATTCTGCTGCCACTGACGATATGGGTGAACCCATCGGGGTTCCGTTTTTTTGTCTGTATATTTTAAAATCAAATTTTAAATATGCATTTTCCATGCAAAGACTAATTGCTTAAATAAATTGTGTATAGTTTAATATATAATCTGAAGGTTATCATACTCTGAAGGTTTTGGAGCAGCACAAAAATGTAGCTCTACGCTAATTTTGTATACTTATCATTAATTTCAACAATAGTTACACAATTTTTTACACCAATTTATAACAGTAAAATCCAAAACAATAGTGAAAATGACAAACTCAAAAAACCATTAAATGCACTTTTTAAAAAATAACTCCAAATACCTATCCCACATTTAGTGAGGTTATGAACACTTAAAGAAAAAGGATTTTTTAATTTTTCTGACTTCTTAAATATATGAGAACTACCACTCATTTTTAATGTTTAATTTGGATGAAAAGTACACATTGTGGTAAGTGTAAAAATAAAATTAGTAAATGAAAAATGTATTCGTCGATAATAGACCATATATGTATACATATTCATGACATTATCCATTGTTTGTCATAGTCCTGATGAGGCTGTGGTTCCACAGTGAAATGCATTGACTGTACTTCAATTCTTAAATAAATAATATGAATTACAAAGACCAAAGGCCATCAATCACTACCATCTTTATACATTTATTCTTATAAATCGGTCTAATTCGAAAAACGAATTTGAAGAATAGGTTTAAATATTTTCGGTCGTGACTCAATGAGAAATGAAGCTTTTTTAGTTTATTGATCTCATTTGAAAGGATATATCCTGCTGAAAAACATGTGATTTTATCAGATTTTAAGTACTATTTTCGTGGATTTTACAGGTGTTTAAACGAAGAAAAATGTTAATTTTAGATATTTTGTTCAGTTTTAGTAAAATTATTTTTATTTATATTTTAAAATCGTATTCTTCAAGTATTTATTCAATAATCCAAGTTATTTAGTCGAAATTACCTATTGGTAGCAGCATTTAGTATTATCCCGTGGTAGGCACACTGGTGCGAATTCGCACCAAAGAAAATTTCAATGTTGTAGAATTCAATGGGGAATAAATTCAAGGTCTTCTCCTCACTACGTTAAATATGCCTGACCTCTACTGCGTCGGATAACTAGCGACCGCCGGCCAGTTGCGTCTTTTCGTCCAAAAGAATCTCATACGAAGTTCGATTTGGTGCGAATTCGCACTTGTGTGCCTATAACGTGCGGTTATTCCGTTTCTGGGAAAGATTGTATAAAAGTGGTTTTCTCGGTGTAAGAGTTCCATTTTGTGTATACGTAAGTAGAATTTACATAAATGATTACTTATTTATATTTTAAACACTATAAACATTTATTGTAAAGTTATGAATGTAAGTAAATGTTTTCGTCTGATGGAAATGAAAGCTCTTCATCTAATGACGGTGATGACGAATTTGCTGTTTCGGAGAATGAAAGAATTGACAAGGAGTCAAATGATGAAGAGGAAGGCGCAGATGGGCCTACTGCAGACTGCAAAATATGTTTTTTGTACATTAGTTGTTGTAAATGTATGAATAAACAAAGTTCCATTAAGTCAATCTTTCATTTCTTCTATTTTATTTACTACAAAAATACCCATCATTAAAAAATATTAGATTATTTATTATTGTAAAGAAAAGATTGTTTCCATTACAGGTCAGGATCTCGCAATTAATTTGTGATAACTTTCATTTAGCTCTATTGCGTCTTTAAAAAATAGCATCACAAAGTAAAAAAAAATATTTTGTCAAAATCTTCCTTTCAAAAATTAATGTTTACTCAAGATAGTGAAATTTTTTCAAAATTTTAATATCATTATTCGATTGTGCATAAAATTTTACATGGAAAAGCATATCTACTTTTTAAATTATCTATAATTTTCAAGGAGATAACGAGTTTCGAAAACGGAAAATCCCGGATCGCACCAGTGTGCCTATAGAGAGTGCGTGAAAGGAGTGTTCCTACCACGGGTTATGTTTACCTCTTAGTACTTAAGCAGTTTTTGATTTTATTTAATACATCGTATAATTACAACACTAGACACTAGTATGTACTTCAACCTATAACTTTTTGATCCGAACGACCTATGTTATACATTATATATGTATATTTTTTCCCTCATTGGTAGCTAGTATTAATTTACTGTTAATTACAATTGCAAATTATGTAATATTTTGAAGTTTTTTCTTTATTTATATCATTCAGGATATATTGTAAATGATATAGACTACAAATTATAGTGAGCAACAATCATCAAAATTTATAAATGTATCAAGTGTAAAACAAATTTTTCGCTCTTCCCTGTTAAAAACTTCAATCACGCTTACGATACTTGGATTATTTTTTTATCAGGCTCGTGTTTCGATTAACCCTAGGTAAACCGGTGGTTTCTAATATCAGAAACCCAAGAAATACACTTTGGGACTCATATAAAGAGGAACTCAAAGGGAGGCTTGCGGAATTCCCCACAAGCTATGGTACCATTGATGAGTTGGAGCACGCCGCGGATTTTCTGCGAAGGGCTCTGACAACATCATGTGAGAACAATTGCCCTACAAGAACAATTGAATCTAGGAAGGGAGCAGAATCGTGGAACACCTACCTGGAGACACTCCGTAAAAAGACAAGAATGTTGTGTAATAGGGCAAATAGAACTAAATTGCCTTCGGACTGGGACATCTATAAGACGGCCCAGTATGAATACAATAAAAACATAAGGAAGTATAAGCAAGAAGATTGGAGGGGCTTCTGCGAGTAGTCGAAAAATATTCCGGAAACAGCGAAGCTCCACAAGATCCTGGCAAAAAATCCGGAAGCTTGCGTCGGGCTCATAAGGCTCGATAATGGTGAGTTTGCCGAAGATGAAGAAGCAACGCTGAATCACCTGATGGAACTTCACTTCCCGGGTTTTCAGCGAATCCGAACCGACCAAGAGGAGGAAGGCCGGGGCCAAGGGGTGGAAAGGGCCGACTGGAATTTCGCCGCCAAGGTCGCTGATTACAAGAAGGTGGAATGGGCCGTAGGGTCCTTCTGTCCCTTTAAATCACCAGGGGCGGATGACATTTATCCAGCGCTTTTACAAAAAGGCATGGATTTAGTTTCCCTCCTCTGACGAAATTATTTAGGGCAAGTATAGCCCTTAAACACGTGCCATCGGCATGGAAGGATGGCAGAGCGGCCTTCACACCCGATCCTGGGAGGGAGGGTTACACTGCTGCCAAAGATTTCCAACCAATCAGCCTAACGTCTTTTATCCTGAAGACGCTGGAGAAGCTGGTCGAGAGATACAGTAGGGATGAGGTGCTCTTGGCCTCCCCGCTGTATAGAGGGCAGCATGCTTTCCAGGCAGGCTGCTCGGTAAAAACTGCGCTTCATGCTGTTGTGGCAAAATTGGAGCATCAGTTGGAACAAAATGGGTTTGCTACGGGCGCTTTCTTGGATATAGAGGGTGCTTTTAGCAATACTCCTCCAGAAGTCATCTGTCGAGAAATTTTGAGATGTGGCGTGCCGGACCGGGTAGTATGCTGGATAGGAAGCATGCTACGCCGAAGAAGACTCGAAACCAGACGGGGTGAAGACCTAGTAAGGGGGATAGCTCCGCGGGGTTGTCCACAGGGTGGGTGTCCTGTCGCGCCTCCTGTGGTGCATTGTAGTGGACGGCCTTCTTCGAAGGCTGAATAAAAAGGAGTACTATACTCAGGGATATGCGGATGACTTTGTAATCCTAGTCAGGGGGGGCTCATCTGGAAACGCTGATGGGTCTTATAAGGTCGGCGCTGCGCATCGTAGAGCTCTGGTGCGATAGCTTAAGGCTCTCGGTAAATCCGGAAAAGACCAACCTGGTAATTTTCACGAGAAATTATAAAGTTCCGAAAGTTGACGCTCCTGTATTCTGTGGTGGGAAGCTAATGTTTTCAAATTCAGTTAAATATCTGAAAGTTATCCTAGATGCCAAGCTGAACTGGGCAAAGCACCTGGAGACCCAATGGAGGAAATTTGTCATGAGGTTTTGAATGTGCAGTAGAGCCTTTGGGTTTACGTGGGGGCTGGGGCCTAAAATGCTTGCATTGCTCTACTCTGCTGTCTTAAAACCCAGACTCCTAGATGCGGCCGTGGTCTGGTGGCCACGGGTGGAACTTAAAACAATGCAGGACAGGCTGCGAAGATGACAAACGCTAGCATTCAGGGGTTTGACTATAGCAATGAGGACTGCGCCCACAGCGGCGATAGGATTCATGCTCTGTGAGGAACCCCTACATGTTGCGATAACCGCTAGAACGGCACACGCGATGGGCCGCCTGGCAAGAGCAAATATATGGACTTCGGGGACTAGACACACTAGACTCCCGAGTGATATCAGCGCACTGCCGATTTTACAGATAAGGCAAGATAAAATAACAAAACGCTTTAACTTCGCCAAAGCTTTCCGCGTTTGCATCCAGGGATGTCTGCAAGCAGGGATCTGTGGAAAGCAAATGGTAACCCGCTTCTCCAGGGGGAAATCTGGTATACAGATGGCTCCGGGGGAGAGGAAGGGTCAGGAGCAGGAATTTACGCTACTGTCTTTCAAGCGGAGGTCCTGGCCGTCCTTCGCTGTGCTGAAACACTAATAGAGCAAAACGCTGCTGGCAGACAGATTGCGATCTGTTCGGACAGCCAAGCAACACTAACTGCAATAAGGAAACCAGACATAACATCAGAACTGGTTTGCGAATGCAAAAAGGCATTAAACCAACTTGCAGAAAGAAACAAAGTGGCTCTCATATGGGTCCCTTGTCACACAGGGATCAAGGGCAACGGAAAGGCGGACCAGTTGGCGAAACGTGGTGCAGCGAGCGAATACATAGGACCGGAACCGGTACTGCGAATAGCGTCTTGCTGTGTCGGAATGGCCATTAAAAGCTGGATCCGAACAAAATACCGGGAAAGCTGGGAACAAACCCAGGGTTGCCATCAGGCAAAATCCATCCTGGGGTATGCCTATAGGATGGGCAGAGCTAGGGAAATCCTGGGTTTACCCAAAAAAGATATAAGGACAGTGGTACGGACCCTAACAGGGCACAACCACTTGAATTAGCATATGCACAAAATGGGGTATAACCCCACGACAGAGTGCAGGAAATGCGGCAGGGATGACGAAATATCCCTGCATTTATTATGCCAGTGCCCGGCATTAGCTAGGCTCAGGCAACAAACCCTCGGGGCCCATTTTAGGGAAACAGAGAAAATTGCAACGCGATCAGTGGTCGACATACTGGGCTTCGTCAAGAGGTCTGGGGTCGACTTCTGAGAGTGAATAAGTAAGGGTGTGGCGTAATAGGCTTTATAGCTTGAGCGCCAGGGGAGCTCTTCATGGGCTTTCCACCCGCATTAAAACTAACTAACTAACTATTTATAACATATACAAACTTTTGCGCACCATTGATTTTAGAATTTCGAAAAGGCTTCTGCCGCCAACCCTAATCTGAACCTTACAATTTTTAATATTTATGTAATGGACATTTTGCATAAAAACTGCCATATATTTTAATGTCAGGAACGTTCAATAATGCTTATCACTCTGATACAGTTATTTATAGTTGTAATCCCCACACTAGGAATGATACTTAAGGCTGACATAAAGCACCCTCGTTCAGCAAGTGACTCCCTTAAGTGGAAGATCCACAACAATAAATATAAGCTATGTTCTTTTTTGATAATAGAAGTTCGACCTTCACCTTGAGTGTCCGAAATGTATTGTGGAAAAAGTACAACCAGTGTATAATATTTGAAATTTAACGTGCCATAAGGGCCTAACCCACATTTTCAAAATTTTACAGGAGAGACAAAAAACTTTCTTAAAATTCAGTTCCGAGAAAATTGAGGCAGATTTTATTTTTAATCGAAGAGCACGTTTTTTCAACTTTGGATGGTAATAAAAAGTCCAATTTTCAATTTTAAAACAACTGACAATTTACATTCTAGCTATGGAGTTGCTGAATCGATACAAACAAATTTGCATTGGCAAAAAGGATTAGGTTTCGAGAAATTCGAGGGGGACTTTTTTTCACTTGACGGGCGCGTTTTCTCAAATCTCGAAGGTGGTAAAAAAGTTCAATTTTCAATTTAGAAAAAAAAGTGATCATTTACTTTTTAGACTTCTTGAATCGATACAATAAAAGTTTTATGTGAAAAATATTACCTACTATTTTTCGAGAAAATGTAGGAGGAACTTTTTCCGTTTGAGGCGCACATTTGGAACTAATAAAAAAACGTTGGACGGAGTTAAAAATCCAATTTTCAATTAAAAAAAAAAAAATGAGAATTTACTTTCCACTCAAAAACTTATCAGCCGTTATCAACTCTTCAGCTTGATGCGACTGCACGTGCGTACAGGGGCCTGATCGTAAATTTACATTTAGGCCCTTATGGCATGCTAATGAAACAAAAAATTAAAAAATGAGATTATGCAAAAATCGTTTCGTCTGGATGTATATTAACATTTTTTGAGTTCTCGAGCCAATAATATCATTTTTGAAAATTTGTGGATTAGACCCTAATGAAATTCTATCTTTCATTTACTGGATAAAATGGGACAGATCCAAGTGTAGTAGATCAGCATATAATTATATTTAATATAATAAATAAAGAAAAATATAAAAAATAACGAGATTTTCCAGTTGTTTTAAAACCCCTCATTTTAAAAACTGTAAATGTTTTATTTTTTATCCTTCCCAAAAAAGAGGATTATCAATTTTTCTTAACACTTTTATCATTATCAAAAATATTTTTAGGTCTTTAAATTGTGGTTTCGTATTGAAATAAAAACAAGTTGTGAGGAGCGAAAATGCATTTTTCCATTACTAAATTCCGTCTTAACAAATTTAATTAATGATTGTTTTTCGGTATGGATTTCCAGTTAAATATTTGAAAAATTGTAGAATAACATCTAATTTTTAATTCAACTTTCGAATATTATTTACATAATTAAATCACCAAAAAATGTTGACCATCGTCGAAATATTTCTTAAAAATTACTACTACTGCTCTCGCGTATCTATCTGACATTTTTTGGTAAAGGTTAACGGCTTTGATCTTGGAAATCTTGGAACTAAAAGAATTTAGAGACGTAAACGACTTTATTCTATAATCGATCGACCATCATTTCTGACCTGCAAAATGATATTGCTCTGTTTATAATTTTCTTTACATTATTTTAACTTACAGCTCTTTATATTTAAATGAGTGACAAAAGGGTCTGAAACAAATCAGTAACAAAAAACCAATTACTTCTTGTTTCAAAATTTTAAGCGATTTCGACAGGATTGTTTAAAAACTTTGTTTATGTTAAAAATAATGTTATTAAATATCAACAAAAATGTGATGAAAAACCTGGAATGTTAGTTGTGACTGAGAAATTCAAATTTTTTAATTAAATTAAATGATGAAATGGCCAACGGCCATGCCACGCTGAAAAAACCAGTTCTCGTGAGATCACTGAAGTTAAGCAGCGTTGGGCACGGTTAGTACTTGGATGGGTGACCATTTGAGAATACTGTGTGCTGTTGGCATATTATGGGTGTGGTGAGCCCAAACTTGTAGTTATCTATAACTACAAGAAAACTATCCACCTAGAAACACTACCCGAATCGGGTAGTGTAACGCCTACCCTGAAAGGGAAATGGCTTAATGGTATACATGAATCTGCAACCAAAAAGAGAATTTTCAACAATTTAGTTCAACTTTCAATCGTGTACTAAAATTTGAAGAAAAAAAAGGTAAATTCTCTACAAGAAATGTATAATAGTTGATATTTCTACTAAATATATTTTTATTTTAAATCAAGAAGCGTTGAAACCATAAAAAAGACGAATTTTCAGAAAAACAGTTGAATCCTCAATAAAAATTAAAAACAATTATTTTTAAATAAAACTTGAAATTTCTACCAAAAACGATGAAGTTTCTACCGAAGGAGATGAATTTTCAAGCAAAAAAGATTGAAAGTCGAGGAAGAAAAAAATTTAAAACAATTCATAATTTGAGGGGAAAAATAATCTTCAGTATAAAATTAAATTTCTAATAAATTTTAATTATTTTACTTTTATAATAATATAATTTCGCTAGGATTCGTGAGAAAATTCAGAAAGATTATTGAAAATTTCAGATATGTCGAAAAAATATCTAGAAAATTTCCCGAAATCTTTCAAAATTTTAAAATATTTTAAGGAATTCCCTACACATTAAAAAAAATTTGGCTATTTGTCCCTTAATTTCGGTACCCGTAGCCAAGGCCATATTAATAATATTTTTTAAAAATGCTAAAATTTCAAAATATCTTTTAAACTGACTCAAATTATTCCTGAAATGGCCTCAAAATTTTCCAGATTCTCTTCTGGCAATTTTGGAAATCTTTTTAAATATTCTCCTAAAATTAGGTTTTCAAAATAAAAAATAAAAATAAATATTGAAATATTGAAAAATATACATTTTGTAATAATTTTTTTATGTTTTCCAAGTAATTCTTCTTAAAATGTTTGCAAAATTTTTAAATATCTTTGAAAATAATTCACATTCTTCCTTAACAAATTCTGAAAAATCTTTCAAAATAAAGAATTGCCTTAAAATCTACCAGATTTTTTTTTACATTTTTAAAAATCTTTAGAAATCTTTTGAAATTTTCTTCAAAAATTAATTTTTCAATATAAGGATCATTTTAAATTTTCCTGAACATTTTGTAAGAAAATTTTTTTATTTTCTGCAAACCTTTCAAAATTCTTGAAGATCTTCTAAATTTTTTGTTCGAAATCTTCAAAAATCTAGATTTTTTTTAATTCGTTGAAATCTTTTTAAGTTGAAAATTATTGATATATTTTTTCCATACTTTTGAATATCTCCTCATCTTGATAAAATTTGTTCTAAAAATTTTTTATTTTCCGAAAATGAAAAATTTTCCTTCAAAATCTTCGATCTTTTTCAATTCTCTCTAAATATTTCAAAATAAAAAATCATTTGAAATTTTCCGAGGAATTAAGAAAATTCTTGTATCCTTTTGAAACCTTCCAAAATTCTTAAAAAGCATATTTTTCAAAATCTACAAAAATCGTTTTGAAATTGTTTACTACTAGTTGTGCATTTCTTCTGAACATAGATACACTCACACAATATAGAACCGAACTTTTAGGTTTTTCTCACTAATCGTGCTCTCGCGTTCCTATCTTACATTTTGTGGTAAAGGTTAGTGGTGGCTTTGATCTAGGAAAATCCTGGAAAATCAAGAAAGTTTCAAGATGGCCACTTCTAGCATCTAAATCTTTCGTATACCTTTCCCTTTCCATTTACTGAACCAAAAGAATCTAGAAACATAAACGACTTTATTTTATAATTAATTAAACATAATTTCTGACCTGCAAAATAATATATGTTTGCTTTCTTATAACTTTCTTAAAAATTATTTTCACACACAACTCTTTAAATTTAAATCACTAAAAAAGGGTCCGAAAAAAATCATTAACGATAAATGATTTACTTCTTGCTTAAAAAGTATTAGTGATTTGGACACGTTTTCAAAATAAATTTTTTATGGTTAAAATAATTTTGCTAAATATTACAAAAAGTTTAAGACAAATCTTAAATGTTAGTAGTGACTGGAAAATGCAAATTATTTTAAATCTCAATTAGCTCTATACAAAATTGTCAAGCTTCTCGTAGTTGTTACTCAATTTTCATTATTTCTGGGATTAAACGACCACGTCAAAATTAAATTTGAGCTCTAGAAGTTTAACCAGAATCGCCTTCATGGGAATCGGGTTACTCGCTTGTAATTGGACAGGTTGATAGATTCCAATTATAAAGAAGTAAAACGACTCGCAGGTACAAAACTTTGAAACATAAGTGTTGTTAATTGCCTTCAGTCGAAAAAATAAATAAATAAAAGTACTGGCTACGTGTGAAAATAATGGTTATAACTCGGGTAGCAGTTTTTCTGTTTGAGAGGCAAATTAATTTTTAATAACAACTAAAAATTTCGAATAACTATTAATTTTTGAGATTTATTTCTGTGTTTGTTTTTAAAGTTATATAAATATAATTTTCATGAGATTCTTGAGTTGATTCAAAAAGAGTTTTGAATATTCATAATAATATTATAT
>CAKNYM010053500.1:140688-151207 GCA_932195095.1 Andricus curvator | reverse complement strand
GTGTATATATATATAATATTTAGAATTTGAACAAAATAGTTCAATCCTCATTTGAAAAATATTCATTTTTAACCAAATGAAATACATGTTTTCCAAATAGTGACGGATTATCTACAAAATATTTTAATTTCTTAACTCAAAAATAAAAATTTCCAACCAAAAATTCAATTTTCAATCAAATAGTTGAATTTTCACCTAAATATATTTATAAAAAGAATAAAAATGTATTTTTTCACGTCTGGGGGAATTCATTAATTTAGGTAAATGAACCTAATTAATACATCTTCAAAACTTGTTTGAATTAGTTCAGAAGATGTCGTATTTACAGTTTATTTATTCAACTTTTACCCCAAAAAAGACGAACGATCAACGACAAATGTAATAGTTGATATTTAAACTTAAAAAGATTTTTATTTCAAATCAAATAGAGTTAAATTTATCAAAAAAAAAAAAAGATGAATTTTCAAGAAAATACTTGAGTCCTCTACAAAAAAGAATTGTGTTCAACAAAAAAGTTGAATTTTCTACCAAAGGTGAATCAACCAAATAGATGAATTTTCTATCAAGATTAATTTTACACAAAAAAAAAGAATTTGCAGTGGTTGTCAACCAAAGAAATTAATATTCAACTAAAATGATGAATCTTCAACAAAAAAATGTATTTTTAACCAAGAAGTTCAACTTTTAACCAAGTAATTGAATTTTCCACCAAAAAAGATTAGGACTTAAAGAAAAATGTAGTAGTTTATATTTCAACTAAAAAATATTTTAATTTATCCACAAAAGATGAATTATAAAAAAAATGGTTGAATCCTCTACCAAAACAGATTAATTTTCAATTTTTCCAGAAATCTCAAAGAAAAATATTTATTCTGTTAAAACCTTTCAAAGTTCTTAAACAGCTTCTTTTCCGAAATCTTAAAAAACTTGTTTTTCAAAATCTTCAAAAATTTACATATTGTTTGACATTTTTTAAAATGATCTCAAGATTTAAATTATTTTGAAACCTTTTCGAAAACTTCTAAAACTTTTAAATATCGTCTAAAATAATTCAAATTTTTTTAAATACTACGAAATAAAAAAATTTGTCTTATAATCTTTCAGATTCTTATTTTGAAATCTCCAAAAAATTAATTGTTCAAATTAAAAAAAAAAGTATTTCATTTTTACCGGAAGATATTAATTTTCAAACCAAAAAGACGAATTTTCAACCAAATAAGATTTTTCAGTCAAGAAGGAAAAAAAGAATAGGCAAATTATAAACTAAAGAGAAAAATTATGTTAAATACAAAATAAAAATTCCGAACAACAACTATTTGTTAAGGTTCATTATTTATTTGATTTAGGGTATTAAAAATATAATTTTCCTAGGTTCCTCGAGAAGTTTCTGCAAAATTTTTGAAGATTCAAATATTTTGAGAAATCATCTATAAAATGCGTAAACCTTTTTTCATTCTGCAGGATTTTACAAAATTTAAGGGAAAAATTTGACTCAGTTTAAAACATATTTCAGACTTTTTGACGCTTAAAAAAAAAAAAATTTGATAAATTTTCGAAAATCTTTCAAAGTTTAAAAATATTTTTAATCTCTTAAAAAATATAAAAATTCCTGAATATCTTTTCAACTGACTCGAATTATCACTAAAGTTATCTTAAATCTTTTCGTAAAATTAATTTTTTTAAACAAAGAATTTTTTTAAATATTTCCAAGAATCTTAGACAATTTTTTTTTAGCTTCAAACCTTTAAAAATCATAGAAAAATCTTCAACGTTTCATTTATAAATTATAAAAAGTCTACATTTTATTTTAATTTTGTTTTAATATTTACTTATTTTTAATTAAACTTGAAATTTTTGCAACAAATATGAAATATATTTTTAAATTATTATTTATATTTATTAATTATTTATTATTATTAATTATTTATATTTTAAATTATTCGAATTTTTCCAAAAATGTTTAAAAGTCTGCAAAATTAACGAAATACCTTTATAGCTTCCCGATTCTTGCTCGACAATTTTGTAAATCTTTTGGAAATAAATTTTGTGAAATAAAATATTATTTAACATTTTTCCATAAATCTTAGGAAATTTTTTTTATTCTCTCAAAAACTTTTAAAATTATTAAAAACCTCCTTAAGCTTTTTGTACAAAATCTTCAAAAACCTATATTTTGTTTTAAATTTGTTCTAAATAACTCTTAAGCTTATTCGAACTTTTTCTATAATTTCGTAATGTTGCAAAATTGAAAATTTTGGATTGAAAATCTACCAGATTCTTTTCAAATATTCTAGGAAATCATATAAAATCATTTTAAATATTACCAAATATTTTCTTAAAATTAATTTTTCAAAATAAAACAATTCATATTAATTCCGCCAGAAATCTTATTGTCGGTACCGGTAATCTTGGGTTATCAGTACCGACAATGTATACTCTTCGGAAATTGAGATATTCTAAGTTTTTGTCCATCATTTCATTTTTCTGATTTACTTGAAGTGTGAGAAAGTTTACAAGGTATAGTGTGGTAGCAAAATGTTAAAAGCTTGAATAATAATATTAAAAAACGTTTCCAATTCAAATTTTCTTGTTCATCAAAAATGTTTAGAATCATTCAGAAATAAATTTTATCAACAAATAAAATTACTTATCTGGAAATTCGGATTTTCCTAATTAATGGTGCGTGAAATTTCTAATCCCTAATGATAGATAAATAGTAATCTCATTTAATATAGTCAACGGGTTATGAACAGAATCCGTTTCTCATTTTAAAAACATTTTGTCAAAAAATTAAGAACAAAATTGTTGCCTTTATTGCTGAAGTGACATTTACAATTAAAATTTTCTTCTTCAGAAATACATTTTTAAAACAAAAATTCCTCATTTGGAAATTGCGATTTGCAAAGTTCCATAGAATTCAAAGAACAAACTGCAAACAGCCACTTAAACTCGTATTCACGAAGTATAAAACCAATCAGGTATTCTACAACAATAAGTGCAAGAATTTCGTTCCACCCATTTTTTTTAGATAGGATAGGACAGGAAAATGTAAAATTTAAAATGCATTTCGAAATTGGAGATGAATATCAAAAAGAAAAATAGAGCAGATGATAAGAGGTATTTTACTTCCTTGAAGAACTTTGAAGACAGGGTTGATTGGGAGAGGAAATATTCTGAGAGTAACGCGAGCTTATTTCAGAAGACCAAGATCCAAGAAAAATAATCAAACCCCTCGACGGCGGAAATAAATCTGGTTATGGCTAGAATAGAGCAGAGGAAACTATTTCCCATGGTCGTTGGCTCGACAAACGGATAAATGGTCTGCCAGGCTCATACAGAAACAGCGCCCACCAACACATTCAAAGGCGCCACCCTCTGATTCATGCCACCCCTAGATATCACCAACACTGGTCTCCAGACTCACCAACATTGATTGCTGGTTCATGTTGGATACAAAAGTACCCTTGGAATAAGTCGGAGGGCATAAACTACCCCTTTAGCTTTCGTCTAAGAAGTTGCTTTCTGCTATAATGTTACTATCAAAGTGTCCGCTTTTCTTTTCGCAGTCTGAACGGTCAATCACATAACCCAAATCCGAAAATAAGTCTTTTCAAAAAACCTTACTTGTAAATGTGTCCAAATTTCAGAATTATGTAAGCAATTGTAAATTTCTACAATAACTTACAATTTTCAGAGTAGAGAAACCACCCTGCAGTAGATTATGGTTTAAAGTAGATAATCATAATTACTCGCAAAATTGGCAACAAATGTTGATTATTTTTATTAGTATAACATTTCGACAAGGACACTATATTGTCTGACGAAGCTTTATTAAAATATTATAATTAGTTAATTTGGAGGAGCAAAAAATTAATTTTAAAAATAAAAAAAAAATTCGCCTTGTCTTTGTTCTTACTTTTACTTGAATGAAACATTTTTGTGACATGTTTATACAGTTTTTGTTTTATTCGTAAAAAACGATATTAAAACGATAAATTAAATTTTTGGACAATCGGCGCAAGGTGCGAAAAAATTGAATAGGCACAAGTTGCTCAGCCGAAAGAGAACTACAAATTTGTTACAGGAAAATTAAATTACGTCAAATTACAATTGTCGAAGCTTGACCTTTAATTTTTAAAGGTATGTAAAAAAAATGTGGAGAAAATAAAAAGACCGAGCGCGTAGCACGCGATAAATATATTATCGAGCGCGAAGCGCTAAATCCAATAGGCGCGCTCAAGTTTGCGAGCCGCGCGCGCAAGCGCGCTAAGAGAATATGCCCGCGCGGCGGGTAGATTTTTTTTCTATAGAAATAGTCAAACATATGTGTCAGATTTTTTTGAATACGAAAATCTTTCTTTCTTTTTGAAAACTGATGCAACTGATTTCCCCTATTTCATAGTTTATTGCAGTTTGTTCAAGGGATTCATCACTAGGGTGATTCTTATTCATACTTGGTGAAATTTGTTTTAAAATTTATCTGCACTCATCTTGTAAATACCATGAAGTTTCCCATTGACTTAACATGGAAAAAAGTCAGTTTTTTGAAAATATAATATTTAAACACAATAACATATAACAAATAATAATTTGAGGGTACATGAATTCAACCCAGTCTTATGGCTCCCTGAAGAAAAACCCGTAAGTGACAAATTTGAATTTTACGTAATATTGCGGTTTGTTGACGCTTTTTGAAAGTTTTTGTTATAAATAATCATTCATCGGTAATTGAAGAGTACCCAGTCCTTTTCTAACTAATTTTCTATTGTTTAAGCACTTTCAATTTGTTCAACTCTTGAAGGAAACACCTCCAAATGAAGCAAACGATATTTTTGGCTAAAAAAAATTCTGGTTGATGTTGAAACAATACAAAATAGGAATAAAATATCTACAAAGCCTCACTGACAATTTCACTTTTCGAAAAAAAATGCTTGAAAAGAAACGTAGACAGTCAGAAAAAAATCGGAAAATCCGCTGGGTCACAGTGACCCAAGTGTCCCTAAAGGGTTAAATATGTGTTTTTCTCAGGCAACTCGCGAACTGAGCGTATTTTCTAGACGTTATGAGTTCTTTAATCAATGGTAAAAATAAATTAATGTGTTTCTCTTATTAAATTTCCGACAGATTTTCATATTTTTTAGTACTAATTTGTTTTCTAAGAATACTCGTTTGAATACATTTCTATTGTTTACATAATTTTAATATGTTTTTATGTAAAATTCCAACTAAACAAATAAATATTAACTAAAAGTATCACTGTTGTGTTTTAATATTATTTTTCACACCTATTTTTCATGTTTTGAAAGGTGTCCCAACCTACACTACATAAAATTTTTTGGCAGATTGGAAGACATTCAGAAAATCTGCTGTAACATTTTTTTGCATCGTGATTATATATAATTTGTTCACAAAAAGTAAGCTATTTGATACACCTTCAAAATGGCGTGATTTTTTCCAATTTACGTTGTTTGGCTGATAATTTGCATTTTTGATTTTTCAATAGGATTTTCGATGTTTAAAGTGATATCGGTGAGTCCAGTTAAAAAAATATTTAAAACAGAATTTGTAGGTCTTTTCAAAGTACCAATTTCTTTTGTGGACTTTTTTTCATATTTCACGTTGTTTGGCTAAAAAATTTTATTTTTTATTTTTTAATAGTAGTTTCGATAGCAGAAAGAAACGTCAGTTCTTTTAGAAAAAGTTAAGCGGGATTTGCTAGGTCTTCCTAAAAGCAATAATTTATTATTTGCACATTTTTCGTATATCGCATAGTTTGGGCGCAAAATGTAATTCTAATTTTTTTAAAAGCCTTATCGTGCTTAAAACAAAAATTGGTTATACGTCTTATCAAAAATAATCTGTATAAAATTTGTAAATCTTCTTGAGGTGAAACATTTTTTTCGTATGTATCTCTCACAGTTTTTTTCTAAAATAGAGTTTTTTATTTTTTTAAAAGCGTTTTCCAGTTAGTTTTTCTGGAAAATGGAATTTTTTCAAAGCGTTAGCACGATTGAAACGAAAAATATTCTTATCACCAAAAAATGGCCTCAAGTAAATTTTTCGATCTTTTTGGGATAATTGATTTTTTTTGAACATTTTTTTCGTATTTCGTATAGTTATTCTTCTAAAAAAGTCCTGGTGAAATGAGATATATTTTGAACTTGCTTATTGTTAATACATTAGTTCGATTTTAGCAGTACTCTTTTAGGAAATAAATCCCATCAACACTTGTAGTAATTTTAAATAAAAATAAAATGGAACTTCTCTAGTACTTTCATCCATATTTGGACTTTTACAAATTTCTAAGAAAAGTTTGTTATAAAAAACGATTTATTCTTAGATTTATTCAACTTCGAATGAAATAGGAAATTTGTCCATTGTATTATGGAATTCTTTTTACAAATTTGTACTTCAAAAAAACACAATTATCATAAGCAACAGAATATTTTCGAAAACTAAACATATTTAGGAAATTTGAAGTTCTAAAATAAATATAATTTGAATCAGTACGCCTTGAGAGGGTGTTATGTAAAATATACGTTTCACAGAAAGTTCGCAAATCAGTTATATATTTATGTTAATTGTATTCTTTACAAGTAAATCTTTAAAATCGTCTGAAATATTTGTAAGCGGTTTTAAATTTTTGTGAAATTATTGAAATTTTGGGAAATCTTTCGAAATCTTCAGAAATCTGTTAAAATCTTTGAAATCTCAAAATCTCGTGTACACCTTTGAGTAGAGTAGTTAACACCTCGATTTTATCGTATTTTATTGAACAAATAGATTATTATCCGGTAATATTTAGAGGATGAGTCAAACAAAAATAATATACAAAATTCCATGGTAAAAAGAAGAAGTGTTAAGTTCTTGGAAATTGGAAAAGGGGGGAAAATTGATCATTTTCGTCTGATATTCTAACAGATATGGGCAGTATTCGTAGAAGTCAGAAAAATATTCTTCGTGATTTTGGATAAATTTGCTCTATTCTTTTGATGTGAGAAATTTTTCTTCGGCGGGCTCTCGGGGGAAAAAGGAAAGGCATTAAAATGGACTAATACGTCGAAGTAAATTTTCTTGTGTATAATTGCCAGATGAAAGAATCATTCGCAGAAAAAAATATATCTGTGGAAAAGATCAGAATGTCTTTCATGCCCACCCTAAACGTTAAAACGTTTTTTTATAACCAAATCATTTTTAGTTTGATTCAATTAGTTTGCATAAGAACGCTAACAAAAAAGTTTCACTGCAGTATTTTATACAAACTTTGATTTTCATCTCTTTAAAAACAAACTAATGCACCGCGACCCTCGGAAAAAATTTTATAAAAAATTCAGTACCGGCCTATAATCATCCTCCTATTTGATGAATTTCTCATCATTATTTCGCGATTCCAGAAGAATAATTATAGAAAATCATTATCAGAAAATCAGTACAGAAATAAACAGTGTTAAAACATTGAAAAAAGTGACGATGAAAATAGAGAAACTATAATATTATTTCTTTATTTATTCACTTAATGTAGAATTTCAAATTATTTTAAGGATTTTTTACAGGATTTCTTAGAATCCAATTAATTTTACAAGATTCCAAAGGGATTTAAAGATTTCTAACTCGACAACGGATTTCACTGAAATTCAAGAAATTTCAAAGGAATCCAGATAATTTCCACGGATTTTTAGTGATTCCGCTAGATTTCATGAAAAATATTTCCAAACATCTGAGGATTTTAAGGGATTCCAAAGAATTTCAACGGATTTCCAGGGACTCCTACAGGATCTGAAGACTCATTAATATTTTGTATGGGAGTCCCAAAGATTTATATGGCTTTCCAATTGGTTTTCATGAGATTTAAATATATTTCCACTGATTTCAAGTTATTTCGTAAGATTTCCGGAGATTTGAAGGTATTTCATAGTATTTCAAATATTACCAAAGATGTTCCAGGATTTTAAGGGATTCTAAAGTATTTCAAAAGATTTTTGAGAAATTCTGCGCATTTTAATACTGTTTAGACGATTTCGCGGGATTTTAAAAGACTTGAAGCTATTTTAACAGATTCCAAAGAATTTCAAAAGATTTTACAAATTACAAGGAATTTACAAAAATTTTTTAGGATTTGCAAAGATTTTAAGCTCGATTATGAGTGATTTCTAGGGAACTTTGGAAAATGAATAAAATGTAATTTCAAGAGATTTCTAGCGATTTGAAGATTTCAACTGATTTTATGATATTTCAAGGTGGGTGTGGTGAGCCCACACTTGTAGTTATTTATAACTACAAGAAAAACCTAGAAACACTACCCGAATCGGGTAGTGTCACGCCTACCCTGAAAGGGAAATGGTTTAATGGTATACTCAAGGAATTTTACTAGATTTTGAGGACCTTATTGAATGTCCCAGTATTTAAACTTTTTCTAGGGATTTCAAAGATTTCTAGGAATATAAAGTTTTTCAAAGAACTTTAATGGATAACTTTAATTTAATTTATATTCCAGGAATTTTCAATTATTTCTAATTATTTTAGTGGATTCTCAAAAATTTCAATTGATTTGAAGGGATTTCTATTTCTATGGATTTCAGTTATTTCAGTGGATAGGGTGACATGACCAGTGAATGAACACCCCCCAGTGAATGAATATTGCTATGAAAAGTCCAAATATTAAGACTAGGCGCGCTCTGTCGATAATTTTGAGGTATGCAACAGTTAGAATAGGATCTCCTAGAGGGCAGTGCAAACTTTGTTTGGAATTCTTTAACGCCTAGTCTTAATATTTGGACTTTGCATAGCAATGTTCATTCACTGGTCATGTCACCCTATAAAAAAATTACAAAAATGTCAAAGTATTACAACTTTTTTTTATATTTTGAAAGATTTAAGAGAATTTCAAGAGGATTTTACAGTACCTTTATAAATTTTAAATATTCAAGGGGATTTTGAACCTTTCAAGTGATTTCCAGAGAATTTGCGTGATTCAATTTTTTTTAAATTTTATTCATAAGGCATTTTTATTTATTTCTACAGATTTCTAACATTTAGCAAATTTTGGAAGATACTGAAGGGATTTAAAGAAGGGGTAGAAGACTTCAAGGGACTTATCAAATTTTTGAGGATTTTCAAAGATTTTAAGTTCGATCATAAGGGTTTTCTGAAAAAGATAAAAATATGAAATAACTAGCTGTGAATTCGATCTCGAGTGTTTCCACTTTATTTGTATTTATAATTATATGGTGCTCATTTCACGAGCACTTTGCTTTCCGTTAGCAAATGTATTTGCTTCCTCATAGAGGAAGCATTAGTTATTTTTTTTAATAATAGACAAACCAAAGTCTTCATTTTGATCAATTTAAAAATAGAAATGTACAAAAAATGCAAAACTACAAAATAATACAAAAAAATTTTTTAACACGAAGACAAATCAGACAAATCAAATTTTGTATTCGAAATGATAATTTTTCGAACTGGAAAAGGGATGGAAAAAGTTCTGTAGCACCCTATCCCTTTCCCAGCCTCATGATTTATTTACAAAAATTGTCAGAATTATCCTATTCGAAAACTTAGGATCAAAAAGTCTTTTCTATTCATGGGGTCAACTTTGAATCATGTCAATGAAAAAAGTTTTTCTGTTTGGAGCAGATTACTCAAATATTATAAATGAGTCTAACTTCCTCAATCTTCAATAAAGTGTATTAATATTATAGATCAATCGATTTGCCTTGAGTCAAGGAATCTTTTCCGTTCTTGCATCAATTTTGAATTTTGTTAGTGAAAAATGTTTTACTATAAAAAACCCATTTTCAAAATATATAAATTACAATAACTTCCATACTCTTTAATAAAATGTATTATTATTATAGGTCAATCGATTCGTTTCGAACCAAGGAATCTTTTATATTCCTGCATCAACTTTAAATTATGTTGAAGAAAACATTTTTACTATAAAAAACCGTATTTTCAAATATTATGCATCACCATAGCTCCCTTACTCTTCAATAAAATGTATTAATATTGAAGTTCAATCGATTCGACTCGAATCAACACATCTTTTCTGTTGTTGCTTCAACTTTGAATTATGATAATGAAAAAAGTTTTACTATAAAAAACCGATTTTCTAAATATATAAATTACAATAACTTCCATACTCTTTAATAAAATGTATTATTATTATAGGTCAATCGATTCGTTTCGAACCAAGGAATCTTTTATATTCCTGCATTAACTTTAAATTATGTTGAAGAAAACATTTTTACTATAAAAAACCGTATTTTCAACTATTATGCATCACCATAGCCCCCTTACTCTTCAATAAAATGTATTAATATTGAAGGTCAATCGATTCGACTCGAATCAACACATCTTTTCTGTTCTTGCATCAACTTTGAATTATGATAATGAAAAAAGTTTGACTATAAAAAACCGATTTTCAAAATATATAAATTACCATAACTTCCCTACTCATTGATAAAATGTAATAATATTATAGGTCAATCGATTCGTTTCGGACCAAGGAATCTTTTATATT
>CAKNYM010053500.1:126018-140678 GCA_932195095.1 Andricus curvator | reverse complement strand
TATTATAGGTCAATCGATTCGTTTCGGACCAAGGAATCTTTTATATTCTTGCATCAACTTTAAATTATGTTGAAGAAAAAAGTTTTACTATAAAAACCGTATTTTCAAATATTATGCATTACCATAGCTTCCTTACTCTTCAATAAAATGTATTGATATTAAAGGTCAATCGATTCGACTCGAATCAACACATCTTGCCTGTTCTTGAATCAACTTTGAATTATGTTAATGAAAAAAGTTTTACTATAAAAAACCGATTTTCAAAATATATAAATTACCATAACTTCCTTACGCTTTAATAAAATATATTAACATTATAGGTCAATCGATCCGTCTCAAACCAAGAAATCTTTTATATTCTGGCAGCAACTTGGAATTATGTGAATGAAAAAAGTTTTACTATGAAAAACCGATTTTTCAAATATTATTAAGTGCTCAGAAAAAATGCAACAAATATTTTTAGAAATCCTTTGGTCAGTTTTAAGATATTAGTCGAGAAAATAAGCCCTCCAAATTTAACCATTTTTATCTGCGACCCTTTTTCAAGTTATCGTGTTCACAAAAAAGCGTGACATCCACACACACACATCCGGACAATTGCTTAGAACATTGTATTAGACATTTTTAAATTGGGGAAGGTTCAATTAAATGAATTTGAAATTTTTGGAAAATGTTACCATTACAAAGCTTCCTCTATGAGGAAGCAAAGTTAATTAAATTCCAAGGGATTTCTATCAATTTTTAAGATTTCAAGAAATTTTAAGATATTTTAAAGAATTGCACAAGACTTAACGAATTTTATTGAATCTCCAAGTGTTTTCATTTCTTCAAGGGATTTCAAAGGTTTCTAGGGATTTGTACGGTTTTTCTTAGGGAAGTTTGATGAATAAGCTTAATTTAATTTATTCATAGAGGTATTTTAAATTATTTCTACTTGTTTTAATAGATTTTAACGATTTTCATAGATTTCAAGGAGTTGTAAAGAATTTTCTATGATTTAAGGAATTGTATATTAGGCGAAGTAAGGGGAAATGAGGGTAATGAGGGGAGTGGAAGTGGGAAAAACGAGGAGAAATTAGAGAAGGAGATTTAGAGGTATTGAGGGGAAATAAGGGAAGTGAAATTATGATAAGTGATGATAAATGAGGGGAGGGTGTACGGGAATTGAAGGGAAATTAGAGGAGGGGAAGTATAGGAAATAATAGGAGAAGAGCTAGATTTAGTGAGGGGTAATTAGAGGATGGGAAATAGGGGAAGTGAGGGGAAGCTTGGGAAATCATTATAAATGAGGGTGAGTAGGGGATGGGGACGTGAGTGGGAGGGGAGTAAGGGAAGGGGTGTCTACTTTGACTAACTTTTATATTAATCAATTAAATATTTGTGTATTATTTATTCCAAAGCTGATCATCATCCAATAGTTTTCTATATAATTAATTCTATAATAAATTTCCTATAATCGCGAAAAAATTATAGTGAAATCCTCATAGGACTATGCACATTTTTCTATAATATTTTTTCGTAAGGGGAGTATGCTCTTGACCAAAATTTCCATTCTGAATATTAATTCCCAAAGTATATATTAAATCAAGGAACTTGGAGACAATGAACTGTTGCCGGAAGTGGTCGAAGAAGCGACGACCGACACTTTCGTAGATTTAACTTCCTAAGTGCAAGATTTATTGATTTTGAGAAATATAATTTTCCAGCCAAAAGACAGATATATCGATTTTCATAGCAGTTTGGAGAGCAATTTAGAATGGGCAAACACCGCAATGGTGCTAGTTACCTTCTCTTAGGATTCACCCCCATTCATTCTCGAAGAACTAAATTAATGGGCCACACTTAGTCGGATTGGCGCGGAGATGCCGAACTTCTACAAGTTCAAATCGGCAAGAGGACCTGACATGATCCGTCTTTTGTAGATGAGCGTCAGGTGCTATATTAAATTATTCTCCAGGGAAGAATCAAGATCATCATCCACTCAAACTTGACATAAAGTTTCGTCCAAAAGGAAGATCTCCTTGGGAATAGACAAAAGACAGATTTGTAATACTATGCAGAAAAAATGCTGAAGGATGGAGTTTTATAATTGATAAAAAATAAAATGTTGCAAAAAAGCATGCTCAAAATCAAAATTATTTTGAAAAAAAAAAATTAGAAAAACGTTCGAGATTTGATAGAGCTTAATAGATCTATGCAAAAAAAAAATTGGAAAAAGTTAATACTTATCAAGAAAGATGTTGCCCAAAATTGACCTTCGTCACAACCATGTGAGTATCATAAATAATGTTCTAAAATTTGTCTTAAATTGTATCTTTAAACTCTAGTTACTATAAAATATATCAGTGATTTGGAAAACTTATAGCGCAAAACCCATTTTTTTTAATTACATGAAGCCTATGTGTTTCACTATTTTTTTATGAACTCAAACGGTGAAGAAGTAGAAATAAACAATTACATGGTATGGAACTTATATTCATACAGCATATAAGAAATTGGGTGAACCAAAAAATTGCCATGACTTTCTAGAAATTTCACGTAAAAGTAACAGAAAATAATAAATTTAAAAAATGTCTCAGAAGTCTCCTTTTAATTAAATTTCGTTCAATTTCGAGAAAAAAAAACCCGCTCGGCTCGCGCAGGTCGAGCTTTTGGACAGTGATGAAGTTTTGGATGTCTTTTTTCAAATAGTTCAATTTTGAAGTTATAAATACAAATTCCTAAATTTTGATAATTTTGAAGAGCAAAAGTCAAGTTTTCAATTCTAAATCTTCCAAAACAAAGAAATTTGTAATTGTAAATGGTTAAAATAATTACTCTTTAATTTTAAAGGTTTACAATTTACAAATCTTGAATTTTAGATTATTAAAAACAAAAATTCTGAAATTTGGATTATTTAGGAAAACAAAATTTAAGTTTTCAATTCTAAATCTTACAATCCAAAGAAATTTTTTAATGTAAGCCACAATAATTAAAGAGTTTCCAATCACAAAACTTGAAAATTACTAAATTTTGTATGGTGAATTGTCAAAATAAAAAACCCTTTAATTTTAAAGATTTAGAATTCAAAGTTTCACAATTTTAAAGAGTTAAAATTGAAAAATCCAGAACCTTGAATATATAGAATTACAAATTCTTGAATTTTTATGATTTATATGTTAAAGTTATGTAATTTCGATTTTTTTATAGTTCTATTTCAAAGATTTACAATTAAGAACTGTGTAATTTTTGGAAGATGTATAAATATAAAATCTCAAATTTTTATAATTTTGATGATATTGTAAATCAAAACTCAAGTTTACATTTTAAGAAAGTCCGAATGTAAAGCATTACAATCACAGAATATTTAATTGTAAAACTTAAAACTGGCAACATTTTTAATGGTAAATTGTCAAAATTAAAAACTCTTGGATTTCTGAGATTCACAATTCAAATTTTCTCGTTCTCAAAATTAAAAAGTGTTTTATTTGAAATATTCACAATTTAAAGTTCTACAGCTTTGAAGGTATATAATTAACATTTCTTTAATTTTAAGAATTTTCTCTTTAAAATTCTTTAATTTTATTGATTTTCAGTTCAAAATTCTTCAATTTTAAAGATGTACAGATAAAAATTTTTTAATTATGATGATTTTGAAAATCAAAAGTCAAAAGTTTTTAATTCTAAGTATTTATAAGTATACCAAATTGATGAAATCGCAAATGTATATCATAAAAATTACAGAATTGAAAATTATTTAATTTTTAAGATTTATAATTTAAATGTATGTAATTTTTAATTTTTATTGAAATTGTTTAATTGTTAAGCTTTACAATTGAAAATTCTTCAATTTTAATGATTTGCAAATTTTAAATTCTTCAACTTTGAATATTTTCAATTAAATACTCTTTGATATATAATGTGTTAATAAAAGATTATGCAATTTTGTATGATTTTTTGGAATATTTCAATTAAAAAATTTTAAATTGAAATTTATAGGATTCATAGATTTGCGATTGCAAATTCTGCAATTGTGAACAGTAACAGTGGCAGCGTTAATTTATTTTTGAGAAATTCTCACAATTTTGTACATGTGTACCATATATATGTTTCCGCATATAGAAAAAAGGAACTTTGTAACAATTTCAAGTGGAAACAAAGGAGCTTCAACGTGGACAAAGTGAATGAACGAATTTGAAGAATATTATGAATTCTATTTTTTTTCTTCAATTTTGTAAATCACCATTTCCAAATAAGAAATTTCAATTAAGATTTGTTTAAAGAGAAAATTTAAATTGTAAAAAATTCCTAGATAATAAAGGGAATCATTATATATTTTTTACTTTTTGAACAGATATTTTATCAATGAAAAAAGAATCCTATTCATAACCCCCTAACTATATTAAATGAGATTATGGGTGATTTATCAAAAAGTAGACCATTTCAAGTCCCAGTCATTTTTCACTTTTCTTTCAAATAATACATTTTTCTAATATTATCTCAATAAAGTATTTATATTACAGCACAATTAGGTGAAGTTTAAAATTTTCAGACGACTTCGTTCATAAGTTATAAATAAAAATGTAGGTGAAAAAATTTTTTGTCGAAAAGAAAGAATCTTTTAAGTATGAAAAACATATTTTGAGAGAAAATTGAAAAAAATTTCAAAAGATTTTAAATTATTTCCTACAATTTTGGAAAAGAATGTAGAAGATTTTAAAGCAAAATTTTCTAATTTTGCCAGATAACCAAATTTTAGAGAAAATTCAAGTAAGTTTGAGAGATATTCAAAGTTAAAAAAAATACAAAAATAATTTTTAACTTGAAAAGTTTAAACTTTGAAACAAATGTAGATTTTTGAAGATTGTAAACAAAAAATGTGCAAAGCTTTTAAGAATTTTGAAAGTTTTCAAGAGAATAACCAATTTTTCCTAAGATTCGTGAAAAATCATCAAATGGTTTTTTATTTTGAAAAGCTGATGTTTAAAGAAAATTTGAAAAGGTTTCAAAACATTTCAAAAGTTTTCTAAGCATGTTTTTAAAAAATCTGAAAGATTTTAAGGCAACTTTTTTTTAACTTTGAAGGATTTAATAATGCATCAGTGATTTATAACACGGTATATTCTAAACGTACTCACCCGTCAAGGGAAAGGGGAGATGGAAGTACATATATATATATATATATATATATATATATATATGTGTGTGTGTGTGTGTGTGTGTGTGTGTGTGTGTGTGTATGTATATAATTTAAAAAAAGGTTAAATAACCATCGCAGGGTCCCACTGGGAGAAAGTGCCATCTATGAATATGACAGTGGCTTCCACTAGAACCGCAGTAAATCACACCTATGGCACTTCTCGGTTTGAACAATTGACTCTATCTCCCTCAGAGCGTTAATGAGATGGTAATAAAGCACTCTTAGGGCTGCATTATGTCTGGAGAGATACGTCTTTCTCGGCTGAGTGGGACACCCGGATAGTATGTGTTCTAGGTACTCAGCGTTTGCATGATACCCTCTGCACCTATCGCTGGGAACTTCTTGACGTAAAATGCATTCGCGGTATACTAAGGTGGAAATGTCACCGCCCTGGCATGCGAAAATGAATCCCTTTGTACCTGAATTAAGTCTTGATGATCTGAGGAAAGGAAAAGTTTGCTCCTTCGATAAGGACTGATCTTCTACATTTCTGTGAAAGGTTCCGTGCATTTTTTTGTCGAGTAGCTGTTGGCGGAATTTTTCAACCTCCGCTTTTTTTACTTGGGCTTTTAGAAGTTAGGAATCAGATCAATCAGATCAAGGGTGTCAGCCTTCTGCTCAGCAGCTTTGTAAAGGAACGTTCCTTTGCCAATCATCTCGTGTTTCCTGACCATTTTTTAGAAGAGGATCTCTTCCATCCATTTTCAATGGTGTAAGCTGTACCCAGAACAATTCGGTGATGAAGACATTGAAGATTCACAAGTCCACGTGCGCCTTGACGGCGTGGGATGTATAATCGCGGAACGGACGGATTGATATGCAAGCTCTTATGCATATGCATGATTTTACGCGTGGCGATATCAAGGGCCGTTAGCTTGTTCTTCGTCCATTGAACCACACCAAACGAGTAGATTAGAACCGGGGCGGCAATCATGTTAGTCGCAGAT
Source organism: Andricus curvator (assembly GCA_932195095.1). Lineage (NCBI taxonomy): Eukaryota > Metazoa > Arthropoda > Insecta > Hymenoptera > Cynipidae > Andricus > Andricus curvator. The sequence continues at coordinate 134,552 of CAKNYM010053500.1, read as the reverse complement.
ACCTTGTTCAGCGCCGACACGTTTGAAAGCCAAACCTGTCATAAAAGATCTTGTATCTGCTTCGGAGAGACTCCTTCACTGATTTTACGTCCTGAGTACGCTTTTGGGTCACGCCCAGGTATGCATAGGTCTCTCTAGTGTCAATATGTATGATAACACTTATATCCACAAGCTCAGGGTCCCCGGGAACGCCATTAATCATTCCTCGCTTCAGATTAATTTTGGCACACTTGTCCAATCCAAAGTCCATGCCAATCTCTTCTTTGTACCCCTTGCCGATATTTAAAGCAAGTTAAAGTTGGCTTGAACCAGATGCATAGATCTTCAGGTCATCCATATAAAATACATGAGTGACAGTATTCTCAAAATGGTTAGTGTCGTTGCAGAGGTACCCAGGAGAATACCGTAGTGCGAGAGATGGTGACAGAAGTGTGATGCAAAATAGCAGGCTCATGGTGTCGCTCTGAAAGAGGAGCCTCTGGAATGTGACGCTGTTTCTTGTCACACGATAATTTCCAGATGAGATAGTAAATCTAGTTTTCCAAAGGGGCATCAATCTCTCTATTTATCTCACTATGTGCGGATGAACCTTTAAGCTTTCCAGCAGACAGATGATAAGTCTGTGAGGGGTTGAATCGAAAGCTCTCTGGTAGTCAATCCAGGCCATCGACAGGGCGCGCTGATGGGCTGCTACGTCTTTGCAGACAGACGCACCTGTCAATTAGCAGGTTCTCTCGGCAGCATGCTGCACCTTTTTTCAAGCCACGTTGGTCATACATCTCTCTCCACATAGGCTCAATTCTTCGAACTATCCTGTTGTTTAGGACAGCTGTAAAGATCTTATACAGCGTTTTCAAACAAGTTATTGGTCTATTATTCTCTGGGTTGGACAGGTCGTCTTTTTTCAGTATAGTACGTCCTAACACCAACCATTGCGGATGTGTATTTCCGACTTTAAATATGAGGTAAGTATGCTGGCCAGAATTTGGTGTGTAGAAGTAAATTTCTCCACCAGAAGTTCTTGATACCATCTGGTCCTGCAGAGGAAAAGTTCTTCATGCCCCCAAATGCTTTTTTTACCTCTTCGGCAGTTATTGATGGACATTCCTCGTCAGGTGTTATGGGGTTGTCACAAAACTCCTTGGAGCGGATGATATTACCAGTATCTTCTTTCAACTCTAGTGTTTTCGGGATCTTGTACACCTCTCTCCAAAAAGTCTCTACCTCCTTGGGCTTGGGTGGATTTTTTACAGAAACAGGCAGATTGCTGAAGAGGCGCGATGGGTCAGCGAGAAACTGTTGATTCTTCCTGATCCATCTCTCCCTCTTCTGTAGCCTCCTCCTTGCGTCAGATAACAGCCGTATTTTGTCAACAATATGCTGCTTGATTGTCAGCAGCTTTGACTTGTTCAGTGTGTGATGGTAGATACTCAGTTCTTGGGAGAACTTTTGAACCCTTTCCGTGAACGGTCTACCAGATGTTAGGTAGTCAATCACACACTGAACACGGGACGCATTCTGTCTTGCCCATCCAATCTTCTTGTTCAGTTGCTGCAAGCGTCTTATAGTTTTTTGATCCATCTTCGATTTTAGCCTTCTATTTGAATCAGCCAAAGCTTTTGCCGCACCATAAACTGAACAATGGAAGGTCCAGAGGTCGGACGTCTCCGAGATATCCTCACGAAGGGAGGCATCTATTTCAGCCAGATCTTGAGGCTTATGAGGAACCTAGATCTTAATATTCGTTCTTGTCCTGAAATCGCGAACATTTCTCAGGAGATGCCTGCGTCTGTGGTTGATCTTAACGTCGCTTCCTCCTATTCGTCTGCGGCTTGTTCATACAGCGGTTGGGGAAGCGCTTTACGTATATATTCGTTTTTCAAGAGGTAGACAGCTTGATTTCGCAAAGACTGATGCGAAACGTGCTGAAGCTTTGGGTGTTTATGGCACCACGGGGTGTACATACGCGCCATGTAGCCTCCGTGAACAGGGATAATGCTGGAATCGTGGCAGTCAAGCAAATCATCCTTGAGTTGAATCGACCACTAAATGTGAGCGTTTCGCCAGTTCGTCGTCGTGTTTCCATCTGAATTATTTTAAGCACCCCGAACTCTAGGATGATTGTCTTGAAAATTCATCTCTTTTGGTAATAATTTCATCATTTTTGGTTAAAAATGTAACTGTTTAGTTCAAAATTGATCTGTATTTGTTGAGGATTCAACTATTTTTTTAGTTGAAATATCAGCTATCACATTTTTCGTTAGGAATTCATCTTTTTGGCTAAAAATTCAACTACGTGGTTAAAATTTGAACTACTTTGTTAAAAATTCATTTATATTGTTGTTAAAGATTCATAATGTTAGTCAAAAATTTATCTCTTCAGTTGACAATGTAACTATTCCGTTGAAAATTTGTCTTTTCGGTAGAAAAATCAGCTATTTGGTTACAACTTGAACTATTTGGTTGAGACTGAACTTTTTTGTGAAAATCTTAATTTGGCCTATCTGAAATCTTCAAAGATCTAACAAAAATGATATTTATATAACTTTGAAAATAAATAAAGTTATAAAATAAGTAGATAGTCTAAATTTTTATTTTGTATTATAAATTATTTTCCCCATCAAATCAAAAAACTACAAGCGCGCGTAACACGCGATTGATGATGCTAGTAATTTATAAACAAAGAAGTATTGATAACTATAAACTCTATTATTTAAATTTGCTGGAGCTTAAAATATATAATCCAAATAGTGAACGAACCTTGAAGTTGCTAGAAAAAGGGAGGACTGAATCTCTCATCTGTAAATAAAGAAAAACCCAATCGTTGGCTGCCTTAGAGTAACATTTACTCGTAAGCGATCAAAGTTAGCATTTTATTCACACTGAAAAAGGGTCCTTTTTCATTGCATTAAAGATTGGTTTGACATCGCCTTCCATTGCTAAATTCTTTAGCTCTCAGTGATTTGAAAAATCTTCTGATCTTGTCGAAAGGAATCGTGATATTCGCAACACCACGGCAATCAAGATCTGTTTAGTGACTCCATTCAATCAGTCGCTTAGTAAAATGAAAAAAATTAAATTCTTCACTGTTTTTATTATTTAGTTTTAACAGCTCGCTTTCACAGTCTTTTTAATTTCTCACATAACTACATATTTCGAAGATCCTATCTAAAAAAAGTGGGGTAACGATATGTAGCATTCATTGCTGTCAAAAACTTGATTGGTTGAGACACTGCGTGAATATGACTTTTACTGGCTGTTTTCAGTTTTTTTATCTATTATTAAATATTACGAATTTTCTGCACCATCAATTTTTGAAATTAAAATGTCCAAATAAGTAATTTTGTTTTTTGATGAAATTTATTTCCAAATGTTTCTAAATATTATTGATCAAAGAGAACATTTTGATTGTAAATGATTTTTGAGTATTGGGAAATAATTCTGTTCAAGAACAGTTATTAACATTTTCATACCACACTATAATTTTTGAAAAATTTTAAACTTTTAAAGAGACGATAAAGATAAAATTATGGCCGAAAACTTAGAATATCTTAATTTACGAATTTCGGTACTGATAAAAAAATTGTCTGTACCGACAATAAGATTTCTAGGAAAATTTAAAAAGATTTAGATTTCATCAAAGAATATATGATTTTAAGTTTTAAACCTTTCGAAATGACTCAAAAAAAAATCTAGGAGTATTTGAAACGATTGTCTTTAATTTCGCAGGATGTTAATTTTTTAAAGAAAACTGAATTATGTATATCAAAAAATATTAAGAAGTTTTGAAAAGATTCGAATATAATTTAGCACTTGAGAAGATTTCAAAAAATGTAAAACAAACTGTAGATTTTTGAAGATTTCGGAAAAAAGCTTTTAAAATGATTTACTGAAACATCGAAAAAAAGTGTAAAAAACTTTCAAGCAAATGTTTTTAATTTTGCGCGACTGCAAAATTAAAAATAATTCGAGTAAGTATAAAAGATATTTGAAAGATTTGAAAATAATTTAAAAATTGAAAATATTCTTCATTTTCTTTAAGCAATTTGTATATTTTTGAAGATTTCGCTAAAAATGGGCTTTTCAAGGATTTTGAAAGGTTTCAAGAGAATAACCATTTTTAAAGATTTCTCAGAAAATTTCTAATGACTTTTTTTCCTGATTCAAATGATTTCCTAAAATATCAAGAAAAAAATGTAGAAGATTTTAAACAAAAATTTTTGAATTTTGCAAGATTAAATATTTTAGACAAAATTTGAGTAAGTTTAAGAAATATTTGAAACATTTAAAAACATAAGAATATAATCTGAAACTTCGCAAGATTTCCAATTTTTTTAAATAATTGTAGATTTTTGAAGATTTCAAAAAAAGCTACCAAGTTTTCAAGAGAATCAAAGAAAAATTCCTAAAGTTCCTGGAAAAATTTTAAATGGTTGAATTTTCAAAAATGAAATATAAGAGAAAATTGAAAAGGATCCTAAATTATTTAAAATTATTTCCTTATATGTTGGAAAAGAATGTAAAAGATTTTAAAGCAAATTTTTTCAAGATTACAAAATTTATGAAATGTAAGAAATGTAAGTATAAAAGATACTTAAACGATTTAAAAAAATTTTTAAATAATTTAAAACTTGGAAAGATTTCAAAATATTTCTTAAATGATTTGTAGATGTTTGAAGATTTTGAAAAAATAAGCCTTCTAAGAATTGTCCAAAGAATAACCATTTTTAATGATTTCTCTGATAATTCTGAATGATTTTTTTTTCATGAAAAATTATTTTGAAGAAAAAATTGAAAAAGATTTAAATGATTTCCTAATATATCAGAAATTAAAGTAAAAATTTTCATTTTCGCAGACTGAATAATTTAGAAAAAATTCAAGTAATTTTAAGAAATTATTTAAAAATAATAAACAGATACAAAAATAAACTTTTCTTGAAATTCGTGTGAAAATTAAAAATGATCTTTCATTTTTTTAAATTTATTGTTAAAGAAAATTAAAAAAGATTTCAAAAAATGTTCAAAGATTTATAAAAATGTTGAAGAAAATCGGGAAGATTTAGGGCCTATTTTTAAATTTTGTAAAATTTCTCAAAGTTTAGGAATAATTAATGCTAGCTTAAAATATGTTTGAAGATTCATATCTTTTGGTAGAAATTAAATATTTTTTGGCTAAAAATATGACTGTTTGGTTGAAAATTATTCTGTTTGGGTCAAGGATTCCACTACGTTTTAAAAACTTTGTCTTTTTTGGATGCATTCAACTTCTTTTGATTTAAAATAAAATCTGTTTTAGTTAAAATATCAACAATTGCATTTTTCGTTCAGAATTCATCTTTCCTGGTTGAAAATAAAAAATTTGTTTTGAAAATTCATGTATTTTGTAGAAAATTTTTATGTTTTGGCAAAAAGTTAATCTTCTTGGTTAAAAAGTAATCTGTTTTGGTGAAGAATATGAATATTTTGTTGAAAATTCGTGTTTTTTTTATGAATCTTCTTTGATTGAAATATCAACTATCACATTTTTCGTTGAATATTCCGCCTTTTTTGGTGGAAAACTCAACTACTGGGCTAACTTTTGAAGTATTTTGGTAAAGATTCATTTTCTTTTGTTAAAGATTCATTATTTTAGTTGAAAATTCATCTCTTTGGTTGAAAATGTAACTATTTCGGGGAAAAGTCGTATTTAAAAAAAATTAAACTTCTTGGTAGAACCTATTTTGTAGGAAATTTGTCTCTTTTGCTCAGAATTTAATTCGTTTTTGTTGAAAATGTAATTGTTCGGTTAGAAATTAATATGTTTTGGTTGAGGATTCAACTATTTCGTTGAAAATTCATCTTTTGTTCGTTTGGTTGAGAATTCATATTTTTGGTTGAAGATTCACTTTTTATTTGAAATTTTGATTTGACGTATGTCAAGTCTATAAAAATCTTTTTGAATTTTCTTAAGAATCTTAGGAATCTCATATGCTAATAGTAATGATATTAAATTCGTTTTGATTTTAACTGAGCTTTTAACAAATATTTGTTGTAATTCTGCATTCATACTTTCGTCCAAGGTAAATACTTAAACAAATCAGCTTAATATGCAAAATGTATGGAAATTTAATCATATTAAATTTAATTAATTATATATTGTTGGTAGGCCACTTCATTTAATCATTGGATCGCAAAGAAAATTATTAATGTTACGATCATGGAAAAATGTAATATAAATGATACATTTTCAGATAAAACTAATGATGGTGTATAATCATGAAGAATTAATTAAACTAGTTCTATAGATTTTTTTTCTTTTTTATTTGGAATACGTAAAGTAATGAGAATGGGAAATATGCCGAATCCGATACTGCTCTAGTATAAAAACAATAACGACCTCATCAAGGTTAGGTCACTTCTTTGGCGTAACAGTATTCAATTAAAATGGTTTATTCGATAAAGTTACTTTTATGTTCTACTTTTAGCAAGGAATTTCACTTAACTGCAATATGTTTATTCCCCATTCCATCCACATGCACAATGCACATACTTCAAAAATGATACATTTTTATGAAGTTACCAAAATAAGATAACAAATTTTGATTATATGTATTCGCTAACTATCTAAATCTTCACAAAAACATAAATAATAAGTTTAATCCTTGAAACGACAAAAAGAACAAATTTTGGCACAACTTAACAATTTTTAATTTCAAACTACTCATACCTTTAGGTTTTAAATCAAACATTTGAAATTTTTTACTTCCTAAGTTTAATTGGAAGTTATATTTCAACTTCCAATTATTTAACATTTAGTACCCTGATCTAGATCTGAATTTTGATTGTTTCAATTTGTTGAATCTGGAAAGCTGCAATTTGAATTGTTTGACTATTTACGTTTTCTTTTTAAAATCGAAAAACCTTGAAAATATCAAAAATATTGGACATTATCTCATCTTATTATGCATATCGCCCCGAAAAAAATAAATGCGTTCTTTAAAAAAAAAAAAAAAATAGATTTATAAGTTCCGCAAGCCCCATGAAGTTCAACACGTATTTCCCATAAGAAAAATGAAGTTTTTGGAAATTTTATTCAGAATCGTCAGTATGAGGTGAATTAAGTTGAAACTCAACATTTACCTTCACAATTAGCTATAGAATACAAATGAATAATTACTTTTCGAATATCACCCTCATAAGTTTGTTTAATAGGGTCGCAAAAAACACCATTATGTGAAAAATTTGGTTTTACAAGTTTCTGACGCTGATTATGTTTTTTTTTGCTGTTTTTTAAATATAAATTGTTTCTAATACATAAAATACTACTTTATACTGATATTTAGAAGTTAACATAAATAGTTTGAACAATTTATAATTATTTTTAGCAATTTTCTCTCAGAATAGATTGAGAAAGTCGCGATTTTTCCGAATTTTTTAACTTATTTGCAACTTTTCATTTGCAGTATTTTCTAAAATTTTCCACTATTTGTCTAATTTTCAATTACAGTGAGGTAATAATTAATTCAAATTAACAAACAATGGTTTGAATAATTTATTATTATTTTTGATAATATTTTCTTTGAATAAGGCTAGAAAGTTAAGATTTCTTCATAAATATTCAACTTTCTGTCCACTTTTCACTTAGAGCCAGATGAAAATTGTCTGAACAAATTTTTATTGTTTATAACTATCTTCTCCTATAGTAAAGCTAGATAGTTGCGGCTTTTTTCCTTGAAATTTTACACTTAAAGTCAACGTTCAACTTAGTAAGGTAATAACTAATGGAATTTAACAAAAATAATTGTTTAAACAATGTATTATTGTTTATAACTATCTTCTCTCAGATAATTTCTATAAATTTGCGGTTTTTCCTGATTTTTTTTTTACTTTACTCCGGCTTTTTAATTATGACCCTTATAAATCGACCTGTAGGCTACAAAATTTGAGCGATTTGACTAAAAAATTTAGGATAAATTGACTAGATGAAGATGTGTTGCAATTTTCCTTCCTCATGGAGGAAGCTTTGCAATGGTAACATTTTCAAAAATTTTCAAATCCATTTAATTAAACCTTTCTCAATTTAAAAATGTCTAATACAATGTTCTAAGCAGTTGTCCGGCGGTGTGTGTGTGGATGCGTGTGAGAATGTCACGCTTTTTTGTGAACACGATAACTAGAAAACGGTTGCAGATAAATTGATGAAATTTTGAGGGCTTATTTTCTTCACTAATATCTTGAAACTGACCGAAGGATTTCTAAAAATATTTATTCAATTTTTTTTTAGCACTTAATAATTTTTTTTAAATCAGGTTTTTATGTCAAACTTTTTTTCATTATTATAATTCAAAGTTGATGCAACAATATAAAAGATTCTTCGGTTCGAGACGAATCGATTGACCTATAATATTAATACATTTTTTTAGAGAGTAGGGAAGTTATGGTAATTTATATATTTTGAAAATCGGTTTCTTATAGTAAAACTTTTTTCGTTAACATAATTCAAAGTTGATGCAAGAACAGAAAAGATGTGTTGATTCGAGTCGAATCGATTGACC
>CAKNYM010053500.1:1473-126008 GCA_932195095.1 Andricus curvator | reverse complement strand
GTTGATGCAAGAATATAAAAGATTCCCTGGTTCGAGACGAATCGATTAACCTACAATATTATACATTTTATTAAAGAGTAGGGCAGTTATGGTAATTTATATATTTTTAAAATCATTTTTTATAGGAAAAATTTTCTCAGTTTAATAATTTGAAGTTGATGCGAGAATAGAAAAGTTGTGTTGATTCAAGATGAATCGATTGGCCCATAGCATTTATACATTGTATTGAAGAGTAAGGAAGCTATAGTAATGCATAACATTTGAAAACACGATTTTTTATAGTAAAACTTTTTTCACTAACATAATTCAAAATTGACGCAAGAACGGAAAAGATTCCTTGATTCAAGGCAAATCGATTGATCTATAATATTAATACACTTTATTGAAGATTAAGGAAGTTATGGCTCATTTATAATATTTGAGTCATCTGTTTCAAACAGAAAAACTTTTTTCATGGACATAATTCAAAGTTGACGCATGAATAGAAAAGACTTTTTGATCATAAATTTTTGAATAGAGTAATTCTGACAATTTTTGTAAAGAAATCATAAAGCTGAGAAAGGGATAGTGTGCTACACAACTTTTTCCATCCCTTTTCCAGCTCGAAAAATTATCATTTCGAATAAAAAATTTGATTCGTCTGATTTGTCTTTGTGTTAAAAATATTTTTTGTATTATTTCGTAGTTTTGCATTTTTTGTAAATTTTTATTTTTGAATTGATCAAAATGAAGACTTTGGTTTGTCTATTATTCAATAAAATAACTAATGCTTCCTCTATGAGGAAGCAAATACATTTGCTAACGGGAAGCAAAGTGCTCGTGAAATGAGCACCATATAATTATAAATACAAACAAAAGTGGAAACACTCGAGATCGAATTCACAGCTAGTTTATGGAACTTTTGATTCATTATATATATATTTAGAGTGATTGCACTTTTTATGTCCGAAATTCTATTTTTTAGCAGTTCAGATCAACTGTAACCTAGAATACGCAATCGATTTCTCTAAAAATTACGGAATAAATTGACTGGATGAAGGCACAGTGCCACTTCTATAAAATTTTGATTCATTAATTATTTCTGGAGTTATTTCACTTTTTATGTCCAAATTAAAGTCACCCTAATAGAAACGTACGTTCTATTTTTTTGGTCTAACGATGGAATTGAATAAAAAGACAAGGATTATTCCGAGTCAAATTTTAATTATTGAAATTAAAATTACGTCATGCCACGTTTCGACCTCAATCTGTCAATCATCCTCGGGCAAATTAATTTCATAAATTTGTTAATATAGATACATTTTTTCGAATTAATTGGCAAATGTTGATATTTCACAAACAATATTGAACTGATAGCTTTCTACCTGTAGAAATTTTTTGCATCGTACATGTATTGGTGATATTTCAAATGCTTTCAAGCTACTTACCTATAGTATTTTGTACTTATTCCAATTATTTAGTTTGAAAAATTCCAATTGCAAAAATCGTTCAGTATGTAAACTGGTTCAATTTCGAATTGTTCTCAGTTTAGATTGGTAAATTCAAAAAGTTAAATTTTGAAATATTATAATTTAGAATAGTTGAATTTTGAAAAGTATTAAGAAAAAGTGTTAATTGGGCAGTTAAAAAAATGATGAGGTTTTAAATTGTAAAGAGTTTAAAGTTTAGATAATTAAACATTTTTTATGTTCAAACCTTTTTTTAGGCTTAAACGTTTGCAATAAAAAATTTCTCGATCTGGAACATCTTTGGGTTTGGTATTATCCATTTTTACTTTTCTCTTCATCAAATAATAACTGAACATTTTTTCAACCCGATTCATAACTTCCAAGTTGGGAAATTAAAAATACTTGTATTCCTCATATCAGTTATCGTATAATTTGAACATATAACTCGATTCATTCAAAGGAATATATTCCATAGGTAGAAAACAGAGAGAAAATAATTATAAAATAATGAAATATGTAATTTATTATAGTCAATTAAGAACGTGCAAAGACTTACGCATCCATTACGACCTCTAGTTTATTGTAGAGATCTCTACGATGTCGTCGTTGAATGTACTGATAGCCAGGCTTGTAGAATTTTTTCTTATTGGGTCCATAGTATTTATTATCGCTGTTCCAACTACCATATTTGTCATAATTGTTCTTGTTTCCCATGGAAGTTTTGCTGACTTTGTTGCTTATCTTGAATTTATCTTTATTGAGTTCCCGAAATGGATCCAATTCAGGTTTGCTCTCATTGGGCAGATCGTAAGATATACCCCAATTCACACCCTCCGTGAAAATGTTATTGTCGGGTGTTAATGTGTGCATGGTCAAACAGAGAGCAATCTGAACATGGTTATTTTATTTTTGATACCTAAAATATCTTTCAAATATTCAACAATTTAATATTGTTGATTAATTATAATTAGATACTAAATGCTTATTATTTAATAAAATAGAAAAAATACAATAATGGGGCGCTAAAAACTACGTCACACAGTTTTGAACACTTTTTACACCCCTCCCTTTTTCCGTCACAGATCATTTCACAAAGTTTAAACCCCCAGGGTGACGTTACAAATACATACCCCCCCCCTTTCTTAGGTCTAAATTTTTTCTTTGGTTTCATTTGATAAACGCCTAATATAAAACACCAAATATACGAACATAATATTTCAACATACTTCACAGCCCAAAATGCCTCAAAACAGGGGGGGGGGGTGGATTTTTTCAAAAAATGACGATTTTTCTATAAAAAAAAGGACAAATTTTTAATTAAGCAGTTTAATTTTTGACCAAAAAAGAGGACTTTTTAACAAAGCAGTTAAATTTTCAACTACATGGTTTATTCTTCAACCTATAAAGATAAATTTTCAACAAAATAGTTCAATTCTTATGCAAATAGTTGAATTTCAAACCTGCAAAGATGAATTTTCAACCAAATGGTGAATTTTCCAACAAAATAAAAAAAAAACCTTAACCAATCATAGTTGCATTTTCGGTGAAATACATAGTTGAATTTGTAAGCTAGAAAGACAAATTTTTTAGTAGAATGTCCAATTTGCAATCCGAAAGGACGAATCTTCCATTCCAAAACGACGAATGTTTAAAAAAACAGTTAAATTTCTTTAAAAAAAGATGACTTTTCAATAAAATAGTTGCATTTTCAGCAAAATAATTAATTTTCTTAACATAATAGTGGAATTTTCAACTGAAAAGATAAGTCTTTGAATATAAAGAATTAATTTCTAACGAAGAAGTTTAACTTTTAACCAAGTAGTTAAAGTTTTAATCAATAAGGATGCATTTTCTAACAAGAATATAATAGTAGATATTTTACACAAAAAAATATTTTAATTTAAAATTAAAAACAGTTATTTCAAGCCAAGAAGATGAATATTGTCAAGACATTCAATTATTCATTCAATTAAAAAGAATATTTCTACCAAAGAGACGAATTTTCACACAAAAAGATGAATTTTCAACAAAAGAGTTGAACTTTCACTCAAGAAAGGTTTTTCAATAAATAGATGAATTTTATATCGAATTAATAGAATTTTTAACAAAAAAAAACTAATTTTTAACAAAATTTTCAAATTTGTAACCACAGAGATGCATCTTCAACTAATAAAAAGAATTTAAAAAGAGTAGTTAAACTGCCAACCGATTAGTTGAATTTTCAATGAAGAAAATTAATTTTTCAGCAAAAAATATGAATTTTCAACAAAATATATGAGTTTTCAATCAAATGGTAGAATTTCAAACTGAACGTTTAGGGGTAGGGGAGTCTGTCGAAGAACACTCAAAAAAATGTCTGGTTAGATCAACCAGAATTCTGGTTAAATATGGCCTTACTATTTTTTTTTTGGTTAAAGTAATTAGAATTCTGATTATTTTAATCAGAATTTCTGGTTAATTTCAACAAAATTCTGGTTAATTCAACCATAATTCTGGTTAGTCTAACCAGAAAAAATAGTAAGGGCATATTTAACCGGAATTCTGGTTGATTTAACCAGACATTTTTATGAGTGTATAATGGAAAAAGTATCACGCGGAGAGGAATATGGGGGGGGGGCAGAAGTTCCTGAAAAATGTATCACGTATTTTGTGAATGGCCCCCAACCAGAAAGGATGAATTTTTAACGAGATTTTTAGCCAGAAATTGATTATTTAAATTTTCCGTTAAACAAATAGTAGAATTTTTAACCAAAAGAGATGAATTCTACTTTAAAAATATAGTATTTGGCTTTTCTATGAAACAGTTTGTATTTAGATACTTGTAAAATAAAATCACTAATTTTGATTTATTCCAGCACTTAAAAAAATTGTTATATATATTTATATTATCCATTTTTGATATCACATTTTGCGTTAACCCCCCCCCCCTGGCAGTATGACGTAATTTTTGAACGGCTCCTGCATAATTGAAGAATAATAACATTATTAAGAACAGAAACAAACTATATACTAAAGATTTAAGTTTCAGTCAAGTAATATTTTTAGAGCTTCGAAATTTTCTTTTAAACATAAAAAGTATGTTTAACTTACCGAAAAACTTGATCCTTCTGGAAAAACGACATACCGCTTTCTTCTAGAGAGTGAACGTTCTATATCACTGTCTACTTGAAGAATACATAGGGAGCAGCACATTATTAATAAAATTTGAAGATTGATACTTAATACCATGTCGTATCTGAAATAAAATAAAAGGTTATAAAATAATAATTTGCATTTTAATCAATTTTATTTTTATTTCATTATCTAAATAGGGTTCTTTAAAAAAATACGTCACACTGACAGGGGGTATTATTATGTAAAAAATTCAGCTGCTTCCTAGATAATTCGCCATTTTGGTTTGAAAATTCAACAATCTAGCTCAAATTCTTTTTCTCTCTAGATTGAAGAATCTTTTCTGGTTGAAAACTCAACCCTTTTTGCAGAAGATTTATATATAGGGTTTATAAATTTACCTCTTTTCATAGAAATTTGATCATTTTGGTTGAAAATGCAACCGTTCTGTTAAAAATTAATCTGTTTTAATCGTAGATTTAACTATTTTGTTGAAAATTTGCCTTTTTTAGTAGAATTCAACTGTTTTTAATTTAAAACTAAAATATTTTTTGCTAAAAATATAAAATATGACATTTTTCGTTGATATTTTATCTTTTTGGTTAAGCACAACTGTTTTTTATTTGAAATTCAAATCTTTTTAGGTTAAAATATCAACTATCATATTGTTTTTGTAGAAATTAATCTTGTTTAATTGAAAATTCAACTACTTTATTGAGATTTGAAATTTTAAATAAAAATCCATTTTTTGATTGAGGAATCATTATTTTGGTTTAATATTAAACAATTTTGTTAAAAATTAACTAACTTTGTTGAAAATTCAACTGAAATTTTAAAAATGTAATTGTTTGGTTGCAAGTTTAAAGGTTTGGTTCAACATTGGTCTTTTTCGATAGAAAACTTGTCCTTTTGGATTAAAACATGTTGTTCGAAAATTCAGGAATGTGGGAAAAGATTTTTCTACTTTGTTGAAAATTCAATTAATTTGTCAAAAAGTGATCGTTTTTTTTCTTCAAAAATTCAATTGATTTCTTGAAATTTTTTTTATTGAGATTGGATCTTTCTTAGAATGAAAATTCATCCTTTTTTGGTCAAAAAGTTCTTGGTTGAAAATTAAACTCACTCCTAAGAATTTCGTCTTTTTAGCTTGAAGATTTGATTATTTGGTTAAAATGCCACTGTTTGTGGTTAAAGTTAAGTATATTATTTATTATTTTAAAGTTCGACTGTTTGGTAGTAAATTACACTGTTTGGTTCAAAATTCGCCAGATTTAATTGCAAATTTTTAATTATTGGTTGTAAATGCAACTGTTTTGTCTAAAATTAATTGTGTCGTTTGATAAAAATTCATATTTTTGGGTTTAAAATTCAACTTTCTTTTTAAGCTTTGGACCTTTCATTTTAAAAATTCAACATTTTCATTAAGAATTCATTTCTTTTGGTAAAAAATTATTAATTTTTACTATATTAACATATTTCACTACTATTCCCTTATTTTGGAGAAAAATCGGACTGTAAAGTATTATGTTTGTATGTTTTGTGACTGAAAATTCATCTTTCTTGGTATAAAATAAAAATGTTTTCTGAAAAAATCGTTTTTTTGCCTAAAGATTGAACTGTTTGGTTAAAAATTCATCTTTTCGTGTTTAAAATTCAAATTTTTTCTAAAAAATTCTCTTTTGGTACCAAATTATTATTTCTCAGTTGAAAATGCAACTATTTTGTTCAAAATGCAATACTTGAAATCTTAAGCTTTTCATATTTAAATATATTATTTTTGTACGTGTGGTGTTTTATTTTAGGCGTTTGAAAAGGGAAACCAAAGACAAAATTTTGACATAAAAAGGGGGGCGGGGTGTTCGTATTTGTGACGTCACCCTGGAGGGTCCAAGCTTGTTCTGATGATCTGGGAGGAAGATGGAGAGGCGTGAAAAAAGTGTTCAAAATAGCGTGACGTAGTTTTTAGAAAGCCCCTACTTAAATTTTTTCTTTAATTAATTCAAAAACAGATCTTTCCTTCACCTAAGACTAGTAGGAAACAAGCAAATTCTAAAAAAATATATTTGAATCAAAGCATTTGTTATGGGAAGTCCAAAGTGAATTTATGCCAGGATGATCATGTACAGATCAGATATTTAGTTTAAGACAGATCACAGAAAAAAGCTTAAGAGTAGGAAAGAAAGTTTTCTGTGCATTTGTTGACCTAGAAAAAGCATTTGAAAAGGTAAATAGGAGTAAACTTTGGGAAGTCCTTAAAGAGTACGGAGTCAATGGATGGCTCCTACAAGCAATAAAATCAATATATACAGGTAGTGAAGCGAGTGTAAGAGTAAATGGAAAACTGAGTGACTGGTTTGATATTATGCAAGGCGTAAAACAAGGATGCGTTATGTCCTCATGGCTATTTATCATATTTATGGATAAGTGTTTAAGAATGGCCCTCTTCGACGAAGAAGGTGTAGATCTCGAAACAGTGAAGGTACGTGGGTTAGCTTTCGCAGATGACAAGATTATTATGGCAGAATCAATCGAGGACTTGCAAAGAATGTTGAATAAACTTAATACAAGCATGAAGAACATGTGCCTTAAAATTAACGTAAATAAAACAAAAATCATGGTGTTTGAGGGAAAAACTGAGAAAACAATGTGCAACATTGTCCTAAATGATGAAAGATTGGAACAAGTTGACAAGTACGTATATCTAGGTAGTCTATTCACTAGCGACGGAAAAATAGATGGGGAGTTAGATAGGCGCATAAATAAAGGTAAACAGGTTATCGGTAGAGCAGGGTCCATTCTCACAAATAAAAACATATCAAAAAAAGCTAAAATGGCCATACATAATTCTATATTCGTACCGACTGTACTATACGGTAGCGAGATATGGACCTGTCAAGAAAAGGACAGGAGTAAAATTAACGCGATCGGCATGAAACTTCTTCGCACAATATGCGGAAAAACACTGATGGACAAAGTTCGAAACGAAATAATCCTCAAGGAATGTGGTGCAAAAGAGACAATAGTTGACACATGGGAAAAAAATCAGTTAAGATGGTTCGGACATGTTGAAAGAATGAAAGATGAACGACTAACGAAACAAGTGTATAAAGGTAAAGTAAATGGCAGAATGCCCAGAGGTAGACCTCCAAAAGAATGGTTAGAATCTGTGAATGAGACACTAATCCGAAGAGACATAAGAAGCCATAGAAACACGAGAGCTTGCATAAAAAAATGCATGGACGTGAAGGAAGCTAGAGTAGTATGCCAGGACAGAAAAGTGTGGCGGCAAATACTTTGTAAACAGAGTGACAATAGAGTGAATAACACCTGAAACAAAGACCTTGGATACTAAATGGGCCCAAGTGGGGAACCACACACAACAATTTTGTGAGGCTCTTCACCTGGGGTGATCGCTAGAGAAATTGATCAGCAACCTGGGTCGGAGCAGTGTTGCGGAATGAACGTGTCATTTGAATAAATAACACGAGAATTCCAGATCAATCTAAAATATCTATACCTAACACATATATAGCTATCTACCTTATACCTATATACCCACCATACACACTACTTTTTTCCAACCAAGGAAGTCACGCCTACCCCGAAAGGGAAATGGCTTAATGGTATAATAATAATAATAATAATAATAATAATAATAATTTGATTCAATACCATTTGCTTTCTGTGAAAGTTCCACATATAACCAACAGAATTATATTTCTCGAAGATTTATTTCTGAATATCTTCTCCAGGAATTGTTAATCTTGATAAAATATGTTGATAACTTTGACTCACTAAATAAATCTCTTCAGCTTTACGAAAAATATTAGAAAAAATATCAAGTACATCAATAATATCAAGTAGAAATATGAAATATCTATAATAGATTTAATTTTTCTTAATATTAGTTACTATGTTAGGCCAACAACGTTTCAGTAATAGAATTGACAAATAGGCAGTATGATAAAAGAAATTCACTATCATACTCTAAAAAATGTTTTCTATCTTTCTGACAAAAATCGCATAGATTGTCTGAATTTATTCAGTTTGGTGAAGAGAAAAATCTGTAAGGCACAGAAGAAAGAAGTAAATAAGTATGTCACGCATGCGATGGATCGTAAGGAGCCGAAAGATAAACCTCATGAATTTTTGTCCGAAAAGGAAATAACAAGGGCAGCTACATGCCCTGCATTCACATTGCCTTTTTCATATCGCATGAAAACCAGGATTTATTAGCGGATAGATTGAAGGCCACGGCAACGTTATGGAAGCAATAAAAACTTTTCCTACCTGAGGCTGATTTATAACTTAATATTTCAGTAACAATAGCATGTTTAATAATAACGACCTCGTGACAGCACCATTATAAAGTTACTACTTGTAAGAAAAATAACAAATGAATAAGCAGCACTCATAAAAAAGTTGTAATTATCCTTAACTTCTTAGGTGAAAAAATGAACAAAGAATAGCCTTTTTAAATTAGAATCCTCTAAGAATAAAAAATCCCACCAAAAACATCTACGATGCAAAAACTTGGCCAAGATTACAAGTTGTTAAAATTAAAAATTGTGTTAAGAAATAATTTATCCATGCCTTCAATCAAATTCAAATTCTAAAAGAAGATTTGGAAAATTTGTGCTTCAACAGATGTAATCAATTAATGCTAATTTTTTTTTCATTTTACTTGGCTAACCTTGATTTCACAACTTTATATAATTGTATTTGACCAAGTTTTTGCATCTCAGGTATTTTTGGTGGGATTTCATTACTTTTTGGAATAAATATATAAAAAAGAATTATGAATAAAACACTTATAAAAGTAATCCTTGTAAAATATTTCAATTCAAAAATTAAATCTTTCACTTAGAGTTTTAAATCTTTAAAAATTAATAAGAGCTTTAAATTATAATTTTGTTAAATCGTTAAAAATGGTATCAGTGATCAGTTCGAACTACGTAACCAACAAATAATTCAAGACAACTAGAATCAACTATGCAGTTAAAATTTTGCGTTAATCGGTCCTCCCCCTAAAACCAAGGAATCCATTTATGCTCATTCGCGGATCAAAAACATCGCTGTGAAATTGTTTTTTTTAACAATTTGTAATTCTTTTTCAAAATGATTCTTTGACAAATAGGCCTAATCATTTTTACGTAATTGACTAATAATCTCTTTTCAGTGAATTCTTGTTGTCATATTTTTTTAATAAACAATAATTGTCAATTATTTAAACGATTTCTATAAAGAATTTTGATCGAAATCATTTCGATCTCCTTTCCGTGAATATTCGAGCCACTCAAAAAATGCGTATAAGAAACCGCGAGATTTGCTTCGACCCCCCCCCAAAATCTTATCAAGATTTTATAAACTTAAGGAACGGTAAAACATATATGATATATTAGGGTGGTTCTTATTTATACTTGGTGGATTTTGTTTCGAATTTCTCTGCTCTCACCCCCCAGTTTTGTTGGAATGCCCCAAAAGAAATCTTCTCCAAATTTGAGCAAAATCGGTTAATATTTGGGGGTGCCGGAAAGATCATGAAGTTTCCTATTGACTTAACATGGGAAAAAGTCAGCTTTTTGTAAATCTAATCTTTAAACGCGATAATATATTACAAATAATTCCGTGTTTCAGTATATTGTTCAGAATTCGTCACAAAATAAGAATCAATCATAAATTTTGAGGTTGAATAATTTTAAGCCACTCTTATGGGTCCCCAAAGGAAACCCCATAAGTGACAAATTGGAATTTTACGTGATAATGCGGTTTATTAACGCTTTTTGAAAGTTTTTTGAAAATAAATATTCATTAATCGGTAATTCAAGAATACCCAGTCATTTTTTAACTAATATTAAATTGTTTAAACAATTTTAATTTGTTTAAATATTTGTTTTTTTCAGTTAACTCGCGAAATGAACGTATTTTCTAGACTTTATGAGTTATTTAATCAATGAAAACAACAAAATAATTTGTTTCAATAATTTTTCAATTATTTAAATAATACGTATTTGTTCAAGCATATATTTTACCCAAAAAAAGCAGGAGAAACATTTTATCTCACTAAATTTTCGATAAATTTTAATAATTGTAAGTACTAATTTGTTTATTATGAATACTCGTAGATGTTTAAACAAATTTAAATTTTTAAACATCCACGAGTATTCATAGTAAACAAATTAGTACTTAAAAATATAAAATTTGTCGAAAATTTAGTGATATAAAATGTTCCTCTTGCTTTTTCTTAGGTAAAATATATGCTTGAATAAACACTTATTATTTAAATAATTGTAAAATATTTCAAACAAATTATTTTATTGTTATTATTGATTAAATAACTCATAAAGTCTAGAAAATACGTTCATTTCGCGAGTTAACTGAAAAAAAACAAATATTCAAAGAAATGAAAATTGTTTAAACAATTGAATATTAGTCAACAAATGACTGGGTATTCTTAAATTACCGATTAATAATTATTTATTTCTAAGAAACTTTTAAAAAGCGTCAATAAACTGCAATATTACGTAAAATTCAAATTTGTCACTTATGGGGTTTTCTTTGGGGACCCATAAGAGTGGTCTAAAATTATTCAACCTCAAAATTTATGATTGATTCTTATTCTCTGACGAATTCTGAACAATATATTGAAACACGGAATCATTTGTAACATATTATCGCGTTTAAATATTAGATTTACAAAAAGCTGACTTTTTCCCATGTTAAATCAATGGGAAACTTCATGGTCTTTGCGGCACCCCTAAATATTAACCGATTTTGCTCAAATTTGGAGATTTTTTTGGGCATTCGAACAAAACTGGGGGGGTCAGAGCCGAGAAATTCGAAAAGTGAAAAATAAGGGCCACCCTAATGATATATAGTCTGTTCATTAAATAAACTTGGAACCTTAATGAAATTAGTTTTATGAAATAAAATTTTTGGTCAAGAATTCATCCCTTTTTGTATATATTTTTTGGTTGAAAATGCAACTGACTGATTAAAAATAACTATTTTGGTTAAAAATAAACTTTTTTTGTTTGAAATTCACATTTTCGGGTTAAAAATTCAACTGTTTTGTAGAAAATTCAATAATTAGGTAAAAAATTCAACTATTTGGCCGAAAGTGGAACTTTATTGTTAAAAATTAATTTTTTTAATTGAAGGTTTATCATTTTAGTCAAACGTTCATTTTTTTCGTGGAAAATTTAACTAGTTTGTTGAATATTCGTTTGTTTTTTGGTTAAAAATTAATTTTCAACTGAATATTCAACTATTTCACTTTTGGTTAAAACCTTAGCTTTTTTCGTCAAAAATTGAACTATTTGGTTTAAAAATCATATATTTTGTTAAAAATTCATCTTTTGTGGTAGAAGATTTATCCTTTCGGTTGAAAACTTATCCACTTGGTTGAAAATTTATGTATTTTGTTAAAAATTTGTCTTTTTTTGGTATAAAATCAGTTTCTCGGTTAAAAGTGCAGCTGTTTGGTTAAAAATTCATCTGTTTTTAGTTGACGATTTAAGAATTTTGCTAAATATTCGTTTTTTCCCGTCAAATTAAAGTTTTCATGATTTCAAACGAAAATATTTTTTTTGTTAAATATCAGCTATACAATTTTTTTTTGTCAACTTATCTCTGGTTGAAAATTCATTTTTCGTCATACCTCAATCGATATGATGAAAACTTATATGCGTGTCGAGGGTCGAAAGGCAAAGATTTCGCGATTGTGAAGTTAGCTGCCCGAGCGAAGCCACTTCCAGCCCAGTGACGTTCGCACATGCGCACTCCGCCCCGGGCCGACATGAAACTTTACGCCCGCTACATGTAACTTTACGCCCGCTACATGGGCACAATGTACTACTTCTAGATTAAAAAAAAACAATCTTTTTAATTGAAAATTCAACTATTTGGTTGAAATTTTAACTGTTTGGTGAAAAATTAACTTTTTTGTTGAAAATTCAAAATTTCGTATTTAAAATTCAACTGTTCTGTAGAAAATTCGTTTCTTTATTGAAATTTTTTAAAATGAATAATTAACAATTCCATTTTTAGTCAACAATTAATCTTTTTTAGTTAAAAAATTCACATATTTGGTAAAAAATTTATGTAATTTGTTGAGAATTCGTCTTTTTGGTGGAAAAACAAATTTTTTAATTAAAAATGCAACTGCCTGGTTGAAAATGAATCGGTTTTAGTTCAGGATGTAAGCATTTTGTCAGAAATTCGTCTTTTTCGTTGAATGAACTGTTTTTTATTTAGAATTGAAATATTTCCTGGTTGCAATATAAAATATTACATTTCTAGTTGTAAATTCATCTTTTTAGGTTAAAAATGCAACACCTTACTTCAAAATTAAACTACATTTTTGAAAATCAATTTTTTTGGTAGATGATTCATAATTTTCAGTTGAATACTTATCTCTTTGGTTGAATATTAAGCTAACTTATTAAATTTTGTTTTCTAGCATAAAAAATACTTTTTTTAAAATGAAAATTTAACTTTTTAGTTGAAATTAAAATATTTGGTTGAAACTGTATGAAATTTGTTGAAAATTCGTCTTTTTTTGCTAGAAAATTAATCTTTTTGATTGAAAGTTCCATTATTAGATTGAAAATTTATGTATTTTGTTGAAAATTCATATTTTTCTGTAGAAAAGTGATCTTCTTATTTGAAAATTAACCTACGTAATGAAAATGTGTATATTTTCTAGAGAATTCGTCTTTTTGATTACAAAATGAATCTTCTTGGTTAAAAATTGAACCCTTGTTGAAAATTCGTCATTTGAATTTAAACATTCATCTCGATTGGTAGAAATGTAATCCTTTTTGGTAAAAAATTCAACAAGCTTGAAAGCAAATGAGTTTTAGTTAAAGATTCAATTATTTATATTGTTTGGTACAATTCAACTGTTTTTTTTTCTAAATAAAAATATTTTCTTTGTTAAAATAACAACTACTAAATTTTTAGTCTTACAATTTGGGTCTACTTTAGAATGTCTCTTCTATTTCTCTTTCAGTGCTAGAGAAATTCCTCGGAAGTTTATAAATTCAGAGCTTGGAAAAAAAGATTGAAACAATATGGTTCCTGCTGTGTAGAATGTTAAATGCAGTGAAAATTGAAGATATTTTTCAACCTTCAGGTATTCTCTCGTGCTCACACATCAATCTAGTTCTTTTCGATTCTGATGGAAGAATCGAGAGGATTCTCAAGAAGCCGTCGATCCTTTTTCTAGAAAAATCCTATTCTCTCACGTCGCAAAAAGAATATTGTCGCATTCCTTTTTCAGTAAGCGCCTCCACCGCTTTAAGTCCTGCCGAATCAAAGTCAGTCCTAGTTTTCTTCCAGACGTTGGATTGCATTACGGCGAATCTTGAAGACCGTGTATAGCCGGGAGTGATTTTCCGAACAGTGGAAGGTGCAGAAGGTTGGGAGCGGGTTTTATATTGGAACCGCCGAGGTAATCGGTATTGACCGTTAAAACCGAGATGAAACGTGAAAGGAATAAAGCTCCCTTCTTACCCCAGATCTTCAGGGTAAAATATTATTACACACTCTGACTTGATCCACCTGTCGGTAAATTTATCTAGGAGGAAATTCTCCTGTAACTATACCCTCTAGAGCTTGAAAAGAGCTTTTAGCAGCATTGCAGTATAATATCTACCTTGAAGTAGATAAATGAATCTGAACAATCTACTGAAATTTTTGTGACATTACTGTTTCAGAGTCGTGAGTATGATATATTACTGGATCTATTTTATATTTACATTCTGCTTTTCATTCCAAGAGGCTTTTCCTACATTACAATTTAAGAGGCCTTTTGTTTATTTTGTGCATATACATAAAATTTTAAGTGACCATAAAAGTGGAAATCTCTAAACAAGTTGTATTTTCTTTAGAATAAAAGTACGCTTTTTTACCTAAGTATGCTTTATGGAGAAGAAGAATGTAAATGGCAAAAATAAAGGAGGAGTTACGATTCAGTGTTGAGAAAGTCACTCAAGGAAAGGAAGTATACTCATTGTAGTGGTATAACAAAAGCTTTTACTCTCCCAAAGGTCCACCAACCAAATTTAACTTGGAGACTGATTGTTTCTACAATTGGTTCTCCTACTGAAAATTCTAAGAAATATATTTCAAATATTTTGGAACCAGTTTCTATAAACACTAGCTCGTTTATAAAAAATAGTTGGTAACTTAAAGATATTCTAAAAGACATAAATGTACCTAAAACCCATTTAATAATTTTCTTAGATGTTGTGTCGATATTTGATAATATCTCACTGAATCTTGCTTAAGATGGCATTCATGAAAAACTTATTTTGAATCACAACTTAACAAAAATAACTAACAATGTATTGTTAATAGCCACTAGAACTGTTGTTCGTGGTACTGTGTTCTCTTTTAATTGCAAATTCTATAAACAAATAGCGGGTGGTCCTATGGGTTCGTTTTTATCTTCAGTACTTTTAGATATAGTTTTACAATATGATGAAAAAAGAGATCTTGAACTATTAGAATTCACACCTAATCTTTAGATATGTTGATAATATTCTAGCAATTGTCCTTCTGACAAAATTGATGTTTTTTTAATATGTTTTGTAGTATAGAAGATTGCATTAAATTCACCCATGAACGTGCAATCAGTAATGTTATCAACTATCGTTATTTACAAATATTAACAACTCCAAATGGCGATTTAATAATAAATGGTATAAAAACCCTCTTGGTCTAAGAAATATCTTAATTACAATTCACATAATTTATTTTGTCATAAAGTTGGTATAACAAATTGTTTAGTTGATAGATGTGTCAAATTAGGTGATATTCAATTCAGAAAAGAAAATTCCAATCAATTAAAAACAACATCATCACATAAAAAATATCCGTGTCATTTAGTTAATGGCATTATTACTGAAGGCATTACTGAGATTTATAATAGCGCTACGATTGATGCTTACAATCAATTTTATAAGTTACTTCACCGCACATTCAAGGTCTCTGTAAATGTTTAAGAAGTTCATTTCAAAAATTCAATATCAATCTTCATTTTGAAAATACTGGTACTTCAGATAATTATTTATTGAAGAAGAAGGAGGACAGTGATAGCATTAAAAAGTTGTCTGGTGTGATTTATTTGATAAAATGCAAATATTGCAATAAAGTTTATACAGGAGATTAAAAACTGAAATTGCTGAACACAAAATAGATTGTGAAGTTAGGAATTTCAAGACAGGTTTGACGCAAAATTCTTGTAATTTCATTCATTATTTAGATTTTGAATTTTATAATACTAAAATATTAGCTACTGAAAAAAACTTATCAACGACGTATCATTGAGTCCATTAGCATGAATAAATTTCGTGATATTTCCGTTAATTCACAGACTGAAACTTGAAACAATTATAAAATTTATCAAAGTATTATAAAATAATGTCATGTTTTTATTTAAAAAATGTTCGGGTATACTTCCGAAAAGGTCACCCAAGAATATTGACTTGATACTTGGTCTATGACTTCCTTTAGACCCTAGTTGAACGCACTAGAAAGATTTTTGGCGCAGATCAATAAAAATTATGTTATTGATAATTTTGACTTTTTCTACAAATTAGTTTTTTTCAAAATCTCGAAAAATATTGATTTTGGAAAAAAATGTCGTTCACAAGAGTTGTAGATCTCGTCGAGACACATATTTTTTATCCCTATACTGTTTTTCTGAAATTAATATTTTTCGAGAAAAGGGGGCTTCCATAAACCACGAGGCCCAATTTTTGTCACTTTTTGCCCCCCCCCCCCCCGACCCCTGTCGTCCACCGTAGAAATCTCGTACCCCCCCCCCCCCCACTAAGGTGCTACGTGGTTTATGGAAGGCCCCTAATTGGCAATTGATGTATTTTGTTGAAAATTCGTTTTTTTGGGGGATAACAAATTAATCTTTCTGGTTTAAAAATCAACTATTTAGGTTAAAATTTATTTATTTTGTGTTGTAATATTTTTGGACCTATTATTGTTCTCAGTAAACATTTTTCTGTTTTCTGGCCATGCGTCTTATTTTTTTTAACACCTAAGTGTAAAGCCATGTGGCTTGGACTCGGAAACCCCCCTCCCCATATGTAGACCAACGTGGCCTTTCGCCGACCCCCCCCCCCACCCTAAGGAAACCACGTGGTTTATGGAAGAACCCAAAATGACCAAAATAAATTTTCAGATTCTTTGTTGGAAAAGGGGGCGTTGTAAAAGGGGTCGGCATGAGTGGTGGGAGGGGGTGTGGGCCATTTAAAATGCCCAAGATTAGGGAGCGCGGTTTGTTTCCGTTGAAAAAGGGGTCGGCGTGAGTGGATGTGAACCACGCCCTCTCCACACACTCATGCCGAACCCCTTTTCCAACGCTCCCTTCTCCAACAAAAAATTTGAAAATTCATTTTAGTCATTTTTCTCGAAAAATATTAATTTTAGAAAAAATTATAAATACAAAAAATAGGTTGAGTATTCTGCTCCGGCAAAATATGCCGGATTTTAATTTTCTCGTCCGGCATATTTTGTCGGATTTTCAGTTTCTCTTCCGGCATATTTTATCGTGTACTAAATTGAATGCCAAAGAATATATTATGAACTTCAAACGATTTATTATTATTTCCAAACATTTCTAGATTAATTGCCACGAATTAAGAAATTGATGTTTGCGAAAATATGTCGGAAAAGAGAAAATTAAAGGGAGATCTTTATGACAGGTGGAGGTTATGCGTCATCTGTATATATATATATATATACCGGGTCTCCAAAAAGTCCCGGGACGGCTGAATATTCCCTCAGGTAAGATATTTTTCAGGGCGGTCAAGGTCATTCTTGAAGGAACTTTCAACAAGGAATTATATGGTGACCTTTATTTTGATCTTGACCATGACCTTCACGGTCATTTCAAGGTCAAATTGATTTTTTTAAATGGGAACCTCTATTTTTGACCCCGGGAACTGAGAGAGCGGAAAATTTTACGTCCAGATATGACCTTGACAAATCGAAAATTTGACCTGGAAAGGTTAGGGCAAGGTCAAACAACGTACAGCAGGATGACTCGACCAGCATGCATTTATGAAGAAAATGTTCAACGTAAAAGTTGTAGCATTTTATACCCCCGATCGATTGGTGACTTTGACCTTGTCTATGACCAGAACCTTCACCAGGACATTTTCTTCAAAAATACATGCCAGTCGAGTCATCCTGCTGCACGTTGTTTGACCTTGCCCTGACCTTTCCAGGTCAAATTTTCGTTTTGCCAAGGTCATATCTGGACGTAAAATTTTCCGGTCTGAGGAAATATTCAGCCGTCCCGGGACTTTTTGGACACCCTGTATATATATACAAATTTCTACAACGTTCATATATTTCCACAAATTTCATAAATTTCCACAAACTTAATAAATTTCAACAAATTTCATAGATTTTTACAAGTTTTAAAATTTTTCCAAAAATTTCATAAATTTATAATAATCCATAAATTTTAAAAATAATGATAATTCATCAAACTTTTCATACATTTTTAAAATTATGGTAATGGGTGGAAATATATGATAATTTAGGAAAATTTTAGAAATTCATGGTAATAGGTCGGTAATTTTTGTGACCAGTCACAGGGGTGCCTTACCGGAAGAGAAAATTCAGATCCGGCAAAATATGCCGGAACACAAAATTAAAATCGGGCAAAATATGCGGGAAGAGAAAATTAAAATCCGCAAAATATGCCGGATCCGTATACACTAGGTAAAACTTTATATTGATCTGCACCAAAAATCCTTTTAGTGCGTCAAACTAGGGTCTAAAAGGAACCCCTAGGCCAAGTATGAAGTCAATATTCTTGGGTGACCTTTGCGGAAGTTTATCCAATTTTTCTTACAATTCAAATTAAATTTAGTTTTGTGCTTCCTCATCAGTATTTTTTTGTAAATTTGCCCATATCTGTCCTCGTTTATTGAATATTGTCTTCCTGTAACCTACATTAAAAATTTTTGTTTTGCCAATCCTAAGCATTATGAAGCCAATTTATATTTTAAACACAGTAAAAACTCTGGATAAATTTTGTTGCACCTAATTTCAAAATGGAATTTCATCTCGCTCGAAGTTAGTGTATGAAACTACTGTCTTTTTTTTGCCGCAAAACTGTAATAACAATTGACAGCAGGTACCATTCGTACCCCAAGTTCGAAGAGAACGGTACCTTGTATAATGTTTCCTTTCACACTACCCTGGTTTGTTTTTGTTGTAGGGAAATGGTACCCTGGAAATAGCGTTAAATTCATACTTTGTTTTTCTGTGAATATATAGTTTTTACTTGATTAGAGTATCTTCCAATAATGAGAGTTCATGCAATGTTTACGTTTTTATCATGACTTAAACTTGACTGGAATGTCCATTTTGACATGGTTTTTACAATCTTGTATTCGTTTTGAAATCGATTTTTAAAAAAAGAATAATTTGATCAACTCATTTTGTTCAACTTATGTACATTTGATATCATTTTCTGAAATTATTATTATATAAACGATCCATCTGTTTGTTTTTATTTTTATGTTCTTCTTCAATTTATATAAATTGTCAGCGAATTTTGGTCTGATTTAAATTTTCAAATCTTTTCGTTATTTAAATAAACATTTTTCTCATAGCAATTGTAATTAAAAATGTACAAATGTACATAAAATTTGATTTATCAATAGCGCAATTTAAGGTACAAGGGAACTTTATATTGTCAATTTCAATGTTTATGTGACTTTTTGTTATGAGATTTGACCGGTTGGCTGGGTATTGTGTTATTACAGAGAGGGCAGAGGAGACACAGGGTTGGTGATTGTACCTCGAGGGTAACAGGGCAGGGGTAGAAAATGAAAGAGTAAAGTATTTCAGTACCACCACAGTAGATATAAAACTTCCTGCACAAGACGGAAGATCGATCCCTCTTGGTGGAAATATCTCGTAACTCACTTCAGTAAGCTCTTTAGGAAACAGGAAATTGTTACTTCTCGGTGAAACAGGAGGGAAAATGATCGATAGGTGACTTCGATACCAGGCAATTCTTCATGTTAGTACAAATAGACAGAGGATCTAAGACTCGCTTGAGTAAGCTTTGCAATCAACGAGAGCTTAGTGAAGTGCTTAGCCTTCTTTCTGTCCAATATCTCGATTTTTTTACGCTACCTCTAAGTCTAGCAATTACGATCAGAAAATCTTACGTAGCCCAAGTGTTGTTCTTTCCGCAAGATAAATCATCATTTTTCCAGTTTTTTAAATTTATTTTCAAGTACATTTTTTCATGGACATATCGGTTTAGTCTACAAACACTTTAGTCTCCTGTTTGAACTTATTCTTCTTCCAGAGATTAAGTAATAGACGCAACAAGAATTTATAGTTTAAACAGCAAAATGCTGACATATAAATTCAACAAAACTAACAAGGGAAACCTACACCCTTCCAAATATTTTTTTTTATACATAATCCTCACAGTAATAGGATTTTTATTTAACCAAACTTCTAGTATCCTAAGGCAATAAGATGCGCATTTCAGCCCATTTCAAGAAAAAATTCTCTAAAAAATCCACGAACGTTACATCGACTGCGATGCAAGAGTGTTTTAACACCCGGTTACAACAGATCAAAGAAAACTAGCTGTGAATTCGATCTCGAGTGTTTCCACTTTTTTTGTATTTATAATTATATGGTGCTCATTTCACGAGCACTTTACTTCCCGTTAGCAAATGTATTTGCTTCCTCATAGAGTAAGCATTAGTTATTTTTTTCAATAATAGACAAACGAAAGTCTTCATTTTGATCAATTTAAAAATATAAATGTAAAAAAAGGCAAAACTACAAAATAATACAACAAATTTTTTTAACAAAAATACAAATCAGACAAATCAAATTTTGTATTCGAAATGATAATTTTTCGAGCTGGAAAAGGGATGGGAAAAGCTCTGACGCAGCCTATCCCTTTCCCAGCTTTATGATTTCTTTACAAGCATTGTCAGAATTACTCTATTTGAAATCTTAGGATCAAAAAGTATTTTCTATTTATGCGCCAACTTTGAATTATGTCAATGAAAAAAGTTTTTCTGTTTGAAACAGATGACTCAAATCTTATAAATGAGCATAACTTCCTTAATTTTCAATAAAGTGTATTAATATTATAGATCAATCGATTCGTCTCGAACCAATGAATCTTTTATATTCTTGCATCAACTTTGAATTATGTTGAAGACAACAGTTTTACTATAAAAAAACCGTATTTTCAAATATTATGCATTACCATAGCTTCCTTACTCTTCAATAAAATGTGTTAACATTATAGGTCAATCGATTCGACTCGAATCTACACATATTTTCTGTTCTTGCACCAACTTTGAATTATGTTAACGAAAAAAGTTTTGCTATAAAAAACCGATTTTCAAAATATTTAAATTACCGTAACTTCCCTACTCTTTAATAAGTTTTTTTGATATCATAGGTCAATCGATTCGTTCCGAACCAAGGAATCCTTTATATTTTTGCATCAACTTTGAATTATGTTGAAGAAAACATTTTTACTATAAAAAACCGTATTTTCAAATATTATGCATAACCATAGCTTCCTTACTCTTCAATAAAATGTATTAATATTATAGGTCAATCGATTCGACTCAAATCAACACATCTTTTCTGTCCTTGCATCAGCTTTGAATTATGTTAACGAAAAAATTTTTACTATAAAAAAACCGATTTTCAAAATATATAAATTACCATAACTTCTCTACTCTTTCATAAAATGTATTAATATTATAAGTCAATCGAATCGTCCAAACGAAGGAATCTTTTATATTCTTGCATCAACTTTGAATTATGCTAATGAAAAAAGGTTTTACTATAAAAACCGATTTTTAAAATATTATTGAGTGCTAAAAAAAATGAAATAAATATTTTTAGAAATCCTTCGGTCAGTTTCAAGATATTAGTGAGGAAAATAAGCCCTTCAAATTTCATCAATTTATCAACAACCTTTTTCTAGTTACCATGTTCACAAAGAAGTGTGACATCCACACACACAGCCGGACAATTGCTTAAAACATTGTATTAGACATTTTTATATTGAGGAAGGTTTAATTAAATGAATTTGAAAATTTGTGAAAATGTTACCATCACAAAGCTTCCTCTATAAGGAAGCAAAACTTATTCCTTTTCTTTCATTTAATATAGGAAAGGCTTTTATCTTCGACCTCGCACAATAGGATCCCCCTCGGTAATTGGTTCCGTTACCCTACCAGTATGAAGTTCTATATATTTAACTTTTTTTTAAATCAGTGTATTTTACTGAATCCAAAAAAAAAACATGCTTTTTGTACATATTCCAAAAATTATAAATTCAGCAAAAAACATTTCTTTTGAATTTATAATTTTATATTAGTATTCAATATTAATAATTGAGCATATAAAAAATTCTCTACATTTTTTAACTAATAGAAAACATTTTTTTCCTCAACAATTTTAATTTTCAATTCTACAGAACGATGAGAAGATATTGTCTTATCAAAAAGCTTTTTGCAGGTGAAAAGTTGGTATGAATGGGCAAATTTTGCGGGGTATTAAAATTCAGCCGGAAAAATAAGTTGCATTACTTTTTTTTTAAATATGAATAATAAAATAATAATAACCATAATATAAATAATTAAATGTTCAACTGAATGAAGAAAAATGAGAATTTTCTATTTAAAACAACTTTCCTTGTAGTAAAAGTGGTATAGGTTGAAAAAAACTGTTAAAAATAAATTTTTTAGCTTGATTTGAATAAATTGGATAGTCAATTGCAAAAAAATTTGAAAACAAAAAATTGGCAAAAAATTCCGGCAGCAGGAATCGAGCTCGAAATTTCCGCTTACAAACTCGGAGCGCTACCGCCTAATCTGAACGATAGTTGAATCACTCCCATCGCGGTCCACGTAACGTACGTGGATTTTTTAAAAGTGGTTTTTTACGCGAATAAATGAAGAGCGCATCTTATTACTTTAGAATATTACAAATTAGCTAATGGCTCATTACTGCGAGGAGGATGAAACCAAACAAAATTCCGAAGTGTGGAGGTTCCCCTTGTAAAATAAATTAAAAACATTAATTATCGTTTTTGAAACAGCCAAATGTATCCCAGACTCATGGATTTCCATGTTTTTAAATTAGTTATGTCGCTTCGTGAGACTTAAATGACATACGTAAAAAAATTTTTAAAAAAGGTCTGCTAATTATTCCACATATTACATTCTCATCTGAGAAGGTATTAGATTTGTATAAAATTTGCCCCCCCCCCCTCCCAATTTTGGTGAAATGTTCACGTCTGTATGTCTGTATCTCTGTCTGTCTGTGAGCACGATACTTTTGAAAAAATTAATCTATTAGATTGGCCTTTGGTAGACAAATTCAAAAAGTTAGAGCATTTTGACCATTTTTGAGAGAATTTTTTTCAAAATTTAAAAATTTGATGTGCGGTTATTCATAGTACTCGAAAAGTCTAACTATTAATCTCTACCACTTTTTTCGTGAAAAGAAAATTATCAGACTGATAGCATTTTCAATATTCAAAAAACCAAAGGAAAATCAAAATTTTAAGCCGAACAACGCACGATATGAAAAAAAATCAATAGAAGGAAAACGTTGATTTTTGAAAGCCCTACAAGATTATTACAACTTTTTAAATTTTCTTGGAAAATGGAAAATTCAAATTTTGATCGCACAAAAAATAATGAAAAATCAAAATTTTACTTTTTCGGTCAAGCTATGTAAGATACGAAAAAAGATAATAAGACAAAAATTGTGCACCAGCAAAAAACCTACAATTTATTATTAATCACATTTTTATTTTTAAAAATTTGATAAATAGAGCCGATTTTTTGTGAAACCCTGCCTCTTTTATTTCTGTAATTTTTTTAAAGATTTCTGCTAATACAAGAAAGGCATTCTAGCAGTTATGTGGGCTAAACCGTTTTTGGAAAAGAGAAGTTTTTTTTAATTGATTGAAATGAATTGAAATGTATTTGATCTAAAACATGAATTTGAAGCATAACTTCTTTTAACTATTATTATTAATAAATTACATTTTCAAACGTTAAAACAAATTATTACTATAAAAATTTGAATAGGACTCATTTTGACAAGGGTGTGAATTTTATAATTGATTTTACTGTAAACGCTAAAATTATTGAAAAAAAAATCTGCCGGCGTAAAATTGGCGTAAAATTGTAAAATTGGCACAATCTTCTAATCAAAAAATATCTATTTTTGTTTATTTCGTAAAAAACAACATTGAAAATTTAAAAAAAAGTAAAATTTCTTGGACAAACGACACAAGCTAAGAAAAAAATAAATAGACAACATTTGTTCACCGAAAGAAAAGCTACAAAATTTAATTAATCGTTTTTTGAAAGGATACGTAGTTTTCATTTTACTCGTGAATAATAACATTAAAAATTTAAAAAATTAAATTTGTCATAAAACGACGCAAAGTGCGAAAAAAGATTGATTGACAAAAGTCGTTCACCCAAAACAGATCTATTCATTTGTTATGAATCATTTCTTTATGGAACGCGTAGTTTCTGTTTTATTCATAAACAAAAAAATAAAAAATAAATAAACATTTTTTTTTTAAAAACGATACAAGCTACGCAAAAAGATGAATTGACAAAAATTGAGCACCCAAAAAAGATCTGCAAATTTTTTATTAATTACTTTTTAATAGGATGCGTAGTTTTTGTTTTAATCGTAAAAAATAACATTGATTTCTTATTAACTGTGCAAAACGACACAAGGTAAGGAAAAAAATTAATGGACAAAAGTTGTTCATACAGAAAAGATCTACAAATTTGTTATCAATTATCTTTTGGTAAGATGCGTATTTTTTGTTGAAATCGTATGAAATAACATTGAAAATAAATAAATAAATTTTCTGAAAAACGACACAAAGTGCAATAAAATTTTAATCAACAAAATTGTTTTTTTATAGGATGCGCACTTTTTTAAATTATAAAAACAAGACAATAAAAATACATTTGTTTCAATGCCAATGCATATTATGAATTCTAATAATATAAATTTATTGAGATGATACATTTTTCAGGGTAGTTGAGGATAAAATGTAATGCAAAATAAGAAACAAATAATAAAGTTATCATGATAAATAAAATTTGTACATTATTTTGCAATATCTGAATTAGCAATCCCAGGCTGAGGTACATAAATAAATATAATATACATTTGATATAACATTATTGAACCTAATGTAGAAAACTTCGCATTTTTGACAAAATCGAGTGCAAAGCACGAGACACGTGAGGAAAATGTGTTCGTTAAAGCCAAAGGAGCTTTAACAAAAGAGAATTCACAATCATCAAATTACAGTTGTCGATGCCTTGACCTTTAATTTTAAATGGTCTGTACACAAATATGAAGGAAGTACAATAACCGAGCGCGAAGCGCGAGGTACAACAGACGCGCGCCCTAGGCGCGCTCAAAATTGTGATCGACGCGAGCCGCGCGCGATGAGCATGTGCCCGCTCAGCCGGCAGATTTTTTTTCAATAATTTTAGCGTATACAGTAAAATCAATTATAAATTTCACACCCCTGTCAAAATGATTCCTATTCAAATTGTTATAGTAATGATTTTGTTTTAACGTTTGAGAAGGTAATTTATTAATAATAATAGTCAAAAGAAGTTATGCTTCAAATTCATGTTTTAGATCAGATACATTTCAATCAATTGAAAAAAACTTCTCTTTTACACAAAAACGGTTTAGCCCACAGAACTAATAGGAAGCCTTTCTTGTATTAGCAGAAATTTTTTAAAAAATTGCAAAAAATAAAAGAGGCAGAGTTTCACAAACAAAACAAAATCGTCTCTATTTCTTTATCAAATTTTGAAAGTATGAAAAAAAAGACTTTATGGATAAACCCACTTTTTTATTTGTTTGCAATATTTTTTTTTAAGTTTCTGCTTATATAAGGAAACCATATAATTTTTTTATTCTTCTCGTAAACGATGCAAGGTAGCACAAAAGTGAAAAAGGCGGTTTTTGTAAAGCTTTTTCAAATTTGAAAACTTTTATGTTAGTAACAGATGTTACTGAGAAAAATTCGAAAATTCGGTTTTATGAGAAAAAAAAATATATCTTTGTCACAATAATGGTTTAGGAAACATTCAATTTACAGGATGTTTTCCTTATAGGAGGCCAAATTGAACAAAAAATTGGTAAAAATATAAGTGTGGGTCTTTTGTGAAAATCGACTTTTTATATTTTTAAGCAAATAAAACATTTTGTTCATTTTAAACGTTTTGAATTTTGTTTATAGATTTCGAAAGAAATCGGTAAAACTCACCAGAATCCGGAAAGGATCTGATAATATCTTAATTAAAACAAAACTATGAAATCTTAAGAAAAAAATCCTGTTTTTTTAAAATAGAAATCAAAATTCAAATACTCGTAACTTCGTGGATAATTTTTTTCCCAACATCGAAAAAATACATGTCCCCTAATTTCCTCTAAGAAACAACATATTTCCTTCGCTGAGAAATTCTGCTACTTGAAGAGTAGAATCTGCTAAATTTGAAATGGATTCGATTTTTACAGATTTTGCTATAAATTTTTTCCGTATATCACTGATAAAATAAAATTTATATTACCTGAATGGATTTACTAAATAAGATATAGAATAAATGCACAATAAATACTTTAGTGCTAATTTGCTAATTTGAAAATGTATTCAAAAAATTGTGAATTCATAGAATAATTATTTAATTATGAATTTAAAATCTATCAATACTAAAATCCATCTTGTATGCTGCTTGCAAATAGAATTCACTTTTTGATTGTAATTGATATTCCAGTAGCGCTTTTAGAATTAAATTGAAATGATTGTTTTTTGGTAACTATTTTATTAATGTAATGATTTTGAAACTCACCCAATATAATATAATTGAAAATCCTTACAAAAAGTTTAAAACTGTACATGTGCACTGGCAGAAGAACGAAGAATGAAATAAGAAACCTTTAGTCTTGAAACCTTGGAAAGTATTCGTGAAACGCATTCTCAGGTTCATTGGTCAAATGATTAGCAACTTTAAGAGTTCACTGCACTAAACCTAACGGTCAAAAAGGCGCTAATTTATGACTCTTGTTTTACTTATTTTTCTCATTTACAGCTTTTGACTTGAAACTATTTCCTTTTTCTTTTAATTCTTCAGGTGAATTATCTAAATTATTGAAAATAGTCACAATTAGAACAATAAAATATGTAACTATGATGGTTATTATTTTTCCGTTCTTAAAATATTCAGCGAATCCTTGGAATTTTTGATATTCAATTCACAGAAAATAATCATTATGATGGTCTACGACTGATAGGGAAAATGAAATACGAACATTTTTGTCTGAAAACAAATATGCTAAATTTTCAACTGAGACATTGCATTAATCAATCATTCACATCTTCAGGCTCATGGGGAGTCGAGCTAATTTTGATCAACAAAAACTTTCACCGGAAAAGTTATTCAGAAAAAAAAAAAACATTTCTTATGAAAATAATCATAAGAAAGGATTTATTTAGGCCAGTTCAACTTTCAAAAGATTTCAAGGTATTTTTTAAAAATAACCGTTAGTTTTTCAGATATGACGATCAACTGCTAATGAATTATTCCAGTCGAAGCAAAATTTTCTTAATAAGAATCATTATTTTATTTTTTGTTAAACGTTTCAATTGTGCAACTTTTTAAAAGATTTTAAAATTCAATACATGGGCTTAATTTTTTTCGTAGAATAAAATATACCTACTAATTTTATTATCAACATTGAATAAAATAATCACATATTAAATTAAATAGAATAATAAATTAATAAATAAAAAAAAAGATCTTTCACAAATTACGTAACATTTTTTTCTAAAATTTTCTTCCCTTCCCCGCTCATTTTAAGATAGTGTGAGATTTCCGGCGCACACCCCCCCCCTCTATTTAGTTATCGCAGGATTCACAGTCTCCCCCACTTTTTTCGTTTTTCCACTCTAACGCAAACTGAATTAATAGATCCCAATAAGAAAATTCAACTATTTTTGGTGAAAGTTCATTCCTTTTAGTTGAAAAGTCTACTATTAAATTCTTTTTAAGAATTCATCTTTTCGGTTTAAAAATGCGTCTCTTTTTGTGAAAATGTAATCTATTTTAGTTAAAAATACAACCGTTAAAATTAAATCTTTTTCGGCCAAAAGGTCACATTTGCGGATTAAAAGCTCAACTATTTTGTAGAAAATTCGTGTTTTCAGCTAGAAAATCCAAGAACTTGCTAGAAAATTCAACTATTTTGTGAAAAATTAATTTCTCTGTTTGAAAATTTAACTCTTTTGTTAAAAACTCGTTTATTCTTCTAAAACTTACCTTTTTTAATTGAAAATTCAACTATTCCATTTTTCGTTGAAAATTCACCTTTTTTAGACGAACATTTTTCTCTCTAGTTGAAAACTGAACGAATTTATACAAAATTCGTTCTTTTTATTTCAAAATTG
The DNA here is from genome assembly GCA_932195095.1 of Andricus curvator. Taxonomy (NCBI): domain Eukaryota; kingdom Metazoa; phylum Arthropoda; class Insecta; order Hymenoptera; family Cynipidae; genus Andricus; species Andricus curvator. Next base: position 97,901 of record CAKNYM010053500.1, on the reverse strand, counting down.
ATGTTTTCAACTGAAAATTTAACGATTTGGTTAGAAATTATATATTTTATTAAAAATTCATATTTTCGGGCAGAAAATTCAACTGTTTTATAGAAAATTCGTCTTTTATTGAGAATTCGTTTTTTATTATAGAACATTTTTTTTGGTTGAAAAAGCAACCGTTTCTTTGGAAAGCAATATTTTTTGGTTAAAGATGAAATATTTTGTTGAAAATTCGTCATTTTTGGTGCAATTAATCTGTTTTTGATTTTTAAAAAATCTTTCTTTCATTAAAGTCTTAAATTTCTTTCAAGAATTCATAATTTTTGGTTGTAAATTCAACTGTTTGGTTGGAAGTTGAACTAGTTTTTTAATTTATAAGAAATTGCAAGATTTTATACGCCCCCCCCCCTAAATCATCTTACGTTATTTTCGGTTGACAGCTAAGTGAAATCACGAAAAACATCTAGAATAAAAACTTACGTAACCCAGGTTGAAATACACCACTGGCACAGTACTGGTCCAGTACAGACTGCCAGATTGCAGTGCTGGCGTGTGGAACTGGCGCGGTACTGCACACCAGTACTGGTTCTGTACTGGCAAATCACTGACGTACGAAAATGCCGGAGTTAATTTTAAAAATTGTTAAAAATCATTCAATTGTTTATAGGGCCATACATTCATCATCATACGACTGCATATCGTCCGAATATTATTTATAATTACAAAAGTACCAATTTTAAACTTTTTGTTTAATTTTAACACCGACTATTACTATACTCTGAAGATATAAGAAAAAAGATATTTAAAAAATAAATAATAATTAATTGCGAGTAGTTTGTCTGTAAATCCTAATGCTCCTGCTTAGAATGAATACATATATTAAATTTTCAAACATTATATTACAAATAAGATTTATAACGCTACGGGGTTTCGAACCTACATCTATACCTGAACTATCGCCTAGTAATCGGTAGCCTTAACCATTACTCTATACCTACAGAATTGAAAGTCAATGAAAAAACAATCCTCATAAGCTACATACAGCTCAAAAAAGTTAAAAAAACCCATTTTGTAACTCTTTTTTCTCATTAATTTTTGTATTATCATGCGAAATCATATTGATGTAAAGTAAATGAACTGTTAACGGAAATATAAATAAAATAATTTTTCAATAAATAATTTAAATAGATTACAATTTTTCTTCGTGTATTATTTTGTTTTTTCGCGTTTTAGACCATTTTATAACTGTTGGTGATGCAATAAAATGTAATTTTTAATGAGCATTTAAAATTTGTAACGACGGAACTTAGAAATTTTATCGCGTACTGCGACCAGTTTTTTAATAACAAATTTTTTTTAACTTTCGTGTGAAGTTTTGCTTTTTAGGTGTTTTAGACTATTTTACAACGATTAAGAATTTATTAATTATTCACCTCCAATTCACCCAAATCTTGTACTAGACACCTGTCAGCATGAACTCTTGTGCCAGACTGTCAGTTAATAGGAAAATGATTGACACGCCGAATGGTGAACTCCTGATTCGCATTAACCCTGGTAAATTCACTTTTGGTTCAATATCATTCAAACCTGTCTCTGAAGCAAAGAAGATGCACGAATTATGGAAATATATAATATTATTATAATTATATTATATCATTATAGAAGCACGAATTATAATAATTTCTAACAAGATAGTATCACGTAATTGACACTATAAAACACATATGTTGATATGGTACATGTAATTTAATGAAATCATTAGGTAGTGAATTAATTAAAATTGGTTTGAAGTTAAAAATAAATAGTATTATGAAAGATATTTTAGACTTGATGGAATTAAAATTGGATTATATATAAATTTGAAAACGTTAAAATTTAAAATATTTCAAAATTTTGAAGTTAAGATAAGGGGCTGCCCATAAACTGGATGAACTATAAGCTGCGATGATGAATCAGGACTAATTAAAAACATTAAAATATCAGACTTAACAGCCCAAAATACTCTGAAGCCAACGAAAATAGGGTGATTTTTAAACTAAAAATGGATTATTGTTCTTCCAAAAGATGCATTTGCAACAAAATATATGAACTTTTAACAAAATTGGTGAATTTCGAAGCCAGAAAGGCTAATTTTCTCCAAAACAGTTGAATTTTCAACCCAAAAATATCATTATTAAACAAAACATATAATGTTCTAGAACATATTTAATTTTTGAATGAATAGTTAGATTTTTAACCCAATAGTTGACCTCTCTACAAAAAATTGGTAAATATCTAACCAAAAATATGAATTTTTAACAACAAAATTTATTTTCAGGCAAGTAGTTTAATGTTCTAGCAAAGTATGAAAAAAAAAAGTTAATTTACAACCAATGAACCTTTAACCAAAAAAAGATTAATTTTCATCTAAGCAGTTGCAATTTCAACAAACCCGGATGAATTTCCAACCAAAAGGATTAAATTTCTACCAAAAAAGCAGAATTAATCAAAGATACAATGTACGTAGAAGGAAGGAACGTCGAATAATTATTATAGATACGGAATTGAAAATTGTGGAGACAAGATAGCTCATGGACAGGTAGAAGCATTTCATTAAATGATCTTAAACAATTTTGGGCAGCACTCCATATTTCTAGGGTGAAATTGTTTAAGATTATCTAATAAAATATTCTGCCTGCCCATGAGTGGAGTAAAAATCAAACAAATTTTTATTTTAAAAAACTTTCATTAAGAACATGTTCTTGTAACTCTCAACCATCTTGTCTTTGCAATTTTCAATTCCGTATCTATGACTGTTAGGCGTCGCTTGAGGAAAGCTTGAAATAAATTTTTTTTATTATCATTATACCATTAAGCCATATCCCTTTCGGAGTTAGCGTTCCTTTCTCGTTTCTAGCCAGGGATCAGTCGAGAAAATTGAGGAAGGAAATTGTACGAGGCGGTATAGGTGGGATGGGGGTATAGATTTGTAGATTTATCTATAATTCCCATCTTATTTATTTGAATAACACGTTCCTTCCGCAACACTGCTTCGATCCAGGTCGCTCATCCATCTCTCTAACAATTACCCCAGGCGAAGAGCTTCAGAAACTCACCATTTTAAGCTCTCCACTTGAGCCTATTAGTATCCAAGGTCCTTCGTTTCATGCGTCATTCACTTCACTGACACACTTCATCATGCGTTTCTCATAAACTATTTGTCGCGAAACTTTTCTGTCCTGGTCTATCTCTTTAGCTTCCTTCACGTCCATGGATTTCCTCCTGCAAGTTATTGTGTTTCTATGGCTTTTTATATCTTTTCGAATTAGGGTCTCATTCACACATTGTAGTCATTTTTTCCTTGGTCTGCCTCTGGGTGCGCTGCCATTTACTTTACCTCGATAAACTTGTTTCGTCAGTCGTTCATCTTTCATTCTCTTAACATGCCCAAACCACCTCAATAAATTTCTTTGACTCTTGTCAATAGTGTCTCATCTATACCACATTCTTCGAGGATTTTTACTTTACTGACACTGTCTATTAGCGTTTTACAGCACACCATGCGCAGGTGTTTCAAACACCATAATTTTTGTTTTATTCACGTTAATTTCGAGAGCCAAGCTCTTCATGCTAGTATTCAGTTTGCTCAACACTCTCTGCAAGCCTTCGGTAGACTCTACCATAGAAACCTTATCATCTGCAAACTCTAACCCACGCACCTTTACTGTCCTGAGATCCACACCTTCTTCGTCTAAGAGAGCTATTCTTAAACACTAGTCCATGAATATAATAAATGGCCCTGAGCATATAACGCATTCTTGCCAACACCTTGCCTAATATCGAACCAGTCACTCAGTTGCCTATTTACCCTCACACTTGCTTTGCTACCTACATATATTGTTTTTGTTACTTGTAGGAGTCATCCATTGACTCCCCAATCTTCCAATACTTCCCAAAGTTTACTCCTATCTACCTTGTAAAATGCTTTTTCTAGGTCAACGAATGCACAGAAAATTTTGTTGTTTACAATCAAACTTTTTTCTGTTATCTGTCTCAAGCTAAATATCTGATCCGTACATGATCTTCCTGGCATAAATCCACATTGAACTTTCCATAACTTTTCCTCTAAGATTTTTATTACCCTATGTATAAGTATTATGAAGTTTGTAAAAGAATACTAGACTAGTAGGTCGAAAACCGTCGCTACATCGACAAACTATATATAACCTCGGTAGATGACAAAATTAACATCAATGTTAAATAGAAAAGATACATTTAAAATTTAAAATATTAATTTCCAATCGAAAATGGAAGTTATGATTTCAGTTAGGAAAATTAATTCTGAAACAAAACAAAAACAATTTTTTAACCGGAGAGATACCTTTTTACTAAACAAGATCAGTTTTCAATGAAAAAGGGAATAATTATATTTTCAGAAGAACAATTTCATTATATTTTTAGTTGAAAAAATTAATTTTAAACCAAAAATGAAACGTATTTTAAACAAAATAGTTTTAAAAATTAGTCAAAGTGGGCGCCGAACGCCTACAAAAAAAGGGTTACATAGGCTATGAAGACGTTAATTAATTCTTAATAGAATCTTGAAGAATTTTTTTTTAATTTCGTAAACCAAATTTTTTATTATTTTTAAAATTATTATTTTTTTTAAATAGTATATTACATCACAAGTAGGGTCAGGCACGTCTTTAACGCGGAGCGGTCAATGTTCGCAGGATAAGTAGTAAAACCATGGCCGAAAGCTTTATTACGTTCGAGGGGTAAACCACTTTAAAATCAGCGAGACAACGTTCAGTGTTTATGGACGTTGTGCTCTGATTTTTCGATATCGGTGACGCTAAAGTAACATTGAAGGCTTTTTAAATATTTGTTTTTAGTCACACAAATATTGAAATTACTTACAATAGAAGAAGTATTATCAGTTTGTTTTTAAGCTAATAGAAATATAAAGATTATAATATGCTTGAGAAAGTTAGAAAATATTTTTAAAGATTCCAGGTGTGTCAAAAAAGAATCTAGAAGATTTAAAAAAAGGTATTTTACAAGATTTTACAAACTATTAGGAAAAGTTCGAGCCTCTTTAGAAGATATTTAGGACTTTTAGAAGTTTGGAAGAAATAAAAAGTATTTGATAAATTTTCGGAACTGCTTCCAAGTTTTAAAATATTTGTAATCTATTCCAAACCTCTTAAATTCCTAAAATATATTTTTAGCTTACTCGAATTTTTCTTTAAATTTTAAAAAATCATTCAAAATGTAAAAAATTGCCTTAAAATCTTCCAAATTTTTCTAGAAATTTTAAGAAAATTTGTTCATTCACTTAAAACCTTTCAAAATTCTTTCGACGCTTTTCAAGTTTTGGTTTGAAATCTTTGAAAAAAATCTGCATTTTTTTAAATCTTTACAGTTTAAAATTCTTTTTCAATCTCTTAAAATCTTGTAAATACTTTTCGAATTTACTCGATTTTATTTTTTTTATTTTTTAGCCCTACCAAATTGAAACATTTTTTTTTCAAAATCTTCTACTCTTTTTCGAAATTTAAGGAAATCTTTTGAAATCTTTTTCAATTTTCTCTTAAAGTTCATTTTTCAAAATAAAAAATCATAGAAATTTTTCCCATAAATCTTCAGAAACTTCTTTTTCTAATCCTTTCAAAATTATCAAACCTTCTAATATTTTTAAATTATTCCAATTTTTGCAGCAGGTCCGGAAAGTTACAATTTAAAGTCATCAGCATATTTAAGGTACTTACAAAATTTTATAGGTGCAAGTGTGGACCGCTGCGGGACCCCACTCTTAACTACCACCCATTTAGACATGTCAGCATTACTAGTCTTTACACTTTGTGAACGATTACTTAAATAGGAGGCAAACCACTTTATTGCTGAATTGGACATTTTGAATAATTTAAGTTTTTTTGAAAGTAAACTGTGGTTCACTGTGTCAAAGGCCTTAGAAAAGTCAAATAGTACCACAACCGTAATCTCTTTTTATCGATCGCCAGCTTAACATCAGTAGTGATTTTGAGGGACGCTGTGAGTTTACTGTGTTTGGATCTGAAGCCCGATTGCATAGGGTCTAATAATTTATTTTTATCTAGATAATTTGTTGATTATTGTATGTGCGAAATTCGTCAAGTGGCTTTGATAATGCGTTAAGGATAGAAATTGGCCGGGAGTCTTTAGTAGAAGTAGGATTGGATATTTTAGATATAGGTCGGATTAGTGCCTTTTTCCATATATCTGGAAAAATTCCACATTATAGAGATGCATTATAAATCTCCAATAATATTGAAAAAATAACTGGGAGAGCTAACCGGATCATTTTTATGAAGATTCCATCTATACCGATCGCATTTTAATTAACTTCTGTTACTTCCTTAAAGAAAGTCTCAGGAGTAATATCAGAAAAAAAGAAATCATTATTGTCGAATGTTTTCAAAGGTGAATTGGAGGCGGCAGTTGGAAGTAGTGTCGTAATGGGTTTTAACATGAATGAAGTAAGGAAATCACTAGCATAGAAACACTCTTTTTCATTGATTAGTGTATGATTTCGAGTCAGTATAGGAGTAGGTTTAGGTGGGAGATTACTATAAATTTGTTACTCAATGTTGACAAGATCATGGTTAGATAAGAACGGAATTGCATACTGTGAATAGGACAGTATTTTGTCAAGGTCATCTAAAATAATTAAGTCTATGCGTGTACTGGTAGAATCAGAGTGATGAGTGGAGTTCTGTTTTCTTCAAAATTCATAATCCTAATATAAAATTGTATGAAACTTTGTAATCATATTTATCATCCTAAAAATTTCTATAGTTTCAATTTTTAATTATAGTCTTAAATGCAAAATTTTAAATTAGTTGAATTTTTGAGGCCTTGAAACTAAGGTTTTTTCGCTTCAAAATCCAGCAGGTCAAAAATGGAGGACAAAACTGAATTTTACTGATTTTGAATTAAGATTCTTGCATTTATTTGTCAAAATAAGAATTCAGTCATATTAATGAATGTTACACAAAATCAGCCAAATTCATATTTGTCTTTAGAGAAAATCTGCAAACGCAGATATTATTCATTTTATGTATATCTGTTAGATGTGATAGGGGAGCGGCGGCAAATGCGGCGCGGCGGCTAATGTGGCGCGTTCGAGTTTTCGAATATTAACGCACTTTCTGCTTGTGGAGATAGTTTCATTAAATGTATATATGTTTTCAACCTTAAATTATTCAAAAATTGTGATAATTAAATTAATTGTCTGATTTTTATGACGAAAAGTTAGTTTTTGTTCTTTCGCTTGTATTGTCAGAGTAACTAAAAACAAGTAAAAAATTACAGAAGTTTCGTGTAAACTTATACAATTTTTTGGAAATATACTGTTCCGAGTTTCTTGAATGCTTTAAAATTTAACATTTTGAGTAAAAATAATTAACTTTTATGTAAAAAATCTTTATTAAATGCTATTCACATGCGATTAATATGGCGCATTCAGAACTAAAATCGGCAGGTAACTTGGCGCACAAGTTTGTGGTTTGTTTTGATCCGAGAATTTTGTAGTAACAAAGTGCCGGTTTTAGTTAGAAGGTAAGAAATATTTACTCAAAGTAATAATATTTAATTTCTAATATGTATAAAAAAGTTTTATTCCAATAATTATCGTGTATTTTAGAGTTATTTTAGAATAATTGTATTTTGAAATCGTTTTACCAGTTTTCGGGTTAGGTTGGTTCTGACAAAATAAATAATTATAAGGTTTAGAGTAATGATATTATTTGAATGTTGAATCATTATAACTGTTTTGTAAAAGAATAAAATTTACTTATTGTGAATATAATTTTCATTTATTGTTTATAAAACGTCTGTAAGCTTATCTTAAAATACAACATTTGTAGCACTCCTCAAATTATTGTGAGACAATCTGCACTGTTAAAAAAACATTTTTTCTTCAAATTTCGGCAGAAATAATCCCTCAAATATGTTAATAATATTAAACGTAAATATATTTATCTTATTTTTATTAAATTTTACTAATTTTTCTTCATAATTTGTTTTTTATTCAATAATTATGAATTGAAATCGAACCGTGCCACATTACCAAACAAGGTAGGACAACTTGGCGCAGATGCACTTTTTGGAAAACACATTAATTAACTGTTTAAAGAACTTCAATTAAATGATCTCCATGCATAGAGCATTGGTAAGATATTAGCCTAAACAAAATATATTTTATTACAATATTTTACTTTATATTTGAATTTTAATCGTGCGTTTTCCTTTATGTGCGCCGCATTCGCCGCCGCTCCCCTAGTTCATTGAATTATGGTACTCGCTTCAAAGATTCTTTCAACTCTTAATATATAAAAATTTGTTGTTATGGTTTTTTAAATTGTTCATGTTTTTAATATTGAGAAAAAGAAGACCAGGGATGTCAGCGCGCGCTGGGTGCGCGTGCTAGTTCTTAATAATTGCTAAGCAATGATACATTGATAACTCAGTTTATCTCTTTTATTCTAATTATTCACAACGAGAAATAAAAATTTCTTACAGATAGAAAAAACTTTATTTATTTCGTACCAAAAAATATTATATACATATCATATACTTGAAGGGTCTCAAAGAATAACATATAAGATCCTAAATCACAAAATCAAAATTGTTCAGAAGAGAGAAAAAAATACACTCAAAAATCAGATTAATAATTCAAAAAAAAAAACGAAAGGCTACTTGCCAGATATCGAAGAGCTGGATTTAGCTATAAAAAGATTAATTCGAGAAAGTGACTCAGAACCGACTTGCAGTAGGCCAAAGTTAAATTTTGGTAAAAACTATCTACCTCAAAAAATAATATGACTAATTCTGAAACCTTGCTAAAAAGCTGTTATAAAAATCTTTTTTCTAGCTGCTTTTTTTGTAAATAAAAAAGATTTTTCAAAAGTTGGCGTTCATGCTATTATGTTCAGACACCCTTCAATTTTTTTATTTTATATTATTTTATTTCGAGAATTTAATCATAACCGTTGCTGTTATAATTTAAGAAGAAATTTAGTAGAGAAAAGGGACAAGGATAAATGAGGTCACAATCTTCCCTCATATGATGCGCCAAATCATAATCGTCCGTACTTGTTTTTGATTTGATAGGATTACTGAAACAAAAAAATTTGCTTACTAGATTCTTGAGTTTATAGAGAAAATAAAAAAAGTTATTAAATCCTTACCTAAGAATGACTCGCAAGAGGTCTTCGATCAGTGATTCACCGGGAGGATTTAGAAGTGTTTTAGCCTCACAAATTGTTCTCAAAATGCAAGTTTTGCCTGGCAGGTCATAGCTGATGAACAGAAAAGATTTTTTTCAACATTTGAAAAGGGATACTTGAATTTAAAATTTTAATTTTCGTTATTACAGTGTTCTTTAATAGAATTAAAAATGTTAATTTTTCAAGTTTACTCACTTTTCCAAGGCCAATTCAAGAGTAGAGTATAATTCTCTACGATGACGACGATTCTTCCAATATGGTTTTCGATAGTACGTTTTCCTCATAGGATATTTTAGCTTTAGTTTCGGTTGCTGCTTTGGTTTCGGCTTTGGTTCATCAGCTGCACTTGGTATTGGCCAAACAACATCGAATTCGTGGAGTTGATTCCAAGTAAATCCTTTTATTGGAATAGTTTTCAATGCCGATAATGTCATCTAATGAAGAAATTTTCAATCATATATAACTAGGCTATTAATAATAGGATAATAATAATCTATAAAAGTTTGAAGCTAATAGATTCCGTTTGCATCTGAAAAATCCCGTTCTCAGTACGAAGTAAGTTCCTAGTGATGATTTTGCTTTTTATTTTCTTATTTTGAGATTATTTTTAGATCTATTAAGCTTCTATACATTTTTGAGACTAATAGTCTCTCTGACAATAACTTAAAGCATCTTCAGCAACAATCAAAATTTTCATAGCAAGTTTAAGTTGTCGGTAATTTGTTGATTTAATTTTTTCATAAAACTTATATGTGTTACAAGCCAATTACTTGTGTTTTGTTGTTAATCATAGTTTGATCCATACGATGTATATTCTGTTTGTCATTTTAAAAAAAGTTTTGTATTTAATTTTTAATTCAATACAAAGTTTAAATTTATAGTTTTTGAAATTTAAAGTTTGCATCTATCAAAACGTAAAGTTGAAAATTAAAAATGAACATTTTGAACATTTTTAAAAATCATTAATAACTAAATATTTTTGAGGTAGCTTCACAATTTTCCGAGCCTCTTTCTACTGCTTGATTGTAAGTTGGACTACTTTAAACAAGTTAGTGAATTTCCTATTGATCTTCCAAAATGACTTAATAACTTCGGTCTTTGTTTTTAATTCCTGCTGGGATAAAACCTGATATTTTAAGATTACTGTAATTCGATTAAAATTAAAAATTAATTTAAGTTTATGAAAGCTGATGCAGCTATTTTAATATTAATTTTAGTTTATGATTATTAATTATATTATGTAGTAATTTCAACTTAAGTATATATATTATCTATAAATTGATAATTAATTTTACCAGAAAAAAGCACGTAATAAGCACGGGTAGCACACTTTTTTTGCTAGTTTTTGGTCTTATCAATTAATTATATGAAGTTTAGAAATTCTTTTTGAATAAAATAATTTAAATATTTCTAATTTTGAGCATTTTTGAGTAAAATAATAATATAAACAAATGATACATCGTCATAAATAAATAATAATATAAATGATAAATAATCATAAACTTACCACGAATGCACTTCCTTTTGGAAAGACTAACGCTCTTTTTCTTATCCTATGAGTATTCTGTGATCTTGAACTAAAGTTATTTAACTCTGTCTCGTTTTGACACACCTCATACTGTAAAGTGAAACTAAAAATTGCAAAAAGTATAAAACTTTTGAACATAGTTTCCATATTAATACTGAAGGTTTCTCTTTGGTGATTTGAAGACGTTCCGAAATAAATTGAACTCATCGTTTTCAAAAACCAGAAACATGGTCTCTCATAACGGAATCATGTTTAAGACAACGTGACAGCAAGCTTTCGTGTTTAAGGTACCAGTTATCAGGTTACTGTGGTACCTTGTCACGAGTTATAAAAAGTTAGACGCGTTGTATATTTTTCATTAGGTGGACTGACGAACGTAAAATGTTGAATTTAGTTCCATAACGGAAAAACTTATTATGAGAAATAATTTAGCCGCTTTAAAAAACTCTAATTGGGTATCAAAATTAACGCATTTTGATGCGGATCAAAATATATTTTATCGTAAATAAATAAATATTCATTAGTGGCTTCTACCAGTATATTCGTTGTTTAGTGATGCATTTCGATACAGATCTGTATCCTCTTCAAGTTATTTTTTGCAATAAATTGTTGAAGCTAAAAAACAGATAGTTTACAAATATCATTATACAATTAGTAGCATTCATCTATTAATAAGAAAGTACATACATTACCCAATTTACAATAAAATTTGTGTTATTTTCGGTCTAGTTGACATGGTGGTAAAATTATCAGATTAAAAATTCCATAATAAACATTCAAGCATTGTTAAAAATACTTTATTAACAAATGGTTATCCCATAGAAGTGGTAAAAGTGAAGATAGCTAAGCGTTACAAAACTTTTACAAAATCAAAAAATGCGAATAATCAAATTACAGATCTTCTAACCCAAAATAAGATTATTTCAATGCCATACATTAATGATTTCGATGAAGTTCTTTTCAGAATTTTGAATAAAAAAAGCAATATTTTAATTTTTTTCTCCATTGAAATTACCTTCAATATACTTTTTTCAAACGTTAAAGACTTAATTGATAAATCAAAGTCAATATTATTTGTAGAATATCATATTTACGGTAAAAATATCACGTAACATCCCAATTTAACCTTAACAAACTAATATAACGTATAACTCGATAGCTCATAAGTGCCACATGTCTGTCTTCAAATACCACCTGAAAATGTTACTAATGATTATCAATTATAATCCAGGATGTTGTCCTGAGATCCTTATTAATCTAAAATGTTTCTCCTGAAATTTTTCAATAGCTCAGGTTTTTTTACGAAGAATTAGTTAAATTAAATCTATCTTTTTCAAGGTTATGTTTTTTTATTGCTACAATTTGCTGTTTTTGGAAACATTTCTACTATAGTAAATATAAATAATCTTTAATAATTTTCTCTCAATCACCTTAAACTGTCTGATAAAGTAAATATATACTTTTGTTCTTTTATCATGAGAGGTAGAAGCCACAAATGGATATTTATTCATTTAACCAGTCTAACCAAAATACTTTTTTTAAATTATCTTGCTCCAAAATATATATTTTATTGTTGTCCCTAAATTATTGTGTACAGTTTGTGTTTGTATTTCCACACTCAACGTTTTTCCTTCTAATTAGAAAAACATAGGTCTAGTTTGAAAGGACTTAAAAATTGAATAGCATGATTAATAAATTTACATTTTCGAAGAATATCAGATAGTCGGTTGAGTCGAAAATAAAAAATTCTCGAATTCGAAATTACTACAACGCGAAAAAATAGCGTAATGGGATCCTAAAGAAGTATAATTAATTTGGAATCGATAAATACGCAGCTTGGTTACCTGCGCACCATACAGATGTTTTAAAAATGTTTTGTTCGCAGAGTTTTGTAATTTACCTGAGTTTTAAGTTTTCTTTATATTTCTGGAGGTCAGCAAGGTTTTTCCAATTTTATGCGGATTTCAAGGAAAAATTTTCTAAGGGATAATTCCTATTTAATTCACCCACCGTTTCAGAAAAAATACTCAACACCTGTGTAAATAGTAGAGCGACATTTTTAAATTCTGATTTTGGTACTTAATGAAATTATCTTCACAACTTGTGGTTAAATTTTTTCTGAACATGGGCGAATTTTCTTAGCACAAAATTACACTAGAAAAAAAGCGACAGGGCCCAAAAATCAAAATTGGAAAAACGTTTTGACACGAAAACACATTTTGAATTTTAACAAACTTTTTTTAGTGTTGGAGGTTCTGAATGTACTTGACATTTGTAGGACGTTTTTATTACATATTTAAGAATAACATACTTTAACTTGATCAAATTCTGATCATTTTTACATTCTCATTCTAATGAGAAGGTATTGGTTTTATGTAAAATTTGACATAGTCGGTTTTCATCAAATGTCCACGTTTTGAGACCTCCTGAGTCAGAAAAAACGATTTTTACGAAGGTGTCTGTCTGTCTGTAGTCTGTAGTCTGTCTGTCTGTCTGTCTGTCTGTCTGTCTGTCTGTAGCCACGATAACTTTCGAAAAAATGATCAGATTTGATTGAGCTTTGGCACACTTTTTTATGGCCGAAAAATAGAGAACGAGTTCGTTAACCAGCTATTTTGGATGAAAATCCAAAAAGTGAGCACATTTTGAAAATTTTTGAGACCACTTTTTTGAAAGATTTGAAAATTCTATGTACAGTTATTAGTAGTACGCAAAATGACGAACAAAATATTCTTATGACTTTTCGTGATAAAAAAAAAATTACTGGAGTTATAGCATTTTCAAAATTCCAAAAAACAAACGAAAATGAACATTTTAAGCCGAAAAACGCACGATATGAAAAAAAGTCAAGAGGAGAAAAACGTTGATTCCTGAACACCCTATAATATTTTCATGACAACTTTTTGAATTTTTCGAAAAATAAAAAATTCAAATTTTGATCGCACAAAAAATTAATGAAAAATCAAAAAAGCCATTTTGCTGTAAAACTATGCAAGATACCAGAAAAGATCATCTCACCAAAATTGTGCACCTAAAAAAGATCTACAAATTTCTTATCATTCACTTTTTGATATGACGCGTAGTTTTTGTTTTATTCGTAAAAAACAGCATTGAAAATAGAAAAATCAAATTTTCAGACGAATATTACCAGCTACGAAAAAATGACCGAAACAAAATTTGTTCATCCATGGAAGAGGTACAAATTTATTGTGACTCATGTTTCGATAGGATGCGTGGTTTTTGTTATATTCGTGAAAATAACATTGACAGTAAAAAAAATGAAAGTTTTGAAAAAACAATGCAAGGTACGAAAACATATAAATGAACAAAAATTGTGCATTCAAAAAAGACTTACACACCCGTAATCAATTTTTGTGGTAAGAATATATTCAAAATGAAAAAATTAACTTTTTTGATAAACGGCACAAGCTAAAATAAAATGTTAACTAATAAAATTTGTCGCCTCAATTATATCATTACTTTTCATTTGAAATCAAATACAAATTTAGTAATTTGTATATGAAGAACATATAACACGAAGCACAAAGTGCGCGCTCAGTGTATTTACCAAATCGCACGCCGTAAGTGCGCTCCAACTTTTTTGTTTCTATCATACGGTTCAAATGATTTTCAAATCAAATATCGAGCGCGATGCGCGAGTGTCTGGATGAGAATGTGTTCCTTAAGGTCGATAGAACCTTGAGTAAATAGAGTTCCTTTTCAGTCTAAAATAAAAGCAAATTTAACAATCACTTAATATGTAGAGGTTTTGATAATTTTATAATATTCGCAAACAAACTTTTTCTTTTCATCGAAGTCGAACACGAAGTTTAAAAATCTAGAGGAGCCTAGCGTAAAGCGCGATGCAAATACGCCCGAGCGCGTAGCGCGAGGTGAATACATAATCGAGCGCGAAGCGCGAGATAAATATATGATCGAGCGCGAAGCGCGAGATCCAACAGTCGCGCGCCCTAGGCGCGCTCAAACTTGCGAGCGAAGCGAGCCGCGCGCGAAGCGCGCCATGAGAATGTGCCCGCGAAGCGGGCAGATTTTTTTCATCACAGTTATGTAAAGTATGAGCGGAGTCCTTCAAATTTCATTCGAATTCACCTCATCTCCATAAGATTAGATATTAATTTTGATAACATTTTTCTCATGACTGAAGCTCTGAGGCTTCACAAAACTTGGACGGAATATTTTTATTGATAATAACTGTTAATGTACAAAATTAGGAAAAAAATCTAATCAATTGAGTTTCAGTTTGAGTATCCTTGAGAGTAACTTACATTTTTCGAAATGGAAAACAGTGAGAAAAAATTTTATTAGAATACATAAAAGCGAATCATGACTACATTGCTGCATGATTAATTAAAGTTTTGGTTAATTCTACTAAGTATTTGTTTGACGACTTAATCGCTTGATTGTATCAATCAAATTTTTGGTAGATTAAACCGAAAAATTTATTGCAATCAACGAAACGTTCTGCAATTTCCAAAAAAAATTGGTTTTAATCGAAAACAAATTTTTCTGAGTGGGATTTTAAGGAGTTAGAAGAGATTTCGAAATATTTCAAAGTAAGTCACGAGATTTCCAAGTATTTTGAGGATTTTCTGTGATGCCGAAGTATTTCACGATTCTAAAGGATATCAGGGGATTTTAATGGTATTTTAATGATTTAAAGGGAATTAAAGAGATTTCATAAGATTTCAAAAGGTTTGCAAAGATATAAAAAAAATTTAACGGATTTTAAGAGATTCAAAGTACGGATTTCCGAAAATCATAAAGGATTTTGAGGTATGTTAAGAAATTTCAATGGCTATTAAAGATTTTAATATATTTTCAGAGATTTGAGGAGATTCGGAAAGATTCCCACGTTTTTAAAATTTTTCAACTAATTCTAAAACTATTCAAAAGATTTCAAAGTATCTTATCAGATTTCAAAATATTTTACTGAATTTCGAAGATTTTCAAAGATTTTTATAGATTTTAAAGACTTTCTACCAATTTCAGCGATTTAAAAGGGTTTTCCAAGATTTCAAAGGATCTCGTAAGATTTTGATGGATTATAAAGGATTTTAATAGGATTTTACAGATTTTAAGCGATCTTAAGGATTTTCGCCGTTTTTAGGGGGGTTAAAGGGATTTCAAGAGATTTTAAAGTATTTTACGGAATTTCGAAGGATTTTAAATAATTTTACACGATACAGAAATATTTTCACGAATTTTAAAGGACATCAGGAATCTAAAGGAGGGTCAAGCGTTACTAAGTTGTCGCACTTTAGAAACTGAATTGAAAATATATTGAAAAAGAATATAATATACAATTTCCGCGAAAATTGTAGACCCTCCACCGAAATTAATTTGAGAGAAATTCAGTGTTCAACATGATTATTTGAGCATTTGCTGTAAGAACTACTCACCTTCGTCCATACATCAAAATCGTTATCAATTCCAAAAACGGGAGTCTAATGCACAAAGAAAAGAACACTCACAAATTGCGTCAAAATAAAAACTAATTTTTTTATTTGAAAATTGAACTTTTCTAGCTGAAAATTTAACTATTTGGTCAGAAGTTCAACTATTTTGGTTAAAATTTATCTCCTTTACTTGAAAGGTCAACCATTTGGTTTTTAATACAACTGTTTAGTTACAAATTAATTTATTTTTTGTTAAAAATTCGTTACTTTGGGTTGAAAATTTTTATCTTCTTGTAGAAAATCTTTTTAGCTTCTAAATTCAACTGCTTTGTTGAAAATGCAATATATTTCTACTAGAAATCTCAGGAATCCTAAGCGATTCATATTGAATGCAATATAGTATCTAGATTGATTTTGTTTAAAAGAAATTGTTCCGCTATTATTTCTTTATTTTTGTGAAAAACACCATTTATCCCCTCCTTTGAAAGCATTTTGGCTGCGAAGTCTGATATTTTAGTATGTTCAACGATGGACTATTCGCTTTGCAAATCTTGTTCAAAGTCACTATATAGAATTAAAAAACCGGAAGATACAGAATCACGGCAGTCAGGTTAAGATTTGCAAGATTACGGAGATCCCATGATTCAGGAGACTCAAAAACAATTGAAAAACAGTTTTAAGTCTCGCCGGAGATCTCGGAAATCTTCGAAAGATCTTTGAGAGATCTTATTAAATCCATCGGGTTACAGTAAGAGATCTGCAATCTGAAATCGCTAATTCCGATCTTTAAAGAGTTTGGGATCACGGGATTTACTTTATTTTGGAAGTGAATAATCCCTCCATATTTAATTATACTTGATTCGCTACTGAAACCTGTAGTTCACCACACGGTAACGTAGGTAAAAAATAGCTCAAAATTGGTAACGTATAGTTTATGGACGGCCCCTTATAACATCCATGAAGTTAGAAATACTCTCCCTTGAACTACACAGAAAGAACACCCAGGTGACAATTCCGCCCTGGGACCTGCGAACGGTTCCCCCACTACACGGCTTCCCCTTACTCAGCCGAACTACTACCGTCGAGCCTGGTCAGCGGGATACCTTTGTACCTAATGAGGACTAGAATGCGAAATCTCAAATTTTTTCAAATGAGCACTTGGTAATTGATAAATATAATATTCGAAATCTGCTAATTATAACGATTCGAACGATATGTTATTTGAATTAAAAAATTGAAAATTAAAGAAGAAATGTTCAAGTTTATGTGAAATTTTATGAACAAATTTTTCAGTATTTTCATCAAATCCACTGCAGTAGCTTTAATTTATAGGTTGGCTAGAATTTGGCCACATTTGAAAACTTATTAACGAACATCATAAATTTAGTATAAATAGTGTCATCCGTAGCTCAATTTGGAAACTCATTAACAAACATCATACATTTTTTTTACTGCTCAACTAATTTGTTTTCGAAAGTTAATTAAAAATACTATTTTAACACATAAAAAGCAGAAAATAAAGGATTTTCATTCGTTTTTAAAATCTAACTTTAGAAATTTTGAACATTACCAAAACACTAAATTGTATTTGCTTAAGTGTCGAAAAAAAAATTTTAACTGAATTCGGCCAATTTTGAAAATAATTATTGATCATTTCGAAATTTTCCAAACCTAATTTTCATACCAAAGAAAAAGGAATGTTCAAAAAAGGAGTTGAATTTTTAACCAAGAAAGATTTTGCAGTCAATAAGGAAAAAAAATCTCAGCCAAAATGTTAAATTTTCAATCCAAAAAGACGAATTTCTGACAAAACAGTTTAGTTTTCAACGCAAAGATATCATTTTTAACCAAAAAAGTTTAATTTTCAACACAAAAATATGAATTTTCTACCAAATTAATTGAATTTTCAACTGAAAAAGATAAATTATCAAGCAAAAATTGAATAGTTACATTTGCAGTTGAAAAATTTCTTTTTAACTAAATGAAAACGAATTTTCAACAAAACGGTAATAATTTCAACGAAAGAAATGAGTTTTTTACTAAAATAATAAGTCTTTAACTACAAAAATGTATTTTTAACAAAGAAACAAATTTTAACCAAACAGTTGAATTTTCAACTGAAAAGATTATTTTTCTACCCAAAAAGATTAATTTGTAACAAAATACATGAATTATCACAAAACTATTTAAAATTGGGGAATTTTCAACCGAAAAAATGAATTTTCAACCAAACATGGAATAGTTGAATTTTCGGTCAAAAATGATTAACTTTAAAGCAAAAGAAAATGATTTTCATTAAAAACTGAGAAAATGTTTAGTGAATTAATAATTTGGAAAAAATTCGAGTAAGTTTAAGATATATTCAGAAGTTTTGAGAAGATCCAAACTTAATTTAAAACTGGAAAATATTTCGAAAAAAAAAAATAAATTTAGATTTTTGAAGATTTCGAGAAGAAATTTCGAAGCTTTTTAAGGTTCTTTAAAAGTTTTTAGAAAATGAACAAATTTCTTAACTTTGCTGGAAAAATTTACAATTATCTTTTATCTGAAAAAATTAAGTTTAAGAGAATATTTAAAAAGCTTGAAAAAAATTTTGAATAATAAATAATAATTGAACAATTATTAATTTGGAAAATAATCAAGTAAGGTTAAAATATATCTAGAAGTTTTTAAAGATTCCAAAATAATTTAAAACGTGAACAAATTTCAAACCCCATAACATTTGAAAGCTTTCTAAGCATTATGAAAGGTTTCAAATGAATAAAAACATTTTATTAAAATTCCTAGGAAAACTAAAAATGAATTTAAAATCATTTTTTTTTTATATTTCAAAATAGAATCTGGAAAGTTTTAAAGCAATTTTTTTTTATTGCCAGATTTTCAAAAAATTGTAGGAAAAATTCAAGTTTCAAAATAATAAATAAAAAAATTTGCATTAGATTCCTGGAAAATTTTTTTATGATTTTTTAAAACAAGTTTGTAAGCGAATATTAAAAACGATTTTAGAACCAATTTCGATGTATGAATTAATGTTTCTAGCTTAAAATTGCCTAAAGTTATATAATTTTTAAAATTTATACATTTTTTGATTGATTCTTCAATGTTGGATTGTTACACATTTTGGGACAGACTTTTTTTCTTTATCGACTGGAAAATCTTTCTTGGTTAAAAATTCAACTCTTTTTGTAAAAATTCCTTTTTTTTTTGGTTTGAAAATTAGTCTGTTTTGGTTGAGGCTGAAGTTAATAAAAAAAAAATAAAAAAAACAGAAGTGCCAGTAGTAAAACCTAAAACGTCTGGAGACAGTAATATCAAACGTATTATTTTTGAAAGGAGGAATAATTATTTTCAAAATTTGCCGAATTCAGTTTTAACTTTTTTTTTACACTTAAGCAAATGCAATTGTCCGTTTTGGTCTCTGTTCAAAATTTCTAAAGTTAGATTTAAAAAACGACATTTTTGATATTGTCTCCATATCCTGCTTTTCATGTGTTAAAATAGTATTATTTAGGAATAATTTTGAGAAATGCGATTGTTTGACAAATAAACTGAATTTATGATGTTAGTTAATAAGTTTTCAAATGTGGCCAAATTTCAGCCAACTAATAAATTGAAGCTACTGCAGTGGATTTTATAAAAATACTGAAAAATTTGTTCATAAAATTTAACATAAACTTCAACATTTCTTCTTTATTTTCAATTTTTTATTTCAAATAACATATCGTTCGAATCGTTATAATTAGCAGATTTCGAATATTATATTTATCAATTACCAAGTGCTAAATTAAAAAAATGTTATATTCCGCACTTTAGTCCTCATTAGGTACAAAGGACTCCCGCTGACCAGGATCGACGGAACCAGTTCGGCTGAGTGAGGGGAAGCCGTTGAGTGGGGGAACCGTTCGCAGGTACCCAGGGCGGAATTGGGCAGAGGACAATTCCTCCATGGGTACCTGAGGTAGGTTTCCCAACTACGCGGCTTCCGCTCACTCAGCCGAGCTGCCGTCGTCGATCCTAGTCAGCGGGAGTCCTTTGTATATAATGAGCACGAAAATGCGGAATATAACTTTTTTTAGATTTAGCACTTATCAATTTACAAATCACATATTCGAAATCTGCTAATTATAACGATTCCAACGATATGTTATTTGACTCAAAAAAGTTGAAAATCAAAGAAGGCTCAAGCATATAGGAAATTGTATGGAAAATTTTTGAGTATATTTTATTCAAATCCACTGCAGTAGCTTTCATTTCTAGGTACAATATTTTGCTTAACTTGAGAAATTCCGGAATCTGAAATTTAGCCTGATTTGAGAACTTAATTACTAACATCATGAATTTGGTTTATTTCTCAAAACATTGCATTTATCAAAATTATCTATCTAATTTATTACCCAC
Organism: Andricus curvator; assembly: GCA_932195095.1. Taxonomy (NCBI): domain Eukaryota; kingdom Metazoa; phylum Arthropoda; class Insecta; order Hymenoptera; family Cynipidae; genus Andricus; species Andricus curvator. The sequence continues at coordinate 77,328 of CAKNYM010053500.1, read as the reverse complement.
ATCGTGGGTGTGGTGAGCCCACACTTGTAGTTATTTACTACAAGTTATCAACCTAGAAACACTACCCGAATCGGGTAGTGTCACGCCTACCCCGAAAGGGAAATGGCTTAATGGTATACATACATACATCTTGCATAATTTTGGATGAAATAAAAAAACTAGGTTCAAAATGACTTGTACATAGAAGGCAATTCTAGACCGATTTTGGATTTCTTTTTTTTTTTAATTGAGCATTTTGTTTCGGAGAGATTAATGTGGCCTGCTTTTTTAATTTTTCTTCGTTTAAATATTTATGGTAATGCAAATAGCGAAAAATAGTCGATTTTTTGTTTTTGTTTTATTTCTGTAAAAATTTTTTCCTATGTTCAACATCGCTGCACTGGATGCGTAGGGGTGTTTGAAAGCAATAAAGTTATTATCTGGTAAAGTTAATTGTTGTAAATAAATTAAATGAACAGTGTACAACATTATCGATTTTTCGTCTTTAAAGTACATTTTTGAGTTAAAATTACTTGCTTTTATTAACAAAATGATACTTGATAATATGAATTTGTCATTTGTTCTTTTTTATCAATTGTATAAACAAGCTACATAAACGAATGCCCAGTGTGGGCATTTAAAGACAGGAAGAAATAGTCTTCTCTCTTAATTTTGTTGAAATTATGTTGTTTATGTTGTTGAACGATAAAAATTTTTAATCCGGTATTTTTTATGAATTTCACGAAATAAATCGTTTTCTATAATAATTTTCCTTGAATAATCTCATCACATATTTTAAAATAATTTTCTAACTAATTCTATAGACAAATGCCTAGTGTCAACGTTCAATTTAATTAATTTTGATTGTTTTTTTTAATTATTTCGCCAATGATGTTTATTTATGGAATTTTTTTATTCACTATTTTTTTGTCAATTTAATAAAATATTTTTGTTACTTAAAATTTCGAAAATTTTAGTGCTGAAACACTCAAACATAAGATATTAGAAATACAATAAAATAATATAGTTATAGTTAAATTTAAAAATATAAATTTTATTAATATATTATATTTGATTAAATTATTAATTGATAAATTGTTATTCAAAAAATCATAGTAGTTATAAATAATTTTAAATAATAAAAATATATAATTACTGTAATTATTGGTAAAAAGTAAGAAGTAAATATTAGTAAATCTTTCTATAATATGTAAATTAACCTGATTCTTATTAAAGATCCACTTATAATAATTAAATTAATAATATTATAAAAATTATTATTTGAATAATGATTAGAATTTATTAATTTAAATAAATAATTAATGATTAAAGAAGTTACAATTTTTTGAATCGTTATTAAAAATAAGCAATTAATTCATAATAAACTATTCAATATATTTAAATATAAAAAATTAAAAGAAAAAAGTCCAAATTTTATTTGTAAATAAAAAAATACTAATAAAAATATTACATTAACGAATTTATTAATTAAATTCAATATAAAAAATGATATTGAAGAAGAACTTAAACCTTGAATTAAAAAATATTTTATTGAAGAATCATTAAAATTGTTATTTGAAAATAAAATGATTGGCATAGAAGATATTATATTAATTTCAATTTGTATTTAAAAAATATTAGGTTTATAGGTTTAACATTAAATCCAAAATGACTAAAAGTTTAATTTTGTTCAATATTTATTGGAGTAAATTTAACATTTTTCCCTCAACATTATTTAGGATTAGGAGAAATACCACGACTATATTATGATTACCCCAATTCATATATATTATGAAATTCAATTTCATCAATTGGTTCATTAATATCTTTAATTAGAGTTTTCTTTTCAATTTATATTATTTGAGAAAAATTTGCTTCTTATCGATTAATACTGTATACAAATTATTTTAATTCATCAGTTGAATGAGTAAATAATTTTCATCGATTAAATCATTCTTATAATGAAATTACTATAATTCTAAAATAAATTAAATAAATATTTTAATTATTTAATATAAATTATAAATACTTGATTGAATTTGAATTTAAAAGATTTGTCTGCCCCGTTAATAGAATGATATTTTGTTAATAAAAGCAAGTAATTTTAACTCAAAAATGTACTTTAAAGACGAAAAATCGATAATTTTGTAGACTGTTCATTTAATTTATTTACAACAATTAACTTTACCAGATAATAATTTTTTGCTTTCAAACACCCCTACGTATCCAGTGCAGCGATGTTGAACATAGGAAAAAATTTTCTACGGAAATCAAACAAAAACAAAAAATCGACTATTTTTCGCTATTTGCATTACCATAAATATTTAAACGAAGAAACATTAAAAAAGCAGGCCACATGAATCTCTCCGAAACAAAATACTCAATTAAAAAAAATAATAAATCCAAAATCGGTCTAGAATTGCCTTCTACAAGTCATTTTGAACCTCGTTTTTTTATTTCATCCAAAATTATCCAAGATAATTTTGATAAATGCAGTGGTTAGAGAAATAAACCAAATTCATGATGTTAGTAATTAAGTTCTCAAATCAGGCTAAATTTCAGCTTCCGGAATTTCTCAAGTTAAGCAAAATATTTTACCTAGAAATGAAAGCTATTGCAGTGGATTTGAATAAAATATACACAAAAATTTTCCATACAATTTCCTATATGCTTGAGCCTTCTTTGATTTTCAACTTTTTTGAGTCAAATAACATATCGTTGGAATCGTTATAATTAGCAGATTTCGAATATGTGATTTGTAAATTGATAAGTGCTAAATCTAAAAAAAGTTATATTCCGCATTTTCGTGCTCATTATGTACAAAGGACTCCCGCTGACCAGGCTCGACGGCAGCAGTTCGGCTGAGTGAGGGGAAGCCGCGTAGTGGGGGAACATACCTCAGGTACCTAAGGAGGAATTGACCATCGCCCGCGGAATTGACCATCGCCCGAAAGAAATGGGGTTTCAACTTTATTTTAGGTCATTTTGTTACGATCTCAATTTCAACATCATTAACGTTTCACTCTTTTGATCATTGTTGGAACTGAAAAATAATTGAATTGCTTTCAATATAAACGATGGCTTCTTTTCACTAATAAAAAGTGAGTTATCAATTATAGCGTGGACAGTATGTATGCAGATGTAGGACAAGAAAATACAATGAAATAATTATAACATGAAGCATTTGTTCCTCATTGGTTCTGCTAGAGACTAAACCATCAAGTCATAATGGTTTCCCTGGAGGGTTGATAGTAGACACTTTCTATTCTGTAAGGCCAGGTTTGTTGAGATTAGCCTTTGTTCTATGTAGTCGTTCTGGCATTGCACAGTAAACCTAGACCCTTTCAGTATAGTCATATAGATTTTGCGCATACTCGATATACCTGTAGAGAAGTGTCTGTCCTACGAGATAAGCTCTACTCTGTCGTGACATTGGTGCTTGTCAGTGAACCTAATGTTCCATAAACGGAAATTTGCGCTAAGATTGTTAAAGATAAAACCCAACTACATTCTAAGCTTCTAAACCCAATCAAAATTTATAAGAAGTTGCAAAATAGTAATAAAAATAGGGAGCGACCACGTATTACGTGGCACTCTAAAGGGGGGAGGGGTCTGCACTAACGTCACAAATTGTCATATAGGAGGAGACTCAGAAGGGGTTTGTAACACGTGACACTTCTCTGATCAAAAAATAAAATTCCATAAAAGATCAATTTTCAATCTAAATGGACCAATTTTCAATGAAACAGTTAAATGTTTGACCAAAACAGATGACTTTAAGAAAATAATTAAACTTTCCACAAAGCAATTGAATAATGAATTTTCAACCAAGAAGAATTATTTTCTACCAAGAAGATCAATTTTCTACCAAAAGACGGGCTGTCAACAAAATACATAAATATTCAACCAAATAGTTGAAGTTTAAATTAAAATACATAAGTTTCCAACCAAAAATGGAACAGTCAAATTTGCAGTTAAAAAAACAACTAATTTAAAAAAAAAATCGAATCGTCTGCCAGTTTAATTCGAAGAAAACGATAAATTTTCAATAAAATAGTTGAATCCTTAATCAAATAGATCAATTCAACAAACCAGATTAATTTTCTACGCAAATAGTGAAATTTTCACAAAATAGTTAAGCTTTTAAGATAAAAAGTCGAATGTTTTAGAAAACAGGTGACTTTTAAACCAGAAAAGAAGAATTTTCAACAAGAAAGTTAAATTTAAATCCAGAGAGATGAATTTTCATCTTAAAAAGATCAATTTTTAACCAAAAATGTAATCTTTAAATTTTCAATTTAAGGAACTAATTTTCAACGAAAAAACAAACGAATTATCAATCAGTTGAATTCAACTTCAAAAGACAGATCATTAACAAAATAGTTGAATTCTCAACCAAAATGATGACTTAAAAAAAAAAAAAACAAGATTAAGATGAATTATATTTCTAAAATCATTCTGAGATTGATTCCTTAAATGTTGGCAGGTATACATGGCACAATCCTTTATACTATTAGTAATTTTTATATAACTTTTTCCGTTGAGTTTCTCAATTTTAATTTTGTGTAATTTTATGTGATCATGTGTAATCCCATGTAATTTTGTGGAATCCTATGTGTAATCTTGTGTAATCTCATGTAATATTATGTAATCCAATGCAATCCCATATAATCTCTTGTAACCTTATGTGACCCTTTAATCTTGAATTAACTAGATGAAGCTTATAGAATGACTAGATGAATTTGTAAAATCTGCATCGGATTAAAAATCATTATGTTGTTTATAGTGTGTGATGTAAATGGAAAAAGGGTTTATAATTATATTTTTAATTATAATATTAATATTCATACCGATTTTATGTTCGCATTATATTGTGTTCATTATTGCATAATTTTATTACTTTGAAACGAGTGTTTTAATGATTATAAATTGTTATTAACAACATAACAACATAGTTTTCGAAATAAAAATCTGCCAAATGATTCTAAAAAAATAATATGTACTTTGAAAATTTAATAAATCAGACAAATTAATGAAACTTTAAGAATGTATTGGAAGGTTAGAAATTATTGAAGCTTCGCGAAATAATTTTGATTATTCAAAAAACCAAAGAAACCATCTCCGCAAGTTTTTATCATTTTTTCCCTTTCAATACATTCCTAATGTTTCTATAATTTTTCTAATTAAATAAAATTCAAAAGTCCTTTTTTAGAATTACTTGGGTGACTTTTTATTTGGCAGAGTTTTTTGTATCGTGGAGGTATTCGATGATATTTAATTATTACTGCAGCAAAATATGTAGATTCTTATATGATGAGCACAAGTTTTTAAATAGTAGCTATTCTATTTGAATAAGGATTAAGAATTTCAGAAATATTTTTATAAAAATGTTAATGAATTTAATTTCTAATTTTATTTTTCATCGCAAAAAAGTGCCAGTCCTCAAAAGCTAAATAAAACATATATCTAAGCACACGTGTACTATGATAAATGAAATCAGGGATCAAGATAGCGAAAAAAATTCCCTTCCTCACAGCAGTTGTAAAATTAGTAACTTAAAAAGTTGAAGAATATTATTTTCCTGGATGAATTCAATATAGCAGAAATTTCTCTATAAATCTAAATTAGTTATATTTTACTTAATGGATTTCTACTTTTTGTTTTGTTCTACTGAATATTAATTATTTGAATCAATATAAAATTCGATTTTAAACAAGGGCTATTGATTCTTCGTACAGAGATATGTACATTTTTTATCCTCAATAGCTTAAAATCAATCTTCTTCGAATTCAAAATCTAAGAGAAAATAAATACATTAATTCAGTAAGATATTCCAAAAATAAAGGGTCAATGTCTTATCAAAATGTCATTTATATTTCTAAATAATTTTTCAGAGTTGCCACACTATTGATTCGTAGATATTTCATATAACTAATGTGATCTATGTATACTTTGTCTTATGTTCTTACAAAACGGACGTATCTTCGATAGTGAAAAATAGTCTATACATATTATATAATTTTTTTGATTTCACATTCTTTTTATTTCTAGCTTTTAACCGTAAGTGTTGCTGTTATAATTTAAGAAGAAATTCAGTAGAGAAAAGGGACAAGGGTAAGCAAGATCACAATCTTCCTCCATGTGATGTGCCAAATCATAATCATCCGTACTTTTATTTGATTTGATAGGATTACTGAAATAAAACAATTTTCTTACAAAGTCCTTTAGTTTATGCACAACATTAAAAATAGTGTAAATCCTTACCTTAGAATTACTCGCAAGAGGTCTTCGATCAGTGATTCACCGGGAGGATTTAGAAGTGTTTTAGCCTCACAAATTGTTCTAAGAATGCAAATTTTGCCTGGTAGGTCGCTCCTGAAGAACAGAATACATTTATTATAATATTTTTGAAGAGAGACTGGGACAGCAAGTTTTAATTTTTGTTATTGTCATGTTATTCATTAAAATTAGAAATGATCGTTCTTTAAGTTTACTTACTTTTCCAAGGCCAATTCTAAAGTAGAGTATAATTCTCTACGGTGACGGCGATTCTTCCAATAAGGCTTACGATAATTCTTTTTCGTCATAGGGTATTTTAGCTTTAATTTCGGTTGCTGTTTTGGTTTTGGCTTTGGTTCATCATTTACATTTGGTATTGGCCAAATAACATCGAATTCATTGACTTGATTCCAAGTAAATGTTTTTATTGGAATAGATTTCACGACCGATAATGACATCTATAGAATAAAGTTTAGAATTATTTTTTGTCTAAAATGTCTTTCGTGGTGGTTTTGAAAAGAATCAATTTATATGAATTAATTTAAATAGTTTTAATTTGAAACATTTTGGCATAAAAAGAAAACAAATATGAAAGAAAAGAATAGAATGAATATAAACATTTTGATGTCATACAGAAACATACCACGAATGCACTTCCTTTTGGAAATGTCAATGCTCTCTTCTTTATCATATGAATACTCCGTGACCTCAAATCAGATTTATTTAAACCTGTATCATTTCGATACACTTCATACTGCAAAGTGAAACTAACAATTAAAAAAAATAACAAACTTTTAAACATAGTTTCCATATTAATACAGAAGGCTTCTTTGTAGTGATTTTAAGACGTTCGGGAAGAAATTGAAGTCATCCTTTACGAGAACCAGAAATATGGCTTTTCTTAGCGGAATCATATTTGTAACAGTGCGGCAACAATTATCGAGTTATGGTGATATTTGGTCATACGTTAGACAAAGTTAAAAATTCGTATTTCACTCAAAATTTAACTGGTTTTACCGCTCGGCGTAATTGTGGTTCTGCGTTAATATTAGGTGGAATGGCGAACGTATAATATTGCATTTAATTCCATAGAGGGGAAAATTATTATGAAAGATAATTAAACCGGTTTAAAAAGGTCAAATTTTCTACCAAAATGAGTATATTTCGATGCGGATTAAAATGTACTTTATTGTTGTTCAAAGCCTTTTGTGTACAGTTTTTATTGTATTTCCACGTTACGTTTTTCGTAAATTAGAAGAAACAAAGCTCTGATTTTTAAAGAACTTAACAATTGAATATCGAGGTTGATGAATTAATATTTTATGAAAAATGAAGGTAGGTACTTAGATTTTATATTAAATTCTGCAAAGCTCTGTGGTATTTAAAATATCAGTGGAATCTTGAACATTAACCATCCATCTGTTCACAGGAGCAACCATTCTTCTCAGCCGATAATCTTCAGAAATCATCTTAAAGTGAGGTAAACCTTTCTCTGTTCGCAAATCCCTGAAAATAATGAATTTTCATGAATGAAGTACTATAAATGGATCCGAAAATTTTTGTATCGTTTAAGACATTAGTATCTTTCTGAAGATTTAATATTTTATACAGCAGATTTTTATGCAGTATTGCGTGAATAGAACATGGTTTCAAATTTACCAGCGAATTATATAATTGAAAATGGAAAAATTTTAAGTTAAAACTTAATTTTGGAAAAACTGAAGCTTTTAAAATGTTTTTAAATTAGTTGAGATGTTGTAATTAAATCCTTGAAAAATTTTGTTCATATATTTTTTGAAAAATTTATGACTTCTGAGAAATCCTCTAAAAATTTTATAAGAATTTACATTTACTCTTAAAAATTCTCTACTAGAATGGAAAATCTTTAGAATCTTTGAAAATTGATAAGAATATTATACAATTTTTATTAATGATTTGATGTCTTTTCTAACCTCCCAAAATCTGCTGAATATTCTGCTTGAATTTAAATTGTTTGAAATCCTCCAAATATTTATCATGAAATAATAGCCATTGTTTGAAAATCAATAACTTATTTCTGAGGCTACTGCTTGAAATTGTTTAAAATTTTCTAGAATCTTCTACTTTACGATCAAGAATCCAGACTTTGCGGAATCTCTCTATTGTGAAGAGAATACAGCTTCAAAGTATTTACGATACAATAAAGCTTAAAAATTCTATTATATTCACACGCCTGTAACCTCTCCTCTATTGTAAAATTTATTGATGGAATATTTTATTTTTCTGTGCGGAATTACTGATCCGGAAATAATAATATCTCAGTACTCGTATTTATAATTGGGTTTTATTTGTTTCTGCTTGAGCGAACTGTAAATAATCCTAAAGGATGAAAAAAAATAAAGTAAAGGAATGGAATACTGTTGCAGGTATTTTTTTTCGAAATTACCATTTCTCGATTAAACTGGATTTATCGAAATGGAATTTCTATTTTATACTACTCGGCTCTTTCGCAGAGAAATACCTTGTGTCAGGTCAATACTGATTCTGGACACGAAGGAAATGCTTGCTCGCAATCAACTGCTGATTCGTAAGCTGCTTCGTACTCAGTTTTTGGGTCTATGTGGTAAAAACCAGTTGGCAATCTGAAATATCGTTATATAAAATTAAAAATATTCTGTTATTATATATATGTATACAAAATAAAAAGGTAAAAAATTATATATGGGGCATTATTTCTGTAGTGACCCCACCTAGGAATTCAAAAAGCCTAGGGGGTCTTCATGCCAAATATATTCTGTAAGATATATGCTGTAGTCACCAATAAAAATAGTTACAGAAAAAAATGTGAATTAAAAAAAAATAGGTTTAAAAAAATGTTCTCAGCCGTACATTTTCTAGATTATGTTTTGATAATACACCTCTCATTGTTTTGAACAACACAGATTATTTTCAATGAAATAATTTAAAAGTTTCATATATTCGTTTATTAAATATTAATCGATTAAATAATTTTTATTTGTTTGAAAGATAATTTTCTCACGACTTAAGCGATTTTGATAATCATCACATATCTTTTAATATCAATCAATTTTCGACCTTTTTTTTAGGTTTCAAGGTCAAAAAGTGGGCTGACAGTTCTTTATCAATAAGAATAAGCATGCAGTAGTTTTTTTGGAATACCTTCTGTTTTGGTGATTGAAAACCATTTTTATATCAATCAAACAATTATAAGTTTTCTGCAGTTTTTGAGTTTCGATAGGATTTTTTACGCCCTTTTCATTGAACATAAGCATTTTTTGAAAAAATGAATATTCAACAGAATATTATAAATATAATAAATAGGCAAAAATTTTCTTCCGTTAATTAAAACCCAATAGGACTATACACTTTTCCAAAGTTTGAGATAGGATATGGAATACATTATTTTGAAAACTGTCATTTGAATCTACTATTATATGCAAAAAAACTCTGTTCTTCAACCTTCAATGGTGATGATGATGATGAACGTATTTCAAATAAAAAACATTACTTTAAATGAAAAAGTTTAAAAACTTATTACCATTGCTTTCCCGGGGAAAAACATACCCTACAACTCTACTGTTTTTAAAAAATAAAAGTAACTTTTCTATGATTGAAATCGTCAAAACCATTTCAAAAAAAAAGCATTTTTAAAATAAGAACCATATTTGAAGATTATTCACTTATTTTCAATATTGGAAATAACAGAGATTTCGATAATGTTTTCACCGCTAAATAAGCCATAATTTATTATGATTCAACAATTTTTCAAAAATTGTTCAGAAGTGACAGTGAAAAAGAATTAAATTACAAAAACTATTGTTAAATCATTTTTTTCTTCTTAAGTTTCAAAATCATTTCATAAAAAGGAATATTTTTCTTCTTTCCTAAGACATGATTGATAATATTATTTCAGTTGTTTGAATCATTAAAAAACTTTTTCATTCCAGAGAACTGATTTTTGGTACAACTACCCTGAGCCTTCCCACAGCCAAAATTACTATTCTCGATAATTTACTATGAATTATATAAAAAACTTAGAAATTTTGTTAGCCTAGTCTATAGAAGAATTTCCCCTACACGACACATAAAAAACAATTTGTTATTTACCAAATTTATAACTCTTATTTTTAACCGAAAAAAATACCAAACAAAAAAAGATTCTCACTACGAACATATCAGTTCAAAATTTGTATGTAGAAAAAAACGCAATTTATTTTGTTTTAATGCGTAGCCGTCCACCATTTCTTGGCGTCCTTTCCTTGTCGCGTGAGTCCACAGGTACCTATTATATATAGAGGTTGAAAAAGCACATTTAAATCCTTATTTTTTAAATTTAATATAGTGAAAAAAATTACCAGAATCTCAGAAATGCGAATTCATGAGAAAACTTTTGAAAGTTTTGTTCTGAAAAGAACTGTGACAAATAATACCAAAAATAACGAAATATTTGCGAAAGTGACTTTTCTTGCATTTTCAACTATGAGTTTCTTAATGTTGCATATAATTAAAAAGAAGGAAAGTCATTCGTAAACTAGAAATTTGCATTTGCAAGTATTTATAAGTAGTTTAAATGCATATTCGAAAAAGTATATTTATTTTGTAGATTGAATTAGAGGAAAATGTGAAAGAAAAATATTATAGAAAATCGTCTTTTTATGCAAGAGAAATATATTTCGGCACTTATATAATATGTTTTTCTTTACAAGTTAGAGTATGAACATGGCGTATTAAATGGATATGCCCTTTGGTAATTCGCTTTTCGTTTCTGGTATGCTTCGGAAAAGCATTCTGGGTACACGTGGACCCAGGACAGATGACAACGTTATAAAATTGAACAAAAGTTTAGTAAGTTGAAAAAGTTGAAAAAGTTGAAAAAGATTTAAAAGTTTAAAAATCAAAGTTAAATACTTACGAGAAGTAAACTGAGGACACAATTTAATAAACTAAACTTTCATTAGATTTTAGAACATTGTCGTCTGTCCTGGGTCCACAGGTACCCAGAACGCTCTTCCGAATCGGACTACTTAAAAACAAAAAGCAAATTAACAAAGGCCGCGTACCTTTTAAGGTGAAGGTACCTATCATGAGACAAATTTTGAGGCGGTTTTGAGATTTTCATTAATTTTTTAACGATGGTAGAATATATTTTCAAAATGTTTATAACAGTGAATGCGCTGATCTTTTCTAAATGCAAAACGCCTTTTAAAAGTTTAATTTTGTCTAAGCAAAGTTATTATATTGATGTAAAGCGGAACGACCTTTATGTACGTATTATAAAACAACTTTTGGACTCTTGTACCGGTTTTCCATAATGCATATCTCTATTATGGAACAGCAATGAAATGTGTTTTTTTTTTTATATTAATATGGCTTATTTTATATTATATTGTATATTGAATCGAACTAAATGGTACAATGAGCTTTTATTTCAATCGTTCATAGAGATACATAAGCTGAATTAAAGTTTTCGTTAAAATTGGCAAACCTAACCTATAAAGTGTAGTTTTCGTGAACGACGTGAATTATATTTTATTTTTGCCGAAAAATGTTTGTTATAGGGAATGAATTTTTATTTAGGTGAATGGAAAAGATGAAAAAACTATGAAGGATGAAGTTAAAACTTAATAAACTTGGTCAAAGTCAAGTGTAAATGAAATATTAGGCTAAGTACCCTTTTCGTTTTTTTTCTTTTATTGTACTTAATAATAACTTCCTGTGTTTTATTGAATATTCGTCCTTTTTGGTCGAAAATTAATCTTCTTGGTTGAAAATTCATATTTTTCCTTGAAAATTCAACAGTTCGTTTTAAATTTGTTTTCTCTGTTGATTGCAAAGTAGTTTTTAATTGAAAACTCAACTGTTATTGAAAATTTGTCTTTTTTGGTTGAATTTGACTGTTTTTTATTTAAAATTAAAATCTTTTTTGGTTGAAATTTAAATTATATTACATTGTTCGTTGAGAATTTATATTTTTTAGTTGAAAATTTAACTTCTTCGTTAAAAGTGTAACTCTTTTGTTAAAAATTATTTCTTTTCGTTGCAGATTCATCATTTTAAATTGAAAATTCATCTCTGATTGAAAATTTAACGACCTTGTTGAAAATAAATTTTTCTAAATGAAAATTCAACTATTCTAGTTGAAAATTCAACTATTTTGTTGATAATTTGTTTCTTGGTGTTTTAGAAATTAGTTTTTTTAAACAGAAAATCTAACTCTTCTATTTTTGGTTAAAAATGTATCTTTTTTGGAAGAAAAATTAACTGTTTGATTGATAATTGATCTTTTTTATTTAAAAATTGAAATATTAGTTGAAAATTTTTGGTACCTTTTTGGTATAAAATTCAACTATTCCAGTTGAAGATTCATCATTCTAGTTAAAAATTCATCAAATTGGTTGAAAATTGAGCTGTTTGATTGAAAATCCGTTTTTTGTCTGTTAAAAATTAATTTGTTTAACTTAAGGTTTAACTATTCTATTTTTTGTTGGAAATTCTTCTCTATGTTTTTTTGTAAAATTCAACTATTGGTTAAAAATTTATCATTTTCAGTAGAAAATTAATCTTTATGGTTGAATATTCATCTTTTTGGTTGAAAATTCAACCATTTTAGTTAAAGATTCATCATTTCAGTTGGAAATTTATCTGTTTGGTTCAGAATTCAATTATTCCAGTTGAAGATTCATCATCTTATTTGAAAATTGATCACTTTGGTTGAAAATTCAACTATTTTGTTGAAAATCCGTTCTTTTCTGGTTCAAAATTAATTTGATTTACTTAAAGTTTAAGTATTATATAATAATAACATAATATAAGCTAGATTCATATAATAAAAAACACATTTTATTGAAAACGTACCTCTGTTCCATAAATGGGAGGAAGCGTTGAAAACGTGTCCGTCGATGTCAAACACCCATGTTTCTCCGTTCCATAAATACGGACCGTGTTATAAAGGTGTACGTATTATGAAAGAAATAATTAATGAATAAAGTTTAATCCAAATGGAAAAAAATGCAGTAATCTCAATCCTATAAACCTTTAGCTGTCATTTAATCTATTACACATGTGAAATGATTGAAATTGCGAATACACGAGATAAAACAATTACAGAAAAAACTGAAGTTAAATTTTGTTGCATGTAAAATGTTCAGCTGTTAAAGATTACATGCTATTTGGCGAAATTTTATCTTACGATGGAATAAAAGCTGTCGTCTGCTACGTCCTTCGCAGCAATGGAAAAACGGCAAAGTATACATGAAAAGCTATAAATCAGGACACTAGATTTAGAACAACTTTTTACTTACATACCTAATTTTTATTTTGAAAATAATTAGACTTTATATATACTTCCTGCCACAGTCGGTATTGTTGGTTAGGACGAAACCCAAAAAGTAGGAATCGAATTATATTTGAAGTTGGAACATTCAGTGGCGGATCTAGGTATTTGAATTCAAAGTAACAATATTTGAAAAAAAATTTGAAGGACTGAAAAATCCCGGAAAATAAAATTCCCGACTCTTTCAAATTCCCGAATTGGGAAATTCCCGAATAATAAAATTTTCGAATAGGTAATAAAATTTCTGGTTAATAAAATTCCCGAATAATGAAATTCCCGAATTGGAAAATTCCCGAACAGTTTATGATATCACCGAAATGGATAATTCCCAATAGTTTATAATATTACCGAATTTAAAACTTCCCGACAGAAAATTGCCAAATTATAAAATATCCGAACTAGAAAATTTCCGAATTTGAACAAATATAATAATGAAATATTTTTATCAAGAAAAAAATTATTTTTAATGTTTAAACTTTCTAAAATTATTGGTTAACTTTGAAATTACGATAATTGAAAAAAATATATTTCTGGATGAAAATTGTCTTCAAATATTGTTATTTTAAATTCATACAATAATTTTAGAAACTGTGAAGAAGAAAAATATTTTTTCTTAGAAAAATATTTGATTCATGTATTTTTAAGAAATAAATAATATTGATTGAAAAACAATTTTTTTATTGTTTCGGAATTTTTGTAATGCAAGAATTTTTCAGTTCGTATATTTTATAATTTGGCAATTTTCTAGCGGGAATTTTAAAATTCGGTAATATTATAAACTGTCGGGAATTTTCCATTTCGGTAAGATCATAAACTGTTTGGGAATTTTTTATTCGGGAATTTCATTATTTGGGAATTATATTATTCGGAATTTTTATTTTTTAGGATTTTTCAATCGGCCAAAAATTTTCATCCAAAAATATATTTTTTCAATAATTTTTATTTTGAATTCAAACAATAATTTTAGAAACTTTGATCAGAAAAAAATATTTTTTTATACAAATATTTGATTGTATTTTTAATAAATAATGTTGATTGAAAACCATTTTTCCATTGTTTTGGGAGTTTTATAATTCAGGAATTTTCCAGTTCGGATATCTTATAGTTCGGCAATTTTCTATCGGGAATTTTCAAACTCGGTAATATTATAAACTGTCTGGAATTTCCTATTTTGGTAATATCATAATCATAAAAATTCTAGAATTTTTCAGTCGTCCAAACATTTTCATCCAAAAATATATTTTTTCAATAATTCAATAATTCAGAAACTTTAAATATTAAACTTTTTTTGATAAAAATATTTGATCATTGTATTTTTAATAAATAAATAATATTCATCGAAAAAAATTTTCATTTGTCTAAATTCGGGAATTTTATAATTGGGGAATTTTCTAGTTATTTGGATATTCTAGAATTCGGCAATTTCATGTCGGGAATTTTATTATTCGAGAATTTTCCAATTCGGTAATATCATAAACTGTCGGGAATTTCATCATTCGGGAGTTTTTCAGTTCGGTAATATTATAAACTGTCCGGGAATTTTATTATTATGGAATTTTCCTATTCGGGAATTTCATTATTCGGAGATTTTCTAATTCAGGAATTTTACAGTCTCGAGAATTTTTCAGTCTTCCCGATTTTTCAAGATAAGTGTATTTGGATATTATTTTTCATTTCGAGAAAGCTATTTAATTAAATAATAAAATCATTACACATTTTTTATGGATTTTATAATTTAATCGAATAGTTTTCAGAAAATAAAGAATAATATCTAAATACACTCATGGCGAAAACCCATTTTTTTCTGAGTTTTGAAAAAAATAAAGTTTTGTCCCAATGCAATTGGTATTATTGTTCATCCCTCAGTTTGCAGACATCTTTGATTTCACCTACCTAACCTGAAATACCTGATAGAATATACTTAAATTTCCATTAATATTATCTTAATATAAAATGTTATCTACAGTAAAAAATTAAAAATTAAATTAAAATGTTCAATTTACATTCACTATTCTTGATAAATATTTATTTAATAACTTTTTAAAATAAAATTTTACAAATCAGGGTGCCCTCATACGTAACAAAAATTCTGAGTTCAAAAAATTATTCAAAAAATGAAATATTAAGTAATAATAATTTGAAGCATGAAATAAGGTCGATAGGAGTTGTAGTTGTTCAGAAATCATCTTTTAGCTTTAAAATTTTACTTCGTAAAAAGGCTTTTATATTGAACTGCAATACCGACGGATCTCGAAACTTTCAAAACGGAAATTCATATCTCATAACTTGAGAATTATGGTTAAGATCATAGTAAATATAGCGACTTTTTCGAATGTCGTCGAGTGCTTTATTGACAGTCATCAAAAATATATAACAATTCGTCCGCGATAAGTGAAATTATTTTTAAAATAGAATGGTAATAAGTGCAATGTTTTTAAAAATCTTGTGTCCTGATTTCCAGACCAATTCCATCCATACTTCACACTGTTCTTTGCACTGCTGTGAACTACATAGCAGAAGACGCTTTTTTACTGAGAAACAACTGACAAATTATTCCGAGATGGTTTAAAAACACGGAATTATCTTAATTTCATGTAAAGATTATTCGACAAGGTTAATTTTTGTTGCAGCGAAACTTTCGTCGGAAATCGATGTAAAGTTTATCTTCTGTTTTTTCTGGAAATTATAGGTATCAAGCCTTCTAACTCGGACAAATGGCAGACAATTTTCCCGAGTTTGGAGGCTACATAATTAAGATAATTTTTTACTGTTTCAAACTTTAGAACCATACTTACTTTTTATATAGATGGAAAGCCTAACTTTCATACTTATTAATATAATAATTTGTAGTCAAAAATGTACTTTCAAATTATTTATAGATCGAATTATTTGTCAAACTGTTTCATAATTGGGACATGTTTCATGATAGGAACCTCTACCTTAAATGTGCCGTATTTTTATTCATTTTTTAGGCCTTCTTCCTTCTCAAACTTTGCTCCCCGTCAAAGGAACATAGTTCGAAGGATGCCAGTGGGTTGAATGCAGAAAACTCATATTCGTTTCTATTGTTGCTTCAGCTATATGCAGTGATCAGCTTTTTAAGATTTTCTCGCGCATGCAAAAAACTTGGACATTGCTCTTCGCGCCGTTCATTACAGAGTTAGGTCCTTTGGAGGGAAAGTAATTCACTGTTGGAGGCATACATAAAATATTTAAACTCGAAATTCAAAGTTATGCAAAACTCACGTGAATATGGAGTGTAGGATCTCTTCCATAAAGGATCCTTTTCCAACCTTCGAGCTGTGTCGTTTCCCAGCGTTACAAAGGGCCTTTAATAAGCAAGCCTTGCCGTCTTTGCCCTGTCTACGAGGAAGAACATTATTTATGTATCTAATGTTAATTAGCCTTGTTGCTATGAACTAAACTTTCCGATAATTTCGGGTATGATCAGAAGCTAATTTTGTATAGTAATTGTTATATCCTCAAGGCACTTCCTACAATGGATAATAGCTTCTTGTAACATGAGTAGGGCATCTAATGCCTAACTACCAGCCCAGAGTTTAGGAACGGGAAATCGTAGCAATTACTGAATGACTACAGGCCAATTAGATCTGGTATTAACGACCACCCGAACCATTTCGATTATTCGCTTCAGGTTACATCGATCTTAAATTGCTACTTGATACTGACCATGAAATAAATTGGACCATTGCTCAGTGGGGCAAAAAAAAGTTTCTGTGGATAAATCAATTTTTAGCCTACACTAGGTGCCGTGCATAAATTACGTAAAGTCTTTCAAGAGGGTGGGCGTTATTTTAACGATATTTCTATCCCTCGCTAAAT
This sequence comes from Andricus curvator, assembly GCA_932195095.1. Classification (NCBI taxonomy): domain Eukaryota; kingdom Metazoa; phylum Arthropoda; class Insecta; order Hymenoptera; family Cynipidae; genus Andricus; species Andricus curvator. The sequence goes on along the minus strand of CAKNYM010053500.1, from coordinate 59,894 downwards.
GTAGGTGGTGAAGGTGTACGTGGTCAGGACCGTTTCTTAACTTGAGACATTTTCAAGCCTGCTAATCACTGAAAAACAAAAGTTAAACTTACATCGTAAACAGCTGTTTTTCAACACAATCCGGTACTTACTGTAGTATCTAGTACATTAAATTTTAAAAAAATTAAATTATTTTATTAATAATTGTCAGAGTATTACTTCTGATTTGCCCAGTAATATTTGTAGTATACATAGTGATGTTAGTATTAATATTATATTTAATGATCATAAATTCACAAAATAATAATAAATGAATAAACAAATAAGGAGTCACCAAAAAATGTAAGATACCGTGAGTTTTACTCCCCCTCCCCCAAATCTTACCAAGATTTTATAGACTTAGGGAACGAACATAGATATAAAATATAAACTCTCTTGATTGAATAAACGTAAAACCTTGATGAAATTATTTTTAGAAAATGAAAAGTGTTAATTACAATAAGTATTTAGTTTTACAAACGTACTATTTCATAATTTCTGTAGGACCTTAAATGTCTTTTTGGTTTGAAATTTCACCAATTTGATTGACATTTCTTTGTTTCAATTTTTTAGTTAAAGACTCATCATCTTAGTTAAAATTGAAATTTTCTGGTTGAAAATTTAACATATTATGTTGATACTATTTTTTTTGTTTTGTTGAAAATCAATCTTTTAACTGAAAAATTAACTATGCGATTTTTAGTTGAACATTTATCTATTTTTAGTTGAAAATTGAACTGTCTGGGTAAAAATTAATGTTTTTTAGTCGATGACACAAGTATATTGTTGAAAATTTATATTTTTTGATTAAATTTATCTGTTTTTGATTTAAAATTAGAATATTTTTTTGTTGCGATATCAATTGTTACATTTTTTTGAAAATTGATCTTTTTGGGATAAAAATTCTACTTCTTGGTTGAAAGTTGAACTAAATTCTTAAAAATTCATTTCTTTCAGTCAAAGAATCATAAATTTAGTAAGACATTTATCTTTTAGGTTAAGAATTAATTATTTTAACAGATAATTCAACTATTTGTTTGAAGATTAACTTTTTTTTTGAAACTTTTTAGGCTTGAAAATTCAACTGTTTTGTAGAAAATTCGTCTTTTCATCTTAAAAACTCAGCTATTTGGTAGATAGTTCAACTGTTTTGTAGAAATTTTGTTTTCAAATGAAAATTTATTTTGAAATTAAATCTCATTTTTAAATGAAAATTTAACTTTTCCATTTTATGCTCAAAATTATCTTTTCAATTTAAAAAATCAACTATTTGGATGAGAATTGAACTAATTTGTTATTTCATAATAAGGAGTAATAACTTGCCAGTTCCTTTCATATCGTTTTATGTTATTTTTGGATAATAACCAAATAAATTTGCGAAAAAAATTTAATCGCCAAAAATTACGTAAGGTAGGGGGGGGGGGGGGAGGTGTTCAAAACTTATAGACTCCTAGGGCAAGAGAACCTAATTCGGATCATGGGTCCAAATGCGTAACACTATTGTTTTTACCCTAAATTGATTTATTATAAAACCGAATTTTAAGAAATGTTTAAGTAAACTTACTAATGAATTTTCAACATATCTACAACAACAACAAAATGAATTTTTAACGGAACATGTAAAAGTTAATATTTCAAACAAAATACATTAATTGGAAACCAAAAACAATTGAATTTAACCAAAAAAGACGAATTTTCAACCAAATAGTTGAATCTTTAACCAAAATGGATTGATTTTCAACCAAGCAGCTGCATTTTTAACCAAAAAGTATGAAATTTCCACGAAGAAGATTAATTTTTTATCAAAAAAGACAAATTTTCAAAAGAGGACATGTATTTCTTCCCAAAAATATCAATTTTTGATTAAGAATATTATTTTTCAACAAAAAATGTAATAGGTGCATTTTCGTTCAAGAAAATAATACTCAACCAAAAATGCGATTTTTAAACCAAAAAGAATAATTTTTTATCAAGAAGACAGACGATCAACAAAATACATAAAGTTTCGAAGGAATAGTTGTATTTTTAACTAAAAGAGATGAGTTTTTAACCAAATAGTTGAAGTTTTAACTAAAAAAGCTCAATTTTCAACAAAAAATAGAATAGTTAGATTTTTCATTTAAAAAAATTGATTTTCAACAAAAAATTAGAAGGCTTCTTAACAAAGTAGTTGCATTTTCAACAAAATAATTAAATTTTCAGCTAAATAGTCGAATTTTAATGAAACTAGAAGAATTCCGAGCCCGAAATATGATGGTAGACTTTTTATCCAAAGCATAGCTTTCAACGAGTAATAGTTGAATTTTCTGATAGGATTCTATTAATATTCAGAGAAAAAACGAGAAAAAGGGAAAATTTCTTTAAAACAGGGAAAAAATAAGAATCTTTTCTTGGGTGAGAAGTCTGAAATATGAAAGTAATTTTCAAACTCATTTAGTTATTATTTAACTGTACTGTGGCTGGTCAATCTTTCACAAAATTTGCAAACTCTTTTAAAATTCATTACCAGGAAACGTCCTAAACAATAGTCTCAAATAAAAAAATTGCCCAAAGAATTTAATTAAAATTATTCTCATACTAGTATCAAATAGTTTTAACTCGTTATTTATTGTTCGATTGACATTATGCAACATTCTTTTTATATTTAGTATAGAAAAAAAGGGAAAAAATATTTTTTTAAACAAGCTTTTATTATAATATACTAAAAAGCAACAAATCTCAAAATGGGGGTTGCCATAATAATATAATACTAATACGGTGATTAAAAATAATATCGTGGCACGTGAATATTTAACATTACATGACATTACCTCGCTTCTAGAAATGAAACACATTCTTAACTCTATTTACCCTTCTACTTTAATATTCATTTAAGGAATCCTAAGAATTTATTCCATTATTTCCCTCTTATCAATTTCTATTCTTCTCGAGATACAGGAATTTACCGTTTCTTTTTTTTTCCCCCTCTTTATAAAGAGAAGAAAAATTCGCAAACCTCATACCTATACTTAGTACTTTTTATTCTTTAGTGAAGTCGTAACTCAATTTAAATTTTGCTTGCTCCTTAAGCCATTGTCGTTTGAAATCCTTTGTTTACGAGACTGGAGCTTTCGATTAATTTTTCCCTTCACTTAGGTCATAAAGCGGGCTTTAGATTTACATCATGCAATTTGAAAGAAAGCTGACTTTACTGCATTAGACTCACGTTCTCAACATCAGCTCCACTTTGTGGTATAATTCCCTTCTGCTTCTACGATGATAGACTTCGGCAGGTTTCCTGAACTTTACTGTATTTTCATGAGGTAATTCATAAGCCAAACCTGCAGTGACACCCATAGTGAAAAAGCCCTGTGGCTTCGAAAATGTTCCAATCGTCATACAATAAATTAACTGAAGAAAAACAAATTTATTAACGATAACAATTTATAAGAAAATCATCAGTTATTTTAGATTTTGAAAATAATATCTATACGTATCGTCAAACGGAATGATTTCGGAATGTGGGGTAATTTCGGACATTCCTTAATTGATAGTTTAAAATTACTTGAGGTGGTTTAAACCAGAATCTGAAATCAGTTTAAGCCTTAACTAGTGAGTAATTCAAGCTATCAATTTAAGAATGTCCGAATTTACCCCACAGGTCCGATATTACCCCGTTTGACGGTACATAGATATTTTATCAAATTTTTTTTCGTTATCATGTGACAGTTTATTATTATTCATGGAGGCCATCAATTCGTATCGAAAATACAAAATTTTAATTGATTTTTACCGTTTTCGGATTATAACGTGAGCGTGCAAACCTAAGATAATTGTTAATGAGGTGTACACTACATAGGAGGTTATACCATCATAGTTCACAACATTTACCGTTCACCCGGATCAAAAAAATAAAATTATTATTTTGAGAATAACGAGAAAAATATCATTTTTTAGGATTTTGACACTTGATCACGTTGTGCGAACTGAGAGAATTTTGTTTTGTTCAAACTTTCATGAAGTCTTTTTGGCACTCACAACAAATTTTTCAGGCCCGCCAGAAATGGAAAGACAAAATTTGATTTTGTTTTATACTTGCTAGTGGACACTGGACCGGGAAATGACTCGCATTTTTTATTCAATCGGGAAAACCCGGCAAATGCCAGTAAATTTATTTTTTGAACGGGAATTTAAAAAATGTTTAGAACTAAAATTTACACAATACCTTGACAAATCAGAAATTTCATATTACATGATACATACAATGCAATTTAAAATGAGTTCGATTACAAATTTTTTTAAAGGTAAATTCAGTGAAGTTCATTTTTAAGCATAAATTTTCAATTTAAAGAATTTTCCAATGCATTTTTAAAGACTGGAACAATTAAAAAATAAATGCATTTAAAATAAATAAATAAGAAAATCCGTTACAAAATGATCGATTGAAAAGTGAATTATAATTTTAAAATAAAAGAAGCAATCTAAGTAATTTTTTCTCGATTTTTTCTGAATTTAAAGATAAAATCTTTTTACACTTTTATTGAGCTGAAGGCGGGCAAATTTCATATTTTCAACATTTTAATTGAGTTTCAAACAGATAATATTTTTTCAGTTGGCAAAGGGACATTTTATATTTATAAGATTTGTGTCGAGTTGAAAAGGCGAAACTTTTGGTTTCCGATGTTTTATAAATTGGAACAACGATAATTTTTTTTAAACATTTTCATGGAACTGCAAAGAAGAAAATGTTGGTTATTTATTTTTTCTTATTGGAAAGAGACCATTTTTTTTGTCTAAGATTTATATAGATTCGAAAAGGACAAAAGTATTGGTTGATAATTTTGTTTCTGAAATGAAATTACAAGAGGGCAATTTTTTATTTTTAACTTTTCTGTTGAGTTGGAAGAGAGGAAATTTAAATTTCTATTTTTTCTGAATGGGAGAAAGGAAATTTTTTTTAAACCATTTTTATTGTGTTGGAATGTAGATAATTTTTGTTATTAATTATTTTTCTGAATTGAAAGAGGCCAATTTTTTCATTTCTAACATTTTTATTGAGTTGGAAGGGAGGAAATTTTGGTTTTAAATTTTTTCGGGATTTAAAGATGCACTTTTTTGTTTTATTTCGATTGAGTTGGAATACGAAAATTTTGGTTCCTTATTTTTTTCGGATTAGGAAGAGGGTACCTTTTTTCTTTTGGAGATTTTTTTAAAGTTAAAGAGGGCGAAATTATGGTTATTTATTTTGTTCCTAATCGCAAGATGTATGTAATTTTTTCTAGTTAGCATTTTTATTGCGTTGCAGGAAGGAACTTTTAATTTTGAATCTTTTTTCTGAAGTGCAAGATCGTAATTTTTTATTTTAAACATTTTTATTCAGTTGGAAGGTCAAAAATGTTTTTTTCAAGTTTTTCTGAAATGGAAGAGAAACCTTGTTTATTTACATCCAGTTGGAAAGAAGGAAATTTTGGTTTACATGTTTTCTCAAACCGAAAAAGGCACTTATTTTCTTTAAACATTTTTGTTGATTTGAAAGGAAGAAAATTTTGGTTTCAAATTTTTTCAGAATTGAACGATGCCCTTTTTTGTTTTTATCACTTTAACTAAATTAAAGCGGATGATTTTTTTTTCTGAATTGGAAGAGGCCATTTTTTGTTTTATAATTTTTTTTTTTTTTGAATTTGAGGAAAAATTTTTTTTTGTAAATTAGAAAAGGCAAATATTTTTATTCTTACATTTTTGTTGAGTTGGGAGGGGAAATTTTGGTTTTTCATCTTTCTTGATTTTGAAGAGAGAAATTTTCTTTTAATAAGATTTTTATATAGTTGGAAAGGATGAAATTTTGTTTATAATCTTTCTTCTGATCTGGAATATGCTATTTCTTCTATTTAGCATTTTATTCAATTAGAGGGGAAAACTTGTTATTTTAAATCCTTTTACTGAATAACAATAGTGTAATTTTTTTATTTTAAACATTTTTCTTGAATTGGAAGAATAATAATTTTTTTTTTAAGTTTTTTGTTTGTAAGATTTTTATAGGGTTGGAAGGAAAGAAACTTCGGTTTTAATATTTTTTTAATTGATAGAGGAACACGTCTTTATTTTCCAGATTCTTATTCAGTTGGAAATAGCAAATATTCGGTTTTCAAAATTTTCTGAATTGGAGGAGGCACTTCTTTTGTTTTGAACATTATTATTCAGTTGGAAAGTAGAACATTTTGGTTATCAATTATTTTTTCGAATTGAAAGAAGCGAATTTTTTTAAAGACATTTTTATTGGCTGAGCGGGGGAAAATTTGGTATTTTTAACATTTAGATCAAAGGGGGAACTCTTTATATTAAATTTTGTACTAAATTGGAAGACGTAGATGTTTTGTTTTCAACTTTTTTATCAATGTGATTTGAAAGGGAGTATTTTAACGTACTTAATTTAAAATTCTTAAATTGGAATGTGTTAAAAGCTTCTATTTGATAGTTTAAATTATTGAGCGTTTGAATTAAAAATTCATGAATCGTAAATTTTTTAATATGAAATTTTCAAAGCTAAAAATTGAAAAGAGTTACACTTTGTGTGCTTTAATTTTCAATTTAGTTTTTATTACTTTAAATGAAAAAATTTCCAGGTTCAAGAGTTACAATTTTTCAATCTCAACCAACGTAAAGTAGGTTTGCAAACCGTGAAATAACTGGAAACATTTTTCTTTGATTAAAACGGCCACCATCTAATCTTAAATGTTATAAATTGTTTGAACTCAAGTTCTCAATTTTAAAATAAAACAATGTTCAAATAAAAAATTCTAACTAACCTGAACGTTACTCCCTTGTGGAAAAATAAGATATCTCTTAAATCCCGAAGCTTCTCTCTTAGATTTGCTGCTTGTGACATTTAAAATACAATTATTATTTACTTCCGAAGCAAATAATAATTTAAGAAAAGACATGAAAATTAAGAAAGTGATGAAATGTTCACTTTTGTCGAGAGACATGTTTCTTTAAACAACTCTTCCTCTGGTCCTAACTAGTGTTACGTTTTCATTGAGTATACTGATTAACTGGTTTGCTCGGTTGCATGCACAACGGTACCTTTTTCACATATCTGGCCGCCATTTTGGTGCTAAGTGATTATACCAAGAAAAATTCCCCTCTGTTAAAACTCAATGAGAATAGAATATCCAAGAGACATGTTTTAATTTTTTTTTCAACGAAGCAAAATTATTAAATGAATGAAATAAACAAAATTATTTAATCAATGCAATGAAAAATAATTAAAATGCAATAAAAAAAAGTTGACCAAAAATGCAGGCAGCAGGAATCGGGCCCAGACTTTCCGGTTATAAACTCGGAGCGCTATGAGTGGAAAAACTCTCGCATCACGGTCCATGTAACGTGCGTGGATTTTTTGAAGGCTTTTTTGCTGATAATGGTTGAAAAGCGCATCTTATTACTTTAGCGAGTTACTTATTCCTTTTTCTAAATTTTTGTTGGAATAAAAATTTTGGAATAATGTTAACAAAATAAAAAGAAAGTATTACTTTGTGGAAAGTGGGATAAAATAAGTAATTATATATTTTTTCTAATGCCTTCATAAAAATAGAAACATAAATTACAATACTTAATTCAAATAAACATTATTTACAAATTTTCTCATTTAATATTTATGATTAAAATATATGCACTAGGGTGGTCTAAAAAATTGACTTTCGGATAGAGGGCATGCCCCCCCCCCCCCCTCAAATTTTGTGAGGTTCCCGGAAAAAAAATTTCCTCAAAGTTTCAGCCACATCGGTTAATATAAGATTTGATCGCAAAGGCCCACGAAATCGCATAAGAATAACATGGGAAAATTTTTGTTTTCGGAAAAAATGAGATTCACGTCTCTCGCTGTTGTTCCTTTTTTGCCATACATTATTTTTATTGGATAAGTTAAATATTCTTAAGCATTTTCGACCTCATTTTCAATTGATTGAAAACAATTTCTACGTTTAGATAATTTGTGTTTCCTACTAACTCATTGAAAGGTACTTTTTACGATTAATTAGCCATATAGTCATTGTCGGGAAGACAAAATATAATGTAATTTTTGTGGAATGAAATCTTACTGAAGAAACGAATACTAATTATTCAAAGAAATTGTATAAAATTTAAAAATTGAACGATAAACGATATATTTTACCAAATTTATAAAAAAATATTTGCCCGCTTTCCGGGCACATTCTCATGGCGCGCTGGGCGCGCCGCTCGCAAGTTTGAGCGCACCTAGGACGCGCGACTATTGGTTCTCGCGCTTCGCTCTCGATACTGCATTTACCTCGCGCTACGCAGTCGGTCTTTGAATTTCCCCCACATTTGTGCACAAAACTTTTAAAATTGAAGGTCAAATCATCGACAACTGTAATTTGATGATTGTGAATTCTCTTTTGTTAAAGCTCCTTCGGCTTTAACAAATACATTCTCATCATGCACCTCGTGCTTCGCACTCGATTTTGTCCAATGTGCGAAATTTTCTACATTATATGTTCAACATTATTATATCAAATGTATATTACATTTATTTCTCTACGTCGGCCTGTGATTGCTTATTTAAATATTGCAAAATAAAGTACGAATTGTATTTATCATGATTACTTTAATATTTTTTCCTGATTTCGCATTTGAATTTATCCTCAGCTACCGTGAACATTTTATATCGTTTCAATAAATGTCTATTATTACAATTCATAATATGCGATGATATTAAAAACATACGTATTTTCCTTGTCTTGTTTTTATGATTAAAAAAAAGCGCGCATTCTATGAAAAAAACAAAACAATTTTGTTATCATGCATTTTATTGCAGCTTGTGTCGTTTTTCCATAAATTTAATGTGTTTATGTTCAATGTTATTTCATACGATTTAAAACAAAAATATGCATTCTAGCGTAAAGTGGTTCTCAACAAATTTGTAAATCTAATTTAGGCGAAAATTTTTGTTAGATAAAATGTTATTGTAGCGTGTATCGTATTTCCAAAAAGTTTATTTTTTTATTTTATAAGTATTTTTATAACAAAAGTTTATAACAAATTTTTAGATCTTTTTGGTTGAACAACTTTTGTCTATTCATCCTTTTTCGTACCGTGCTTCGTTTTTCCAAAAATTTTTTTCATTGTTAATGTTATTTTTCACAATTGAAACAAAAATTACGCATCTTATCAAAAAATGATTAATAAAAAATGTTTAGTTTTTTTCTGAGTGAACAACTTTTGTCTATTAATTTTCTTCGTGGTTTGTGTCAATGTCCAAAAACTTAATTTATTTTATTCTTAAATCAGTTTTTTTAGAAATGAAACAAAAACTACGCGTCCCGTCAAAAAGTGATCACTAACAAATTTGTAGATCTTTTTTTAGTGCACAATTTTTGTAGATTCATCTTTTTCGCATCTTGTATGTTTTGACCGCAAAATGGAATTTTTGGTTTTATTTTTTTTTGTGCGATAAAAATGTGAATTTTCGATTTTTCAAACAAATTTAAAAATGTCTCTCAACAGTATTGTAGGGTATTCAAAAAGAAACATTTTTCTCCTTCTAACTTTTTTTCATATCGTGCGTTGTTTGGCTTAAAATGTTCATCTTCGTTTGTTTTTTGGAATATTGTAAATGCTATAACTCCAGCAATTTTTGTTTTATCAAAGAAAGTAATAATGATAAATTGTTTGTCTTTTTGAGTACTACAAACATTTTTACATAGAATTTCAAAATTTGAAAAAAAAAGTTGTCTCAAAAATTTTGGAAAAGTGCTCACTTTATGAATTTTTATCCAAAATGGCTGGCTAATGAACTTGACCTTCATTTTAGGAGACTTAAGAGTGTATCAAATCCCAATCCAATCTGTCAATTCTTTCGAAAGTTATCCTGCTAACAAAATAAAAATCTACATACATACATACACACACATTCGCGAAAACCTATTTTTTGGGTTCAGAATGTCTCAAAACGTGGATATTTGACAAAAACGGAGGGGGTCAAATTTTACACAAATCTAATACCCTCTCTGATGAGAATGTAAAAATTATATTTTCTTATCGCTTTTCCGTGAAAATGTACAATTAATTATCTTTAACACATGTATTGCTGAAGAAATCAGATTATGTTTTTAACAAACAATTTGTTTGCTTTTAACAGTGAATAATTACCGCATTAATGATAGAAAAAGGTAAATTCTAAACATTTCATTCAGAGCAAAACAAAAAATATTTAAACCAATACGAATCTGTTACAGAATGGGGTAATAATATTTGAATGTCGCAGATACTTGGTAATAATATGCGACAAAGTTAACCAAATTTTGAAAAAAAGAGTCTTCTACATCTTTTCAAAAAAAGTCACAAATAAATAATAATTAATTTTTCAAACAGTTGGTAAATGCTTGAAATCAATATCAGTCTTTCTATAAATGAAGAATTATTATCCAATCAAGCATAAAAAAGTAACCGTAAATGAGTTAGTAAAACGAAAGATATACTGATGGAATTTTTTTAAACAATGGACAAAATTAATTCAAAAATGCTTAAAAATATTCGTCTTGTCGAATGAAAATAATTTATATCAAAAAAGGAAAAAATCCTGTCAATTGTGTGCGAAATTGTCAATTTCAACATGGCGGAAAATTAAATAATCTAAAAATAGCTCATTTCTGCAGTATTAAATGAAATATTTTTGGACATTGCTGGAAGGAGAGTTTTAACTTTATAAATCATTCGATGATCCCAGAAGTTCAACATTTTGAAAAAATTCATAATTGTCAATTAAATATTCCAAAAAATACTTCATTCCTCTACTTTTCAATGAAATATTTTTAAACTTGGTTAAATCAAAATTTTGATTTCAGATATCATCCTATGATGCCAGATGTCCAAAATTTACAAAAAAATTCAGGATTAACCATCATCTTGGATTTTTTGAAAATTTTGGTTTTCTGGGATCATGAAATTATTTCTGAAGTAAAACTTCTTTTTCTGGCAAAGTTTAAAAATATTTAATTGAAAAATAAAGAAATGAGCTTTTTCTGGAATATTTAATAGAAAATTTAATTTGTCACCCTAATTGTTCGGTCCGATATTTGTAAAATTTGGAAAATATCTCGCTTTTTTTTAACAAGATATTTTAAGAATTACATAGAGATTATCGTTCTAAGCGGACGATTGATTGGAATAAAAACTGACAAAAGTATACGTTAATTAAACGTTTTAGCATAATTTATCCATGTTAATGTTATCGAAAACTGCAAGCGTCTGGGTCGATGGATAAATATGAACCGATTATATAAAATTTGGAGGAAATTCTATTTTTGGACATTTGCATCATAATCGCGCGTAGGAGCAAACGATTAGAAAAAATTAAAATAAGGACGACTCTAGTTGTCTTGCCCTCTATTCGAAAACAGTATGAACAGGTATGATTTTGCACGACCCTAATAAACAGTCTAAAGTGAAATTTAGCCCCGTACAAAAAAATTAATTTTAATTAAAATCACTAATGACCACTCAGATAAGACATGAGCAGAGGATCACAATATTGAAAGCTGTCTGCGAACAGCTGAAATTGATTGGTTGGAGCTGATTATGCTCTCGCACAAGCAATGAATCCTAAAAGAATCACATAAATTTCTAATTTTCAATTAACAAAATAACCTAATTTTAAGGCTACGAATTTCTCAACCGTCAAACCTAAGAGTAATCGTGCGACCATGGACAAACATTAAATCTAAATAACAATCACTGATCACAATCGTTGTTTTGTCATCTTATTTTTTATGATAATTAAGGAACCGTAGGGCTCGCATTCAACGTTTAATAGCGACATGGATGACAGGTCGTGAACTCAACGCACAAAGGTTCAGACTCGGACGTGTCAGCTCATCACTTCAATCAGGGAACAATGGACTGCCCGATTCAAGAGGATCCTGGCTAGACGTATGGATCAGAGTCCCGTACGTTCTAAATAGCCAGGAAGATGACATATAGCTTCCTGAACAGCCGGTGTAAACAATTTGACACGCAGCTCGCAGTCAGCCATATTGGTCTCCACGGGTCAGCTACTGTCGTCTGCTATTTCCATCACCACATTAGGGCCTGGCTGGAGGGTCTGGCGCTATCTCTCTAACCCCTATATTTAGTAAATCTCGTATCGATTAATAGTCGGTCATCTGCGTATGAAGTAACATCCGTTAGGGTTCATGTGGACGGAAGTCGCCCCTTTTTCCTTACTCTCCATTCACTTCGAGTCAAGCCACTCATTTAGGGGAAAGTGGGGTATGGTGTCAGTGCGGGGCACGGTGACTCTTGCTAATAATGCTCGTGTTTCTTAAGTTTTATATCAGTTTTTTTTACATAAAATAGCTTTTTTGAGTACCAAAGAAAGCTATCTCACGTAAAAAAATTAATATGAAAATGAACAAACACGAGCATTATTTGCAAGAGTCGTCATGCCCCGCACTGACACCATACCCCACTTTCCCCTACTCTATTTTGAATTAGTCAAGCATGCAAATCAAATTCAAGTAGGATAATTAAGAATAAATAATTCATTTCTTTCGCTAGTTTAAAAAAATAAAATTTAGATGGCTCTCAACGTTTAAAGAAAAATAGCATTCAATCAATAAATAAAAAATTAGTATTGGTTTTAGCATATATAATATCTTTCAATTCAAATGACGACATCGTAAATGGAATGTTCACAGGTTGGATACAATTTGGTGCAGTCTTCCTTCGTCTGATATGCATAGTCATAGACTCTGTGATCGATCGACTCGAAACTCGTACCGTCGTTCGGTAAACTGGAAATCAAATTATAAGTAGTAATTAGGATCGACAAGCAGTGATTCGCTACTGGTAAACAACTCGTAAATGTCTATATTCAGACTTACGTGAAAATGGCGTGCAGAAGTTCTTGAACGAAAGTGCCTTGTCCAATTTCCGATTCGCTCCTTTGCCCGGCCTCACAAAGGGCCCTCATTACGCAAGATTTCCCATCGAGACCTGTGCTGAAGAATGAAGCTTTGCTTAGGAGGTCCGAGAGGTGGGTAAAGTTTAATTGGAAACTACCTCAAGCACCACTTTCAAAAATTAATCGACAGACGAGCAAATATAAATCCAAGACGAGACTGCTAACGTTACTTCCAACGATATTTGAACAACTTTTATCCGCACTGAAGTAATTTCCTTTGTAATTACCTCGAATGGGTCCAGGTCGAATCAAAATTCTTTTTTATAATTGGGAACGGAATTTTTCCAATTGAAGGATCGGGTATTTCACATTTTAAAGGCTTTTATCTACGGTTTCCGCTTCTATTGATTTTTATTATTTTAAGCTTTATCTTATATTCATTTCGGGTTGAAAATATTTTCATAAGAAGTGGTATAGATTTAAATAAACGTTCATTCAAATAATAATAGGTCGCTACACTAGGAAAATTTTTTTATCTCGAAAAATCGCAATGAATATATTTTTTCTGCACTCAGACAAAAAATGTTCTTGTACTAAAAGAACTATTTTCTTGGAAATACATAAAAAAATTTCCTTAGATATGTCAAACAAGTTTTAGTTGATTTAATAAAATATTTGATTGACCCAACACTAAAGTCACCATATTATTTCCGCAAGAAGTATGCTGTTTTTCAAAGGATTTTTTTTAAGACTGGTGATGCCGTTTATCAAGAATTTATCGACAAAAAACTTTAAAGTTTTGAACTATCTAAACCAATATAGACATTTGACAATTCCATTTCTTTTGCAATTCACCAAAAAATTTCAAAAAATTTTGAAATTTACAAAATGGGGCAGTTTTTCTGAAAATGTTCAAACTCAATTTTCTGAAAACCCCTAGCGTTTTTCCCCTAATTTTTAGAAGATTTTCTACTAATATGGTGAATATATCCCACACGAGTCTATTTTATGCCTGCGTCTTGGACAGGAGAAAGAATTTTTTTTTTTTTTTTTTTAAATTAATATTCACAATTTTTGCAAAAATAAGACGAGATATGAAAAAATTGAACAAAAAAAGTCATTCCTTCAAAAAACTTCTACAGCAAATTCCTTTGGCACTTTTTTCTGCCTTGCGTTATTATTGAAATATTCACAAAAATATGAATAAATTAAATTTTCTGGTGTCATAAATGTAATAAGGAGGGCGTAAATAAACAGGAAGAACTAATTCTTCTACAAACACTAATGATTAAATATCCGAAGACAGTAATCAATATTTTACATTTTTAAATTAACTGATTTATGTTATAATTTCTATTTTGCATAATTTTTCGGAAGAAATATCTTGCTTTCTTCCATTCCTGAGTTTTTTTCTTGTGAAATTTTGGTAAATCTTCGGAGGAAATGACCAATAATACGATTGCGTTAGTGTTTATAGAAAAATGTATTCTTCCTGTTGATTTCCACCCTTCTTGGTTATTTATGACAGCAGACAAATTAATTTATTCATATTTTAGCGAATTTTTTAATAATAACAAAACGTGCCATAGGACCTTTTTGTAGAAATTTTTGGAAGAATAAAGTTTGCTCGTTCACCTTTTTCATATCTCGTCTTGTTTTTTCAAAAATGGTGAATTCTTAGTTTTCAAAAGAAAACAAAATTCTTTCTTCTCTGCAAGACGCGGGTGCAAAATAAACTCTTATGGGATACATTTACCATATTATTACTAACTTTAAAAAAATTTAACGCTGTGGTTTTCAAGAAATTGAGTTTAAAAATCTTCAGAAAAACCGTCGCTATTTTGTCGATTTAAAAGTTTTTAAAATTTTCTGGCGAATTTAAAAAGAAAATGTAAGGATATGTCAGGGTCGAAAATAAAATATCAAATATCTATATTGGTTTCGAAACCATAATACTTTTAAATTTATTTTCGAAAACAATTTTGTTGACAAAAAGTAGGAGTATTTGAATGTTTAAAATGTTATCAATTGATAACATTTTAAACGTTCAAATACTCCTAATTTTTGTCCACAAAATTTTTTCATCAAATCGGTGTAATACAAGAAAGTAAAATTCTTGAATTGAATCGAGTTCACTTTTTAAATTGACTTGTTTTGAATTTGAATTGAAATTGAATTCACAAAATTGTAATACGTGGCGAAGAAGAAAATAAATGTATGAAAATGTTTATTAACATTGATTTTGCTGCAGTCTATTTAGATTATTTTGAACATCTACGCTAAGGTAATTAAAAAAAATGAAAAAAAATCAAAATCGGATATGATTTGAAGGTCTCCTATGAGAGTTTTGTCTTTTTTATTGATTTTGTTGTTATTTTTATGTTCTTTGCCTTTAAAATGCATGTATTCAATTTTTATACATATTTAATCATCCCCTTCTATAATGCCATCATTGTAAATAATTTGATGCAAATTTTGAAACTCGTTTTGAAGGAATATGATTTTTTTACTTTTTACATCATGCTATGATAAGTAACTTTTTAAAATTTATTAATTTTTTTTGCAACTAGCACAACGTATGTCTTTGTATGAAAATGTGAAACAAGTGATATAAAATTATTATTTTCCTTCAAAATGAGTTTAAAAATTTTCATCAAATGATGTACAATGTTGGTAATGTAAACGGGGATAAACCTATATGTATCAAAATTTAATACGTGCAATTTCAAGACATTGATAAAATGAAAACAACCAAAAATCAATAAAAAAGAGGAAAAAAATAGGGGACCTTTAACTTACACGTATTGAATTTCGTGAGTTCCCTATAATATTTGTCGGCAAATAGAATTTGCAAATTTATTATTATTAAAATGTATTAATATCCAACTATTTTCGATTTTTCTTTCCAGGGGACGTTTTGTCCCAACCATTTTTCATTCAACAAGGTTTTTATTTTTTTACCAGTTCAAAATTATATTTACAAAAATCGCTATTTATAATTTTTTTAAATAAAGTGCAATATGGATGAGACGTATAACTTGGAATTTCAGGAGCGCAAAAAAAAAGTTCTCAGAAGTCGAATTATTAAAAAAAATGAGAAAGCACATTCGAGAGATGATAGAGCTCTATAGATTTGTAAAAAAGTTGGAGAAAGTAATCACTTTTCCAAAAAAATATTGTCAAAAATCGTCTTCTATCATAACCATATAAGTGCAATGAAAAATTTGGTTTTATTACATTATTTTTTTAAAGTATAATTAACATACAATATGTCAATTGGTATTTTATTAGTTTTATTAGTTTTTTCACCACAATGTGCGATTGAATTTTTGAGAATTTTTGAGCCAGTAGAGCGTGTATTTTTAAAAAGTGGCAACATGGTTATGCAATGTAACCCTTCTATTAAAATCAAAGTGTACTAAGAATAGGGTTTTAAGTCATTTCTGAAAATTCTAGCCAACAAACCAGATTTTTGAAATGGCTCAAAATTAATATCTAAATAATTCTTATAACTTTTGGTAGAAGTATCATAATTTATAAAGAAAAATTTCTTCGAAGCGAAGTTTTGATTTTTTTAAATTATGCTCGCATCAATGTCAATAGAACTGAAGCATGTATTCAAGCTCTTTCTAAAGTCTCTAACACATCGTGTTCGTTCACTTTGTTTTTTTTTTCAAAAACAACTAAAAACGCGGTTTTTGACACATTTTGACCTCAATTAACATAAAAACGTGACCTGGCAAAATTTCACTTTTGAATTCACATTCAGTGACCACAAATCTACGGGAAATTATATGTCACATCTCTTATTGCACGTCTAATGTCGATATGAGTTATTTATTTGTGTCACTTTTTTAATGAGCACCGAAATTTCAAAATTTTCTTATAAATATTTTAAACAGTTACTTCATTCTACATGGACCAAACATTTCTTTGTTTATCACTCGGTGCTAAAATTGCACAAATTTGATTTTTGAAAATGAAAATAATATTCAAAAGTTAAATGGTTTTGTCGTTTTCTTGTTTATATCAAACACAAATTTGTTTGATCAGAAATAAGTATGTTTGATTGAAACCAAATTTGTTGAAACATTTTTTTTATCTCACAGAAAATCACATATTTGTCCAATTAAAAAAAATTTGTTGAATTCAACTAACTTGTTTCTGCGTGTGATAGATTCTTCCTTCCAGACTCTGAATCTTTAATTTCGCAAGGTTCCATTTCATTTAATTCATAAGTGATACGAGAAAATTGAAAAACAATCTTTGACTTTTAAATTCAAACTCCTTAATTTATGATATTTTTAAATGGATATATCACTGAATAAAAAATTAGGGTCCCTTAAACTTGGCGGCTCTAAAGACTCTTTACACTCTTATTATAAGATGTTCTTTTTTTTCTTTTTTTTTTCTTTTGAAAAAATTTCTTAGTCCATTTGCATGTGATAGCGGGTGAAATTTCGCTATTTGCATGCATTACCCTGAACTCAAATAGAATAGTGATGAGATGAAGCGACAGAACTATTATGCCCTTCTGCAAGAAGAATAACTTCAAGGGCGGTTTTCTTATTCAGAACCTTATGGTACTCTTGAATTAAGAATATTTTTAGGCTAAATTGAATATTCCCAGGGAATCCAGAGAATTTTGCAAGAGAATTTTCTTTTAGATTATTGAAAGTGACTTATCCCTCACAAATTTTTTATTTTCCCTGACCATCACAAATTTTTATTTCAGGTATGAAAACTACCTAGCACCTGGAAGATCAAATAAAGAAAAAAAATGTCCACCAGAATGTTGAATTTTCGACCAAAAAATATCAATTTTCAAAGAAAAATGGAATAGTTACATTTTAAATTAATTTTAAACCAAAAAAAAAAAAAAAATTTCAACTAAAGAAATGAATTTTTAACTAAAATGAAAAATCTTAAACCAAAATATTAATTTTCAACCAAATAGTTAAATTCTTTACAAAAAAGATTAATTTTTTACCAATGAAGACAAATTTTCATCAAAATACATGCATTTTTAACTAAAAAAAAAATAATAAACTGTTAACCAGAAATATAATATTTGAATTTCCAGGGAAAAAAAAATATAAATTTTCAGCAACAACAGAATGTACTTTTAACTGAAATGATAAATCCCAAACCAAAAAAATTCATTTTCAACCAAATAGTTGAATTTTTAACTAATAAAGATAAATTTTAAAGGAAAAATGGAATAGTTACATTTTCAGTCAAAAACAAATAATTTTCAACAACATAAAAATAAATATTCAACAAAATAGTTAAATTTTCAACTACAAAAATGTTATTTTAACTAAAATGATCAATCTTAAACCAAAAAAATTAATTCTCATCCAAATAGCTGAATGTTCTACCAAAAGGAGAAATTTTATACAAAAAAGACAAATTTTCAACAAAATACATGAATTTTTATCTAAAAAAGATAAATTTTTAATCGAAAAAAGAATACTTGAATTTTCAGTTAAAAAAATAAGTTTTCAACAAATAAAATTTCAACAAAATGGTTACATTTTTCACCAAAAAATGAATTTCCAACCAAAAAGATAAATTTGAAACTAACGATAATACTTTTCTAACAAAAAATATGAATTTCAAACAAAATACATAAATTTACAACTAAACAGTTGAAGCTTCGAAAAAAATACCACATAAGATGGATTTTCGAAGAAATAGTTCAATTCTTAAAATAACAGATTAATTTTCAAGCAAGTTGATTAATTTTCCACCAAAAAATAAGAATTTTCAACCAAATAGTTAAATTTTCTGCCAAAAAAAGATAAATTTTTAACCAAACAGTTAAATTATTAATAAAAAAGATATTCAAATATATTCAACAAAAAAGGGGATACTTCAATTTTCTACCAAAGAAATGAATTTTAAACTGAAAACGTAAATTTTCTACAAAGAAGATTACTTATCCACAAAAAAGATGAATCTTAAAAATTAATTAATTTGAAACCAAATAGTTGATATTTCGACCAGAAAGATGAATTTTCAACCAAGGATATTAATTTTTCATCAAACAAGACCAATTTTCAACAAAATACATGAATTTTTAACTAACGAAAAAACATAAATATTCAACTTAAAGTGGAATAGATAAATTTTCAGTTAAAAATGAACTTACAAGCAAATAAAATTAATTCTCAAGAAAACATTTAAATTCTCAACCAAGCAGATGAGTTTACAACCAAAAAGGGAAAACTTCTACAAAAAAAAAAAAAAAGAATTTTCAAACAAATAGTAGAATTTTTTACCAAAAAAGATAAATTTTTGTCACAGAAAAATAGAATAGTGAAATTAGAAATTAAAAAGACGAATGCTAAACGAGAAGTGCAATAGTTTAAATTTCAACCACAAAAGATTTTAATTTTAAACCAAAAACAGTTTAGTTTAACGAAGAAAGAAGAATTAAAAGAAAATGTTGAATTCCCAATAAAAGAAAATTAATTAACAATTAAAGAGTCGCATTTTAAACCAAAAAAGATAACATTCTTAAGATAAGAGATAAATTTGTAATCGTAAAGAGGAATTTTCAACAAAAGAATTGAATTTCCAAAAAAGAAAGATTCTTCAGTAAGTGAAAAAAGAAATTTCATCCAAAATGTTGAATTTTCATGCCAAAATTTCTCTCTTTCAGGGTTTCCCGGACATTCTCTGACTTTCCCTGCCCAGTTTTAAATTCTTTGACTTTGCCTGACTTTCCTGACATACAGCAACCCTGACATTCAAATGAATTTTTCAACGCTTGTTACTTGAGCATTTTCAAGTTAATTTCACTATTAGAATAATTTTCAAATTTGGAATAGATTGAATTTATTTTGATACTTACGACTGAAGAAAAGACTCAATTTTTGGAAATAGTACGCTTCTGCTTTTTCGATGAAGTAACTTTTTTAATTTTTCATCCACTTTGTTTGGCAATTCATATGCCAGGGCTGCTGTCATTCCCAAAACCAGGTCACCTGGTCTGCCAGCAGCTGCAATTGTCAAACAAAAAACAACCTGGAAAAATTAATTATCATCAATAAATAAATAAAATTTATTGCAGAGAAGAAATCTCATAATTCTTAGACATTTCAAAACGTTTCTTTTATTGAAAATTGACTTCGAAAATTATTCAGAAAGCATAAATTCTACACTTTCTTATAATTATTGTTTTTCTTCTTTTATATTTTAATATTTTCTTAAGAAATTAAATTTATTCGTGATTATGAGAAAAAGAATAGACAGTGAGTAAACACAATTATCTTTATAATGGTCCATTTAAAGCTTCTTACTTATACTATTCTCAAATCTCCTTATTTATCGACAATATATGAATACTGTATGAATACTCTTCTGGAAAATTCCCTCTTATTATATTACACTAGTAAAAATAGAGCGTTACGCGCGGTAATGATATTTCCCTGATTTTGGTTGCCTAATTATCAAATTCAAATATATGTTTCAAGTTAAGGTACTACAAAATATCATTAATAATCATAAATTATAATAAATATTGAAATAGTTACATCGGCTTTCATTAAATTTTTATTCAATTATCATTTAAACCGGGTTTCAATAATGTATAACTTTAATTTAAATATAATATTTAATCCCATCAGGAATTAAAAGCAAAAAATTAATTAATTAATGAATTTGTTAATTTGTGATTTTATATCATGATAAGATGTTCTCAAAAAAACATTCTTCAATTTTTAATGTCTAAAATTGAAACTGACAAAGAATTACAACTGAAAACTCTCTAATTTTAAAGATTGAAACAAAATTGAAAACCAAATTCTTTAATTTTCATGATTTTGAAGATCAAAAATCAAATTTTAAACATCTTCCAAGTTGAAGAAATTTTAAATGTAAATCATCAAAATTACATCATTTTCCAATGTAAAAATTAAAACTTTCATATAATTTTTCACTGTATATTTTCAAAATTGAAAAACCTTTAATTCTAAAGATTTACAGTCAAAAGTTCTAAAATTTTGAAGACTTGCAATTAAAAAATTTTCACTTCTAAAGATATATGAATAAAAATGATTAAATTTTGATAATTCTGAAGATCAAAAGACACGTTATAAATTCTAAATCTGCCAACTTCAAGAAATTTCAAACGTAAATCAAAATTACGGCATTTTTAATTCCATTCAAAACGCAAAAATCGCATCATTTTTAATTGTAAATTTCCATAATGAAAAACACATTAATTCTAAAGATTTACAATTGCAATTTTAACGATCAGAAGACCATTTTTCACTTATAAATCTTCAAAATTGAAGAAATTTTGATTTTGAAGCATTAAAACTACTACTTAGAAATAAAAACTCTTCAATTTTAAATATTTACCATTCAAATTTTTTCAATTTTCGAGCGTTAAAAACATACGTATCGCTTTTATCTGGCAATTTACCCCCCCCCTGCCCCCTCCGTAACGCCTTTTCTGTATTATGTAACTTTACAATTAGCGTAGCACTTTTTGTGAACCCTTCTCCTCCCCCCGAAAGGCAGTATGTATTTTTCAACGGTCCCTTTTGAAGAGTTGCAATTAAAAATTCTTGAATTTTGAAAATATAAAATGGCAAATTATTCAATTTTGAAGATTTTTATTTTGAAGGTATATAATTTTAAACTTGTTTGTGAAATAATGCAATCTTACAGTTTTACAATTAAAAATTCTACAATTTTAATGATTTGCAGTTTTGAATTCTTCAATTTGAACATTTGCAATTGAACATTCATCAATATTCAATGCGTATAAAAGAAAATGATGCAACTTTGAATTGTTTTTTTTAGGAATAGTTCTATTTGGAAAATTCAAAATCAAGAATGATTTAGTTTTTAAGATATAAAATAGGCATTTAATCAATTTTATAGATTTGCAATTGAAAATTTTCTGTTGTGAAGAGTAAAAACGACAGCATTGATTTTTTTTCTGATAGTTTTTAACATATATAACATATTTGCCATATATAAAAGAGGAACTTTAAGTTACTTCAATCAGTGACTGGAAATGTAGAACGTTACTATTTTCATGAAGTAACTGTAGCTGTAATTAGATCCTTTTTTGAAGAAACTTCCCCAACGTTGCATCTAATTTTAAGGTAGTTGTCGTGCCAAAAATCCAACTTTGGAAAAATGCTTGAAGTTTAATAAATGATGGCTTATTTTTTTGGAAACAATATTCTCTACAACTCTACTATTTCCAATTTTGAAAGTTAATTTTTCTATAGCTGAAATCGTTCAAACAATTTTGTAAGAAAAAAACATGTTTTAATTAAACAACTATAATGTGAAAATTAAAAAAGGTTTGTAGGGAATATCCCCCCCCCCCTCCCCAAAAAAAGTCATAATTTATTAAAATAATTTTTCCAACATTGGTAAGAAGTGATAGTAAGACAATATTCAATTGCAAAAAGCATTGTGAAAATTTTTTCCTTGTGATTTCCAAACTTTTTTATAAATAATAATGTTTCCCTTTTATGAGATATGTCTGATAATATAATTTACATTCTCAAAATCATAGAATACTTTTTTCCATAGAGTCCTGGTGTTTGGCATGACAACTACCTTAAATGATCCTAAAGTCAGATAAAAATGATTGTTATGTCTATCTAACATAATAAGAATTTGATATTTCAATTCAAATTAAAGAATTTCTATTCAACTGAAACATCCTTAAGTGTAAACAGAATTTTATAAAATGCTAAACTGACTTAAATTAATATGAATAGTCAAACTAGGTGCTAGAAAAAAAATCAAAAGACAAAGGCATGCGAAAAGTGAGCAGAAACATACTCTCAGAAAAATATTTGTCTTGAATTAAATAAACCGTTTATTTAACATAATTTTTTTCTTTCAACCGAAAATAACTTTAAGATTAAGGAAATCATTTTCAATTAAAGACCAATCTACATTGGAATAAAAAACCACTTCTTTGAACCAAAGAAATTTTTGTGCACCAAAAGAAATTGCTTGGAATCAAGGAATATTTATTCTGAGAGTAGGTGCTTCAATGTGGATAAAGCAAATGAATTAATTTGAAGATTATTATTATTAATTACCCATGAAATGTTGACAAGAACGTTATATTACCTGTACGTTACTACCTTCGGAGAATATCAGGTATCTTTTCTGTCGAGATAACGATTTGCCTTCGGTATTTGAGTGATCTTGGATTAATTCTTGTGGATTTATGGAAACAATAAAAAAATTCAAAAAAGCGGTGAAGCAAACTAGGTCGAGCAGACTGAATCTTTTCTGGGAAAGTAGTTTTAAAGAGTTTCCACCCATATTACAATGAAATAAAGTAATCAGCTAATTATGAAATTTCACTTCTTCAAGAGTAATGCTAATATGGAAAGCCGAAATTTCCATTTCAAAAAATGTAAACTTTCTGTGACTAGAACTCTTGTGAAGTCCGATGTGTTCTGGAAGGCTAGGAAGTTTCGAGGATCTCTCAACGGCGAAGCCATTCCGTGATTTTACACCGGTGGAGTATTGACATTGGGCTCTTAATGCTTTCGACAAACATGAATCATCGCTACGGTTTTCTATTAATTGAATAAATAATTCTAATTGATTGCTTACAGTTTACTTGAAGCCGGTTCTTCCTAAGTTTAGAGTTATAGCATTTATTTTGGGATTTTGATGCCCACTTTAAGAGCGGAAAAGATGAAATAAGATATATTAGTTTTTTTTTAAATAGTGCGAAGTTAAAATTATAGATAATAATCTAAGATTCATTTATTCTGTCCACATTGAAGCTCCTATGTTTTCGCTCGATTTTTTTGTGTTTTTGGACGAGTTTTTGACCCTCCCTTCGCCTTATAACGTTAGGGTTTTTTATTCAAGTGATTGAAGTAATGATTCAGGTTTTTTGTAAGAGCGACGGTAAAACTTCATGTAAAAAACTTTTGAATTAGAATTTTTAAATTCATAATTTATTATTCTCAGGGATGCCATGACCTAATTCACTTGCAAAAAGTGAAATATTTAAACCCAGAAAGTGACCTAAAGTAAGTAATGTGCATTAATAATGTAACTAATGTTCTTTTTAATTTTGAAGAATATAAAAGAATTTGATTTATAAGACTTCGAAACAATTCAAGTTAAATTCAAAAGAATTTAAATAAATTGGCAAGAAAGAAAAAAATACAAAAAATTCGATGAAATTCATAACAATTCAAGGTGGATAAAAAAATGCAAGTGAATTTTGAAATAAGTTCAGAAAAATTCGAGGGAGTTCAAAAGAATTTGATGATATGAATAAGAATGCAAGGTGCGTTTAAAAGACTTCGAGATGAATCAAACAAAAACTCAAAAAATCTATTGAATTCCGTAGAATTGGGTGAATTTAACATAATTCAAGTGAATCGAAAATACTGCTGCAAAGTACTATAGATGTATTAATTATGGGTGTATTTATTTGTCCTCATTTCATAAGCAGTTTGCTTGTATCAAATAAATTTGCTTCCTCTTAGAGAAAGGTTTATCTCTAATAAAAAAAAATTCAGCCCCTCAATATTTTTCAAGCTTTTATTTTTGTCTTACCGAAAATCTTATTTTCAGTAAATCATAGAGCCCATCAAAATGTCAATCGATGAATTCCTTACAATGAACAACTTTTTATCTTAAAAATACAAAGGTCATATGAAGAAGATAAACAATATATTTTTTTAATTCATAAATCGATATTGCCAGATTATAAGAGGTCATGGAAGGTACGTCAATAGATCATTCGACGTGTCTCGAAGACGCGAACAAAAATTTCAGATATAGCACTGTAGTATTTCTAATAAGAGTCAAAGTTTTTCCCTTATAAACAGAATTTACAAATTTTTTTGAAACTTCGTACATCGGTACCGGTGGGTCATAAAAGGTTCAACAATAGCTCAATCGATGCGTCTCGAAGACGCGAACAAATACACTGCATATCATATTGCTGTATTTTATATACCAAGAATTGTCTTTTCATATAAACAAGGTAACATTTTATTAAATGTTTAACCACAAAAAAAACACTTCCAAATGGCCGATCTGGTTCAAAAACACATCGGACCTGGATATTAATCGGAGCTACAATTCTTCGTGATATGCATATCATTCTGTTCACCATGGTGAACAGGAAAAAGTTACATACACACACATAGAAAATTTTTTTTAAATTGTATTTTCGAGCTTCTGGGGACGAATTTTATCAAAATAATTCAAAAAAGTAGAGAAAATTGCAAAGAATTTAATAGAATTTAAAATATTATAATATCCTGTGATATTCTATGAAATCTGATATTTCCTGAAATCCTAAACATATCATTTAAATATCTTGAGACCATTTAACAGCCCTTAAAATCATTGAATACCTTGAAAATCTTATAAAATCCCTTGGAATCTTTTAATATATATAAAAACCTGATAGATCCTGTAAAATCGTTCTATATTTTCCAAAAATGTAGTAAATTCTTTCCAACTTCATGAAAATTTAATTAAATCCCTTGATATCATTAAAATCCTTAGAAATACATCTTGAAAATACCTGAAAATCTTTTCAAATACTCTAAAATATTTCAAACTTTTTTAAATTCCCCCAGATTATAGAAGTCAATAAAAAATTCCTTGGAATCTTTCAAAATTCCCTAAAATATTTCGAATCCTTTCAAATCTTTCAAAATCGCCTAAAACTTTTTAGAGCTCTAGAAATTGCATTGGAACCTTTTAAAATACCCTAAGATATTTCAAACACTTTAAAATCTTTTGAAATGCCTTGAAAAGTTTTAAAGATCTTGAAAAGGCCTTAGAATCTTTTAAAATACCCTTAAAGATTTAAAAAAACCTTTTAAATACTATTAAATTATTGAAATCAATATAAAATTCTTCAGGACCTTTTA
This sequence comes from Andricus curvator, assembly GCA_932195095.1. Taxonomy (NCBI): domain Eukaryota; kingdom Metazoa; phylum Arthropoda; class Insecta; order Hymenoptera; family Cynipidae; genus Andricus; species Andricus curvator. The sequence continues at coordinate 34,067 of CAKNYM010053500.1, read as the reverse complement.
AAATACCATAAAATATTTCAAGTCCCTCAGAATGTTTTGAAATCTTTTGAAATTTTCTTAATGATTTTGAAACATTTTCTCGGAATTGAAAAAAAACTGACATTTTTCACACTTTTTCCAAAATTGTAATGAGTCCCGGATTTCCAAATATTTTTAATGTTTAAATACTTTTCTTTGATGCCAAAAATCAGAGTCTAAGCTACAAAGGCACTACTCTGGATTTATTTCAACGAAAATATACATAATTTTTTTTTTTTATTCAAAAATAATCTCAAGGTAATAATAGTCTCAAAATAATCATGAAGAATTACTGAAATGATTTCAGAAGTAAAACAAGATGTGCAACTGTGCAAGCCCTTTTGAGTTAAACTTAATCCAAGCCCACCGTATTCAGGGTTTAATGTGTTTTTTAATTAGCATTTGTTGAAATTTGAATGAGTTATCGAATTGCAAGCTAAGTTAGCTGCTCAGTCAAACTTTTAACGAAATAGTTGAATTTTTAACCGAAAAATGAAATATCAACTAAGAAGATTGACTTCTAACCAAAAAATAACGAAGTTTCAACAAAATAGTTAAATTTTCAACCAAATAATTAAATCTTCAACTAAAAAATATAAATTTTTTCGTCAGGAAAGGAACAATCAAACATAAAAAAAATTAATTTTTACCCGAAAAACAACGAGTTCCCCTCAAAAACTAATAAAATTACTTTTCAACCAAAAATGGAAAAGTTGCATTTTCACTTTAAAAAATTATTTTTTTTTACAAAAAAAAAGTTATTTAAATAAAATGGCTAAATATTTCACAAACCAAATGAATTTTCAATCAAAAAATGAACTTTTAACAGAATAGTCCATTTTTCAACCGAAGAGATGTATTTCCAACTTAAGTAATGAATCTTCAACTGGAATAGTTGAATTTTCAGTTGAAAAATCTAATTTTAACCGAAAACGAACGATTTTTCAACAAACTAGTTAAATTTTCCACCAAAGAGATGAATTTTTCACTAAAAGGCTGTATCTCCAACAAACAAAAAGTAGTTGAGTTTTCAACCTAGCAGATTCATCTTCTACTAGAGAACACAAATCTTTAAGAAAGAACATGAATTTTCAACCAAATAGTAGAATTTTCACATAAATCAACCAAATAGTAGAATTTTCAAATCAAAAAGACAAATTCATCATCAAAAATGGTATTAGGTAAATTTTATGTTGAAACAATTTATTTTCAACCAAAACAAGATAAATTGTCAAGCAAGAAGTTTCATTTTCTAACAAAAAAGACGAATTTTCAACGAAGAATAACACATGTTCATCAAAAATGAAATACTCCAGTTTTCAGTTTGAAAAAATTAATTGTCAATAAAAAAACGAATTTCAACAAACCCATTTTTAAATAATATCAAGAATCTTCAACTAGAAGAATTAGGTTTTAACAAAGTAGTTCAACTTTAAACCATATACTTCAATTTTCAACTAGCAGCGATACATTTTCAACTAAAAATAGAATGGTAAAATTTTCATTTACAAAATTAATTTTTAACCACAAAATATCAATTTTCAACTAGAAAAGACAAATTTTTAACACACTACATGTCTTTTCAGACAAATAGTTGAAACAAAATAGTTCAGTTTCTACCCAAAAAGATTAATTTTAAAGCAGGATGATTTTCAAGTCTTGATTTTCTACCAAAAAGCAAAACTAAAAAAAGAGCTGAATTTTTCACTAAGAATAACCAATTTTCACCAAGAATAAAATAATTCAGTTTTCAGTTTGAAAAAGTTTATTTATAACCAAAAAAAAAAAATAATAATTTTCAACAAAGTAGTCAAATTTTAAGTCAAAATAATTAATTGTTAACAAAATAAATAAATTTTTTAACGAAATAGTTGAATTTTTGAGCCAAAAAGACAAATTTTCAACAGAACAATCGAATTTTCACCAAAAATATGATTTTTCAACAAAATTGTCGAATTTCATACCAAGTAGATTAATTTTTCCCTAATAGTAAAGTTTTCAACCTAAAACATGATTTTCCAACAAAGAAAGTTTTCAATTGAAAAAGACAAATTTTCAACAAAATGTATGAATTTTTAATCAAAAAAGATCAATTTTTAACCAGAAATAGAATAGTTGAATTTTCAGTTAAGAAAAGTATTTTTCAGCAAAGAAACTGCAGCTAATCTTCAACAAAATAGTTGAAAACTATTGGGATTACCTATGTTAATTACTTCGACTTATCTGAATTACTTTGGATTACAAGTGGATTACTTCGGATTATAACTAAATTAATCCAGATTATAACTGGATTACAAGTGGATTACTTCCGATTAGAAGAGGATTACTCCGGATTGCTCTGAATTATTCAAATTACACTAGATTACCAGTTTGGATAACCGATCAACCCACGAATTATCAAAGCAGATTCCCCCTCAATGCTTACCAATTGCAAAACTGATGCATCCTCGGTTCAGCTACTCTTATAATCTTGTTTCTTTGTACCTGTATTAAGGTTAATTAATTTTTGAACGATAGTAGAATATACTTTCAAAATGTTCATATCAATGAATAGGCTGATCTTTTCTGAATGCGAAACACCTATTAAAATTTTAATTTAGTCTATGCAAAGTTATTATATTTTTAAAAAAGTGGAACGACACATATGTAGTATGTACCTATTATTAAACAACTTTTGGACTCTTCTACCGGTGTTCCATAATGCATGTTGCTATTATGAAACAGCAGAGAAATGTGTGTTTTTTTTAATATCAATATAGCGCATATTATATTATTTTCTATATTATATCGAACTGAATAGTGCAATGAACTTTTATTTAAATCTTTCATAAATATAAATAAATTGAATAAAACTTTCCGTTAAAATTGACAAACCTAACCTATAAAGAGTAGTTTTCGTGAACGAAGTAGATTAAATTTTATTATTGTTCGAAAATGTTTGTTATAGGGAATGAATTTCATTTACGTGGGTGGAAAAAAAGAAAGAAACTTGGTCAAAGTGAATTGTAAATGAAATATTTGGCTATGTACCCTTTTCGTTTGGTTTTTTTCTTTTATTCCACTTAATAATAACTTCATGTGTTTTGTTGAATATTCGTCCTTTTTGGTAGAAAATTAATCTCCTTGGTTAAAAATTCATAATTTTCCTTGGAAACTCAACAGCTTGTTTTAAATTTGTTTTCTCTGTGGACTGAAAAGTATTTTTAAATTGAAAACTCAACTATTCTTGAAAATTTGTCTTTTTTGGTTGAATCAACTGTTTTTTATTTAAAATTAAAATCTTTTTTGGTTGAAATTTCAATTATATTACATTGTTCGTTGAGAATTCATCTTTTTTAGTTGAAAATTCAACTACTTGGTTAACTCTTTTGTTAACAATTAATTTGTTGAAAATTCGTTTTTACTGTTAGGAATTAGTTTTTTTAAACAGGATATTTTACTATTCTCTATTTAGTTAGAAATATATCTTTTTTGAATGGAAATTTAACTATTTGGTTGATAATTGATCTTTTTTATTTAAGAATTCATCTATTTGGTTGGAAATTCGAGAACTCCAGTTAAAGATTCACCATTTTAGTTGAAAATTCATTTTTTCGGTATAAAATTCAACTATTCTAGTTCAAGATTCATCGTTTTTTTTTTTTTAAAATTCATCACTTTGGTTGAAAATTGAACTGTTTAGTTGAAAATCCGTTTTTTTTTTTGTTAAAAACTAATTTGTTTAACTTCCATTTCAACTAGTCAATTTTTTGTTGAAAATTGAGCTCTCTTTAAAATTCAACTACTGGTTACAAATTTATCATTTCTAGTTGGATATGCAACAACTTGGCTGAAAATTCATATATTGTGTTGAATATGCGTATTGTTTTTGTAGAAAATTAATCTTAATGGTTGAATATTCATCGCTCGGTTGAAAATTCAACCATTTCAGTTGAAGATTTATCATTTTCAGCTGCAAATTCAAGAACTTGGTTGTAAATTCATATATTGTGTTCAAAATTAGAATTTTTTCGCAGAAAATTAATCTTCATGATTGAATATTCATCCTTTTGGATGAAAATTTAACCATTACAGTTAAAACTTTCTCACTTCCAGTTGCAAATTCAACAACTTGGTTGCAAATTCATATATTGTGTTGAAAATTCGTATTTTTTTGCAAAAAATTAATCTTCATCGTTGAATATTCATCTCTTTGGTTGAAAAGTCAACTATTCCAGTAACAGATTCATCATTTCAGTTGAAAATTTATCTTTTCGGTTCAAAACTCAATTATTCCAGTTGAAGATTTATCGTTTCATTTGAAAATTCATCACTTTGGTTGAAAATTGAACTAATTGATCAAAGTCCGCTTTTTTGTTGTTGAAAATTATTATTTTTTTATTTAAAGTTCAGCTATTATATAATAACAACATAATATGAGTTTTATTATTACAATAAAAAACACATTTTATTGCATACGTACCTCTGTTCCATAAATAGGAGCAACCGTTAAAAGTGCGTCCGTCGATATGAAACACCCATATTTCTCCGTTCCATAAATACGGACCGGATTAAAAAAGGTGTACGTATTATGAAACAACTAATTATTAAATAAAGTTTTATCCAAATAAAGAAGAAGTGCAGTAATATCGAATCCTTAAACCTCAAGCTGTCATTTAATCTATTGCACATATGAAATAATCGAAGTTTGTGATTACACGAGATAAAATAAATTATAGGTATCAAGCCTTCTCACACGGATAAATGGAAGTCAATGTTTCCGAGTTTGATGTTTGGATAATTAAAATTATTTTTTAGTGTTTGAAACTTTAGAACCATGTTTATTTTCATGTAGATGAGAAGCCTAACTTTTATACTTCTTAATATAATAATTTGTACTCAAAAATATAATTTAAAATGATTTATAAATCGGATTATTTGTGAAACTGTTTCATAATGTGTACACGTTTCATGATAGGTACCTTTACCTTATTAAAATAATATTGCTTTTTTCTTTCCTTGAAATTTTTTATCTGCTTATACTTTACATCATAGAAACCTATTTTATGTATACATTTTTAATCCCTTTTCGACACGGCACCTTTAATTTAGTTTCGTCTGGAATTTGAAAGCTGGCAGTCTCAAGCAGTTTATACTCTTGAGCAGTCCGTGTAATGGTGTGTGATGACTTGGCAGAAAACCGCAGAAAACTTTAAATTAACGCCTTTAGTTAATGTGCTCCTGCGAAACCACAAGATGCAATTATAACTATCCTGTCGCGAAATGTAATAAAAGAGAGAAGGAGAATACGAGAGCAAAAATAATAATCTATGGAAACGACGAACATTTTTCCATGCCCACCCTTACAGAGATAAATTGATAGCAGAAACGCGAGAAACATGTCGCTCTTCACAGCGATAATAACTTTCCACGTTTATTCCTCTTCGTTACTTTGTTTAGCGAGGTAAACGATATGCTATACATTTCTACCTAGGTGCTTACATCCTTCATTCATTTCTTCTTGAAAATATTTTTTCGGGTTTAAAAAATGAAGATTATTTTTCTAGGACAATCACTGATTTTTTCGGAACATGTCTTTTGGACATCCTAGGGATGCTCTTAAGACGCTTAATATCAGTACAAAAGATGCCCTGAGAACGTCCTATATCTTTATGACGTCCTTAGGACATCTTGAGGACATTGGACGTCTTAGAGACGTTTATTGGGCTGACATAGAACGTCCTAGGAACGTCCCAAGGACGTTCTTGGGATGTGCATGGTTTTGTGCCCACTGGGTATACTTTTGATTGAAAGTCGTAAGTTAGTCACGATTTAGAACATTTTAAATATCCGCCTAGGAGAAACATTCCAATTATCCTATATTGGGCTATAAATAGCTATGGCTCTGGAAAATTATTTTTTTCCTTACTTGAAGTATTTCCTTAGATTCACCTAGTTCCGACTTCTACTTCTGGAAGATACACAGAAAAAACTGGGGTTTCCATTAGAACCAATTTTTGGTTCCAAAGGAGCTGCCACAAAAAGGAACCTCTCTTGCTGGAAAGGAACCCAACATTATAAATGGTTTCTAAATGAACCCAAAGTATGGATTCAAATGGTTCTAATAGAGCCTTTTTGTCACTTCTGCCTTGACTCACTTCAAAGATTGTACAAGTTAATGATGCACATTTTGCTTTATAATTCGAGTTAAATAATATTGTACTGGGAAAAATGTAATCAAGAAAATAAAATCATAGACATTAGTTATTCTTGAAAGGAAGATATCGCACATGAAATGTGACAGTTTTTAAGGTTATGTTGAAAATCCGAAGTTTTCCACTGCGCATGCACTTGAAGCGCGGGACTATTTAAAATGATATAATATACACTTGGAATATTAGGTTAATATTAAATGTTTTCAAGAAGCTAGGTATTTCTATAATTCAATTTAATTTGTTTTAAAGAAGAATAAAAAACGTTTGTTAATATTTATCTGTATGACTATTCATAGTATTTATTGATTTCAAATAGGCCCGCGCTTCTCGGCACATGCGCCGATGGCCATCTATCGGATATAAACGAACTAAAAAGAAACCCTTAAGTTCCTTTAGAGCCTAACTTCTAAGTTCTAAATCTAAATGATCCCAAGTTTTACTTGAGCCGCAACGTTACTGAACGCTCAGTTTTTTCTGTGTAGGACCAACAGAAAATGTTTCTGTTGAATTTTCAACCAAATACATCAATTTTTAACAAATACTTGAAATAATTAAAAGTCATTAGCGCCTCTCTGATCTAAATCCAAATTTTTTTTATTCAGGTGTTAAAATTCCGACCTTTCGGTTTGAATTTGAACCCTCTTCAAGCATTCATGTTGTTACCGGCGTTTTTGGTGCTGGCGTAAAGTCAAATTTTCAACCAAAAAATATTAATTTTTGATCAAAAATAGAATAGTTAAATTATCAGTCAAAAAAACAATTCTTTAATAAAATAGTTAAATTTTTCCACTAAAAAATATCAATATTCGACCAAAAAAAAGGCTTAAATTAAATTATCAGTTAAAAAATTACTTTATTAACAAAATAGTTAAATTTGTCAACCAAAAAAATGAATTTTAAACAAAAGAGTTGCACTTTCAACCAACTAGTTGAATTTTCATTCAAAAATATGAATTTTACACTAAAATAATGCATCTTCAACAAGGATGGTTGAATTTTCAACCAAGGAGATGAATTTTCAACTAAAATGATGAATGAAAAAATGTACATTTTTAGAAAAGATGATCAACTTTCGACCAACTTGCAATAAACTTTCAACGAAAAAGACGAAATTTGAAAAAAAAAGATAATTTTTATATAAAAAAACGAATTTTCAACAAAAGAATTCAACTTTTAACCAAGTAGTCGAATTTTTAACTAAAAAGAGTAATATTCAACACAGTACATGAATTTTTCACGAAGCAGTTGAATTTTTAACTAAAAAAAGTCTACAAAAATTTAATAGTTAAATTGCAGCAAAAGAGTTCAACATTTAATCAATTAATTGAATTTCCAACCAAGAAGTATAATTTTCAACAAAATATATGATTTTTAAGCAAGTTGGTTTTTTAACTGAAGAAAAAGTTTTGACGAAAAATGGAGTCGTTTAATTTGTAACCAAAGAGATAAATTTTCAAGAGAATGATGAATCTTAAAAAAAAAAAGAATTTTTAACAGAAGAAATCAACTTTCAAGCAAGTGGTTAATTTTCAACCAGATTAATTTTCAATTAAATAGATGAATTTTTAATCAAATACTTGAATTTTTAACAAAATATATGAATTTTCAACCAAACAGTTAAATTTTATACTAAGAATTTTTCATTTTGAAAAAAAAATAAAGCAGTACAATTTTCAAACAAAGAGATGAATTTTCAAGTAAAATTATGTCTTCAACAAAATAAAAAAAAAAGAATTTTTAACAAAAGAGTTCAACCTTCTAGCAAGAAGTTAATTTTCAACCAAACAGATTAATTTTTAAATTATTAGTTAAAATTTTAATCAGATACTTGAATTTTTAACAAAATACATGAATTTTAAACCAAACAGTTGAATATTAAACTAAAATTTTTTCATTTTGAACAAAAAATAAAATAGTAAAATCTTTTAACAAAGAGATGAATTTTCAACTAATCTGGCGAATCTTCAACAACAAAAAAATGAATTTTTAACAAAAGAGTTCAACTTTCAAGAAAGTAGTTGAATTTTAACTAAAAAAACTAATTTCCAATCGAATAGATGAATTTTCCATCAAGTGCTTGAAGTGTCAACAAAATACATGAATTTTCAGTTAAAAATAAAAATGTTCAATTTTGAACGAAAAATCGAATAGTTAAGCTTTCAATTGAAAAAATTAATGTTTAACAAGAAAAAAGAATTTTCCGCAGAATAGTTTAATTTTGAATCAAAGAGATGGGTATTCAAACTTAATTTTTATCAAGGAATTCAACTTTCAACGAAATACTTCAATTTTCAAGGAAAAATGATAAATTCTCAAATGAAAATGGAATAGTTGACGAAATTTTAAACTTTGACCTTTGTGCAAAATATCTTAATTTTCATCCCAAAAAGACGAGTTTTCAACAAAACAGTTGAATTTTCAACCATAACGATGATAAATCTTCAACTGGGCTACTTAAATTTTCAGTTAATAAAAAAATAATTTTCAACAAAATAGATGAATAGTTAAATGAAAATTTAAATATTCCATTTTTTGTTAAAAATTTAAATTTTGCATGGAAAAAAAATGTTGAATTTTCCAACTCGCAAATATGAGTTTTCCACAAAAAAGATAATTTTCAACAAAATAGTTGAATTCCATCCCAAAAACTCTGTAAATAAATTTTTTTATAAATATGTCTTTATAGATTTCCTAGTTCCAACTTTCATTTCTTGAAAGATCTGTATAGCTCTGGAAATTATTTTATTTACCTTTAAAAATTATTTCATAAGATTTACGCAGTTGAAATATTTTTTTTAAACTTAACGATTTTTCGTAAAAAACTATTGTAGGAAATTCCTTTGAAAGATCAGTTTGAAATTTTGATATGATGTGGCATCACAAATGACACTCTGCAAATTGGTATTAAAATAAATTAATAAACGAGATGTGTATAAGGGTGAAATTCAAAAAGTTGAAATTATTCAATTTTGAATTCAATTTAAAAAAAAGTATTTCAGATCAACATAAAGAATTTTTTTTCTATTCGTATTATTTACAATAAGTGTACAAATACTGATTTGCGAGATTAAATAGTAGGCCTTCATTTTACAATTATATGTTTTTGTATTTAATGACAAACTTCTGATATAATCTATTTATGTTATTTTGTGAGTCAAAATAAAAATGAGATCTGCTTCTGAAAGCTTAAAATATGGAAATTAAAATTAAATTACTGGGCCAGTATACGCCAAAAATATCAGGATATGTAAGTGCAGATAGAGTATTATCAGAGCAACTAAGTTTCAAAAAAAGTATATAAAGTATGGCATTTCATTTTGATACGATTTCGGCATTAAATTGGTTAATTGGGAAAAACACAAATATATTCTACATAAAGTATTAAAAACGATTAATCAAATATTTTTTTTTACAAAAAAGCACCTACAAACAATAAAATAATCATTACTTTTTTCTAAACAAAACTAAATTTACACAAACTATTCACCATGGGAATTATATAAATCCAGACACCACACTCCTTCCCTCATTCGCCTCTTTTCCCATTTTTTAAATAATTCCCCTTTTTCCCATTTTATCACGAAAATTTAACTTTTCCACGTTTTTTCACTTCAATGCGAACTAATTTAAGAGAACACAATAATAAAAGCCAACTTTTTTACGATGAAAGTTAATTCTTTTTTTTTTTGGTTGAAACATTTTTTGGTTGAAAATTTAACTATTATGTTGAAATATTTGTTTTTCGATAAAAAATCAATATTTTTAAATAAATATTTACCTATTCCATTTTTGGACCAAAAAACGTTTTTAGTTTAAAATTCTTGCATGTAGTTTTTTGAAAATCGTATTTTTTTGTTCGAAAATTAATCTTCACGATTGAGAATTGAACTGCATAGTTGAAAGTTGAACTACTTCGTCAAAAATTCTTTTTATGAGTTAAAGATTTATCTCTTTGGTCAAAAATTTAAATATATTGTTGAAAATTGATCTTTTTGTTTGAAAATTTAGCTTATTGTTTAAAAATTAACGTTTTTGTTGGAAATTCGTATTTTTTTGTTAAAAATTCAACATTTTTATGAAAAATTCGTCTTCTTGACTTCAAAATTCAACAGTTTTGTTGAAGATTTGTCTTTTTGGGGGAAAAATCCTATTATTTTGGAAGAAAATGTTACTATTGCTTGAAAATTCTACAATTTGGTCAAAATTATTTTTCTCTTTTGACTGAAAAATCTTTCTTGGTTGAAAATTCAACCATTTTGTTGAAAATACGTGTGTAATTCTTGAATTAAACTGTTTTCCATTAAAAATAAAGATTTCTTTCATATAAGATAGTAACCTTACATTTTTGGTTGAAAATGAATTTTTTTGGTTGAGATATGAACTATTATATTTTTCGTTGAGAATTCATCTTTTTTCATTTAAAGTTGAACTACTTTGTTAAAAATCTATATTTTGTTGTTGAAGATTTAGCAATTCAGTTGAATATTCATCTCTTTGGTTGAAAATTCAACTGATTTTTTTAAAATTCGTTTTTTTTTTGGGGTTGAAAATTAATTTTTTAACTGAAAATTTATCTATCAGTTTTAATCTTTTTTGTTTTATAATTCGACCAGTTGGTTAAAATTCATCTTTCTCGGTTGAAAATTCAACTATTTGCTTAAAAATTCCACTATTTTGTTGAAAATTTGTCTGTTTTGCTTGAAAGTTCAACTATTTGTTTGTAAACACAAAAATTTTAGGTCTAAAGTTAATATCCATTATTTGTTTAGAATTCAATTATTTGGTTAAAAAATCATATCTCTGTTGAAAATTAACTTTTTTGTTGTAAATTCATCTTTTCATGTTTAAAAGTCAACAGTTTTACAGAAAATTTGTCTTGTTGGCTTGAAAGATCAAGAATTTTTTTGTTTGTTGGCTGAAGAATCTCTCTTCGTATAAAATTTGACTCTTTTATTGAGAATTTATCTTTTCGTGTTCAGAAGTCAACTATTTTGTAAAACACTTGACTTTCTAGCTTAAAAGCTTAACTTTTTCGATGAAAATTCATATCTTTTTGTAAAAAATTCATCTTTTTGTTTGTTGAAATCTTAGAATATTTTCCATGAAGCAAAAACAATATTTAAATAGAAATAATAATTATTTCATTGTGTGTAGGTAATACTTTGCGTAGAAAGTATTTTAAATACTGTTTTTAATATTTTGTGTAGAATTTATTTTCTGTCGAAAAATATTGTGTAGGATATATTCTGTGTAGAAAATAATATATGTAGGAGAAGCATAATCAGTATACTCTGTGTACAATTTGTGTCGGAATAAGTGCTACTCAATGAATTGTTTACGTCTTATTTTTGTTTAAGACTTTTATAGTACAATCAGGTATTTACAGATATTTTTGAGTCGATTATTTTCGAGAGATATGAGATAACTCGATGTGCTGTTCACAATTTCATTGGAGTCTCGTTTACATTGCAAACTGTTCTATCGTCGATATGGAGAAAAATTATTAAATCCAATAAACTGTAACGGACACTGATTGGCATAATGGCCGCATTCGAGTGGGTTTACATTCAGCGTCCCGTTTTCTGTAGAGGACCTAAAACCAATTCGTTTAATGCATGAGTGCACACGAGCATGACAAATAATTGACTTAGCGTGATCGAAAAATCGAATTTTTCACTAAAAAATACCTACCCTAATAACAATTTAAATATTTTTGCCATTACGCCATCTCTTCTTGTTACGTATTCCGTTGCTTGGCATATTTTCTGCATGAGACAAGCTTTTCCATCCAATCCATGACTAGAAGCAATCATTATTATAATTAATGAATTTTAAATAAAAAATAAGTGACAGTTCGAAAACTATATCAATCTGCGCGGGTTTGGGGGGTTATCAGGTTTTGTTGACTCTAATTGCGGCAATCTGTATCGAATTCTTACAGAGACTTCCAAGATTTCGTTGAGATTGCCGGGAGTTCCAAGATTTCCGACTCTGCTTGCGATCAGAACTCACGTGGGATTCTACAGACTCGGCTAAATTCGGCAAGTTCCGGATTCAGTCGGCAGTTCATTCCACGGATAGGCGCGTATATGGAATGCTACACACCACCTCATCGCTACCCACACTTAGTCAAAGATTTCCAAGATTTCTCACGAATACTAGATTGCTGAGAGGTTTCCAAGAGTTCCTCCAAGAATTCTCTTAACATTTCCCGCGTAGCATTCTAAGATTTCTTATCTTCCCATCTTTGTGATGAAGGCGGAAGGGGCTAACGCAGAATGTGACAACACAATGGAAAATATAAATGTGAATAACAATTTTTTGAAATGCTTCAAAAAAATGAAAATTAGTAAATTGTTTTCACAAGTAAACTATCTAAATATACATTTCAAAATCTTTTGCCTTTTCCCCTCAATCCCTCTTTGACCTGATTTTTAATAACATTTCCGTTTTTCTCGTTGTTTCAATTAAATGCGAACTCAGTTGATAGAACTCAATTAGAAAATCCAACTAGTTTTTCTTGAAAGTTAATTTTTTTTAATTTAATAGTCTACTTTTATATTTTTGGTTAAGAATTCATATCTTGTTGTTTAAATCTCTACCATTTGGTTAAAAATTAAACTATTATGTTGAATATTAGTTTTTTTTTTGTTGAAAATTAATTTTTTGAACCTCAAATTTAACTTTCACATTTTTCGTTAAAGATTGCTCGTTTTTTCTTGAACATTCATCAATTTCTTTAAACATTTGTATATTTCGTTGTAAATTCATCTTTCATTGGTATAAAACCTATCTTGTTCTCATTAAAAATTCAACTTTTTAACTCAGAAAAAAAATTTTCTTCAACCAAATATTTAAATAACACAAACAAATTTTTTTTAATCAAACAGATACTTCATCTGCGAAACGACTTAGTGAAAATAAACAAAAAACTCAGTTGAGTTAACCAAATGTTTTACTGCCCATATAATAATTCTATTGGTTAAACGAATCAAAATTTCTAAGTGTTGTTTGAAAATTGAACTACTTTGTTAAAAATTCTTTTTAGTAGTTAAAGATCCATCTCTTTCATTTGAAATTATAATAATTTTGTTGAACATTTTTTTTTATTTAGAAAATCAATTGTTTCAACTGAAACCTTAAGTATTCCAATTTTTGGTTGAAAATTGATCGTTTCTAAATAAATAAAATACAAATATTTGCCTAAAACTTGATCACTTTTAGTTTAAAATTCAACTATTTGGATGAAAATTAACTTTTTTATTGAAAAATAATTCGTTTGCTTTGAAAATTAATTTCTTTTTAAAATTCATCGTTTTTGGTGGAAAATTCTATTAAATTGGTAGAAAATTCAACTATTAAATATTCATATTTTTTGATTTGAAATTATTTCTTTCTCTTAACAGAAAAATCATTTCCGGTTCAAATTTCATTTTTTTGTTGTTGAAAGATCCTATTTTTTGTTTAAATTCATCTGTTTTGGATTGAAAATAAAATATTTTTTTGTTAAAATATCAACTTTTACACTTTTCGTTGAAAACTGATCTCTTTGGTTGAAAGATAAATTATTTGGTTAACAATTGATCTTTTTGATCATTTTCTTATAAATTTAATTATTTTGTTAAAAGTACATCTATATTGTTGAAAATTTGATTATTTTGTTTGAAAAATGAATCTGTTTTGTAGAAAATTTGTTTCTTTAGATAGAAAATTCGTCCTTTTGGATTGAAAATTCAACCGTCTTCTAAAAAACTTGTCCTTTTAGCTTGAAAATTCAACTATTTGGTTGAAAATGCAACAGCTTTGGGTTAAGTTCTTGCGTTTTGTTTAAAAATTTGACCATTTAGTTGAAAGTTTATCTGCATAGGTTGAAAATTCAACAATTTTTAAAAAAATTCATCTATTTTGCTGAATATTCGTCCCTTTTGCGTGCAAGATTAACTGTTTAGTTAAAATTTCATCTTTGTAGGTCGATAGTTTAACTATATGATTACAAATTAAAATTTTTGTTGGAAATTTAATTATTTTGTTGAAAAATCAATTATTTCGTTAAAGAGTCATCTTTTTGTTTGAAAATTCAACAGTTTTGTGAAAGATTCGTCTTTTTGGATTGAAAATGTATCTTCTTTGGTAGAAAAGTTCTTGGTAGAAAACTCAACTCTTTTCTAAGCAACTTGTCTTTTTGGCTTGAAGATTTGACTATTTGGTGAAAAATGCAACTCTTTGTAGTTGAAATGAATTTTTTTTATTTTTGTTTGAAAATTCGATCATTTGGTTGAAAATTCGTCTTAATAGGCTGAAAATTCATCTATTCAATTAAAAATTCATCCATTTTGGTTGGAAAATTAACTATTTGGTTGTAAATGCAACTGTTTGGTCTAAAATCAATTTTTTGTTTCTTTAAAATTGAACTAGTTGGTCACTATTTTTCCTTCAACGATATACCGTCTGGAAAGATCACAATATCCGTGCCGACAAAGTTTTAATGCGGATTCCTATAGAATTTTTTGCGAAAACATACAAATCTAAAACTTTTGAATCGATAGCTTGAATAGCTTTCGAGTTATTTTAATTAGCATAATTTCTTAATATTAGGATAGTTTAGGCCTTTTCCACTTTTTTACACTATCCTAATATTCTCCGTATTACCAGAAAAAATAAAATCATAATTTCCTAGTGTTGATTTCGATAGAGGATTTTTCACGAAAAAAAAGTCATTTTTAAATCGATATCTTGATTAGAGTTCGGGTTTTGCTAAATACTACGTGAAGGGATTAAAAAAACAAGGGGAATAAAAAACGGCGGGAGCCCCTGGAAAAGAGGAAGGGATTTGGGAGGGATATCACCGAAGTGAGTCTCCCAAAAGAAGGGATGTGAAAACGGGGGATGCCCTCTTTTCATCGAATAAAAACAGTATATATATATATATATATATATATATATATATATGTAAATATGTATGTATATAATATGTATATATAGATATATGTATATCGTTTTGCAAAATGAACGCTCATATACACCACGAAAATCGGAGGCGGAGGAATCATATTTTAAAAATTCGGAAAAGTGATGGGTGACTTATCCGAACTGCAGACACGGCTATTTTCCTTTGAAAAGTAGCCCTAAAAATATTCGAAATATCGTCTAAAAATTTTCAGTTTCGTATTTCTCACAAAAAATCCTATCAGAATACATACTAAGCAATTATATAAATTAAATTTAAAAATCAATAGTCTAAATATTACAAACAGATTAAGATGATTCAGGATTATTTATAAAGCGAATAAGAATAATTTAAACAATTTCACATGGGAAATACCTTGCTTTGTTTTCGCCTCTTGAACTACAGTCCAGAACAAAGGAAACTGTATAAAACGTACAAAAGAATGGTACAAAGCTACTTCCGCGTCTTGTGTTAAGTTTCGGGACGTATTACATTGTAGAAAAGCATGACGTTCTTGAAAGAAGAGGGATGCATATTTCGCCGCTGTGAAGTAGAAATAAAAGAGAAAGACTGCAGAGATCCTGAATACCACAGCATTGCACCATTGGCCAATACAAGCAGCAACTTCGTCTAGCCAGAAATCACCCCCCTACCCCACCCTAAACCATCCCCTTTTTTCACCACTATTAACTGAAAACCATCCTCCACATTACACAGGCCGACAAAAATGACATCATTTATGTACCCAAAAAAAATACCATGTGATCCCGAAGGATTTTGGTATCCTGAAACCGAATCCGTTATCCAAATTTTTCCTATACATCAGGTTTTTGAGATATCCTAACCTGAAAGTGCAAAAATGTCTATTTCTATCCATGTGTGAGGCAATATAACACGATGAGCAATTTTTTTCTGAAAACTGCTAACGCCATCGTTTAGTACTCATTTTTATCTTTCATTTCCATTTTTGATCATCTCGAACCGATTTTTTTTCTCCTAGATATGAAACATTAACCATTTCAGTTCCTCAATGCATTGTGGAACAATGCAAGGCACAGAGAAACTGAATGTTCGTTGTGTCATATCTCGGGGGGAAAAAATCGGTTCGAGATGATCAAAAATGGAAATGAAAGATAAAAAGGAGTAATAAACGATGGCATTAGCAGTTTTTAGAGAAAAAAATTGCTGATCGTGTTATATTACCTCAAATATGGCTAAAAATAGCTATTTTTGCACTTTCAGGTAATGGATATCTCAAAAACCTGACATATAGGAAAAATTTGGATAACGGATTCGGTTTTAGGATACCAAAATCCTTCGGGGTCACATAGTCCGGTCTTTGGGTTTAAATTTTGTCGGCCTGTGTTATTCACGGACTATTAAACTATTTATTACCTTTCGAACATTAGCTCTGTACTTTCGTGGATATCACGGACAGATCTGTGCTTTCCAAATCCTACCCCTTCCGGAAGTGGCCAGACGACTTTGAAACCAGAGGCATGTGCGAATATGGTCGTGTAGGCGAGGACGTTTGCTTTGAAATTCATGCGGTACTGCAACAGAAAAAGTTATTTGATATTGCAAAGAAAAAATCTTTTTGAAACAGCTAGAATTGCAGTTGCCGACAGTGGACAATCTTTAGGGCGCCTTCCAACTCGGAAAATCTTTTTCACTATTTGGGTTGTATGGATCTTGAAATTGTAGCTAAACTCGAGTTTCAAGTTTTCCCCATATTGAATCGTAGAGCATGCGATACCTCTCGCCAATTTTAAACGGTCGGTTTACTACTGTTTTGTAGAGATGAAATCTTTATAGTTTGTTCGAAACATTTCTTCTCGAGAAAAAGTATAAAGTTAGTTTTGAAAGAGGAAGGTAAGCTTAGATTGTTGCCGCTTGTTTAAAGAGTTAGAGCTTTAGGTATTGTGATTTTGATGAGAACACAGTTTTGATACATGAAATGACTGTATATTTTATATTTATGGAAATAAAATTCAAGACCTTCTAGGAAAATGTCCTCGTATCCTTTATTATACACAAATATTGAAAGAAATTAATGAGTTGGTTTAGTCCCAATTTAAGAAACAGTTTTTCTACAAAAAGGAATATTTTCTACGAATAAACAAAAAAAAAGAGTAGCTAGTAAATGCGTTACTCTCAAGGGAACGTCCATTAATTACGTTAGGCTTTTTCAGGGAGTGGGGTGAAAAAATCTTACGAATCCTTACTTGGGAGAAGGCGGGGTAGTCCAAAGCATTTCTTACTTAAGTTTCCTCTTTTCATTATTTATCAAAAAATAGCTCTGAATTCGATCTCGAGTGTTTCCACTTTGTTTGTATTTATAATTAAATGGTGCTCATTTCACGAGCACTTTGCTTCCCGTTAGCAAATGTATTTGCTTCCTCATAGAGGAAGCATTAGTTATTTTTTCCAACAATAGAGAAACCAAAGTTTTCATTTTTATCAATTTAAAAATGGAAATTGACCAAAAATAAAAATTACAAAATAATAAAAACAATTTTTTAAATAGAAAGACAAATTAGACAAATCAAATTTTGTATTCGAAATGATAATTTTTCGAGCTGGAAAAGGGAAAGGAAAAGTTCTATCACACGCTATCCCTTTCCCAGTTGTATGAATTTTTCACAGAAATTGTCAGAATTATTCTATTTGAAAATTTATGATAAAAAAATCTTTTCTATTCATGCGTCAACTTTGAATTATGTCGATGAAAAAAATTTTCTGTTAGAAACAGATGATTCAAATATTATAAATGAGCATAACTTCCTCAATCTTCAATAAAGTGTAATAATATTATCGATCAATCGATTTACCTCGAATCAAGGAATCTTTTCCGTTCTTGTATCAATTTTGAATTATGTTAGTGAAAAAAGTTATACCATAAAAAATCGTGTTTTCAAATACTATCCAGTACCATAGCTTCCTTACTCTTCAATAAAATATATCAATGCATGTCAATTATGGGTCAATCGATTCGTCTTGAATCAACACAACTTTTCTATCCTTGCATCAACTTTAAAATATGAGAAACTTTTTAGTGTAAAAATCGATTTTAAAAATATATAATTTACAATAACTTCCCTACTCTTTAATGAAATGTATTGATATTGTAGGTCAATCGATTCGTCTCGAACCACGGAATTTTGTATATCCTTGCATCAACTTTGAATTATGTTGAAGAAAAAAGTTTTACCATAAAAAGCCGTATTTTCAAATATTATGCATTACTATTGTTACTATTTTGTTACTATATTATATTATATTGTTACTATATTTTTTATTTTATTTATTTATATTACTATTATGCATTATTATTATTACTTATTATTAACTTATTATTATAATTAGGCCTTCAAAAATATTTCTATCATATTAAACCAGTCTAACCGAAACTTTGTTAAACTTAGTTTCAAATATTGAATTAACAACTGGCCTTAAAATAATAACATCTCTAAAATAATAATTTCGATCGAAATTAAGGAAATAACATACAAGTTCTGAAATTTTCACTGGTGAACTGCGATAGCTCAATTGGTAGAGCACCTCACATGTAATGAGTTGGTTGCTGGTTCAAATCCCGTTCGCAGTGCATTTTTTAGAACTTAATTTCTCGCGTTTTAATTAAATTTCGCATAATAAAAATTAATTTTGATATAGTAGATTATCTACTTATCAACGATTCTATAACAGAGACCTCTGTTGAATCTAACATCAAAAATACTGTTATTAGGCCTTCAAAAAGATTTCTATCATATTAAACCAGTCTAACCGAAACTTTGTTAAACTTAGTTTCAAATATTAAAATGTATTAATGTCAATCGATTCGTCTCGAACCAAGGAATCTTTTATATTCTTGCATCAACTTTGAATTATGTGAATGAAATAAGTTTTACTATAAAAAACCGATTTTTAAAATATTATTACGTGCTACAAAAAAAATGGAACAAATATTTTTAGAAATCCTTCGGTCAGTTTCAAGATATTAGTGGGTAAAATAAACCCTCCACACATATCCGAACAATTGTTTAGAACATTGTATTAGAAATTTTTAAATTCAGGAAGGTTCAATTAAATGAATTAAAATTTTTTGGAAAATGTTACCATTACAAAGCTTCCTCTATGAGGAGGAAGCAATATATATGCTAATTGCAACCTGTTTTGGCTGTTGGAATTTCTTTTTATAATATTATACACATTGTGCCATTTTTTTTTTATTTCTTTTTTATAAAGAAATATTTCATATTACATATGGGGCAGAATATGTCATGTGTTCCCACCTGAATTTTTCACGCGTTTCTTCACCTTCATGTTAGTGTAACTTCTTTTAGGATGATCCAATTGTACTTTTATTATAGTGTTTTGGGAAGATTTTTCCGTGTACTTTAAGACTATAATAACGATATATATTTTTTTTATTTAATTTTTTTTTCGAAAATCAAGATTGAAATTGTTTTTCGAAAAACCATATTATAAAATATTTTTTTCTATTTCGAAATATAGCTTTTTTAAAAAAATCTAGAAGAGAATTATGATTTTTCAATCACAGACGCCTGTTTTATAGGGCTACGAGTTTCGTGCTTCGAAATTTGTTTTCCTTCATCTAAATTTAATTTTTAATTTTTAAGTTCTAATCATATTAATATTATTTCAAAAGTGACAGCAGCTCAAAATTAAACAAAAATTAAATGTCTTGAAAATAATTTTGAAAAATTTTCCCCTTGGACATATGGAATTGTTTTATTTATTGTGTCTTTCAGCAGCCTTCATAACTTTATCAAGAATATTAATAATAATAACATAATACGAAACCCCCCATTGGGCTCCAATCCGAGTATAACCAAGCCAAGCGCTGCTTAACTTCGGTTATCTGCCAAGAAGCATTAAACAATTCCATCTATCCAAGCGGATAATAATAATCATTAAACTAAACTCTAGTCTCTCCTCCAGAAAATAACTATTTTTTATGAAACAAAAAACTTTCTGGCTGTATTAATTAATTAAAACTAACACAATTCGGAAGAATTCCTAATTTCAATTTTGAACGCTACTGAATTTGAGAAACATCTGACTTAAAAGTAGTTAACAATATTTTTAATTGTACAAACTAAAAACTAGAAAGCCTTTGAATAATATTTGTTAAAATATAATAACTTTAAATATTTCGAAATATATTGTGTTAAAAATTGAAAGTATTGAAATTTCAAGATTTTTTAGACGAATTTCTCAAATTCTAAGCAGAATATTTTAATATAATTTAAGAACCGAATATTTGAAGAATATCGAATGAAGATTTATTTAAATATAAAAGCATGATTGAAAAGTAAAACTTATGCAAACTTGCTAACTCATATTAATGTGATAATATTTTTATATAGTATACCTTACACGGTGGGCAGGAATCAACTTTTATTCAGGCTGAAATATCAACCAAAACGGTTCCGGCAAAATGATGATAATCATTGGTAGAATCATAATCCATGATTATTCCATGATGATTATTTCCAAGAATTTGCATATTTACGCATTTTCACACGTATTTTACTTATTTTGCATAACAATTAAGTACATAAAGCTTTAAATTAATATGTAAAGTAATAAATAAAAGTATTTTTTGATAAAATATTATTTATAAAGAGGATAAAAAAAACGAAAAAATAATGTAACAATAAAAAAAACAATAACGAAAAAATAAAGGATTAGTTTGTATCACAATATAAATAAATTACACTAGAACTATTTGAAATTTATACAGTTTTTGTATACATTGAATAGAAAGAAATAGTGAATAAAATTAAAGGTGAATAAAAAATTGCTTAATTTGAGAATGGAGAATTTATTGACGAAAATAAACAAATTTACATTTGGCAATATATTTGAATTAAGTTTTAACTGATTTTTTTAAATTGTTATTTAAGTAGATATAATAATTTCATACATTTAGAACTTATGTATTAAATCTGAACATATAAATTTATTGACGAAAATGCAGATTGAAATTTAATGCGTCAGTTCTAAATGTATACAATTATTATATCTACGTAAATAACAATTTAAAAATTCAGTTAAAACTTAATTTCAATATATTGCTAAATGGAAATTTGTTTATTTTCGTTAATAAATTCTCTATTCTCAAATTACGCAATTTTTTATTCCCCTTAAATTTTATTTATTATTTTTTTTCTATTCAATGTACACAAAAACTGTATAAATTTCAAATAGTTATAGTGTAATTTATTTATATTGTGATACAAACTAATCCTTCTATGTTTTCGCTGTTACTCTATAAAATTCAAAGTGTTCAACTAAAATATCTCAAATATTACATGATGATTATGTCAAATAACGCTTGAAAATAATTAAGGAGTTAACTTATTTTTTACCATTTAAGGAATTAATTGATAATTTATTTGTAGATTTTAAATTAAACTTTAATGTTCATACATAAACGAAAAACTTTGGAAATGTTGCAAAATTGTAATATTTCATTATTGTAATATATCAAAATAAAAAAAAATATATAGCTGTCAATTATAGTCGTGCAATTCCAATGCGCGATGCGCATGCGCTCGGACGATTTTATCATCTAAATGTGTTTCTGTTTGAAATAAAGATATTTTATGAAATTATCTTGGAGTCCCCAATTGAAATAACACTGAGCGAAGAATTCCCGTGTAGTTCGGGTTTACACCCCAATAGTTCGGGTGGTTTATCTTTTTTTTTGTTTCACACGAAGGTTTGGTGCGCTTGCACTACTGAGACGTGCGATCACCCGAACCATTCGGGTGCTCAACCGAAACAGCAGCAACCGAAGTGGTGGGGGGCGCGCCCCAATACTTGGGGAGCTTGCACGAATGATTCAGGAGATTCGAGTCGTCAACCGCGTTGGATGTTGCGCGTTCGACGTTTGCGCATATTCGCTAATGGCCGCAGCTGATGAACATCAAGTTCTTCCCGAATGTCACTCTTTCTAGGTTATGTCGAATTTATTGTTCATCACTCATATTTATACTGACGGATCATTCTAAGATTAGGTAAATCACATAATTGAAAACTCGATAATGTACATGTAGTGCTTTAGGGCAGGGTTGAACTGTAATCATCAACGTGTAAGATTTTTAATTGATTCCAGTTATCTAACGACCTTAATCATTCGTGCCACTACCCGAATCATTCGAGCAAGCTCCCCAAATATTGGGGCGGGCCCCCCACCACTTCGGTTGCTGCTGTTTCGGTTGAGCACCCGAATGGTTCGGGTGATCGCACGTCTCAGTAGTGCAGGCGCACCAAACCTTCGTGTGAAACAAAAAAAAAGAGAAACCACCCGAAATATTGGGGTGTAAACCCGAACTACACGGGAATTCTTCGCTCAGTGAAGGACTGACATTAGAAAAGTCGAATTTTTCTATCGACAAATGCCCGAATAATGAATTTGTTGATTAAATTAGTTCTCAAAATCATAAAAATTATAAACTAATTATAAATTTTACAGAAATTATTATGGAACTTCCTATTAGAAGGACTAACATGAAAAAAAAAAACTAATTTCATTGTCGACACAGGCCCAAATAATGCATTTGTATATTATATTTACTCAAAATATCATACAATTGACCAACTAGTTATGAAGTTGGCTGAAATTTACATGAAGTTCCCAATTAAAAGCACTGACATTGAAGAAATAGAATTTTACCGTCAAGAAATGCCCGAATAATGCATTTGTTTATTAAATTACTTCTAAAAAATCATACTATTAACTAATTATAAATGTTACTGAAATCATCATGGAATTTCCATTTGGTTGGGTTAACATTGAGAAAGTCTGATTTTATTGTCGATAAATGCCCAAATCATGCTTTTTTTTATTAAATTTGTTGTAAAAAATGATAAAATTGATCAACTAATTGTGAATCTTACTGAAATCATCATAAAGTTCCCAATTAATAGGACTGAAATTGAAAAAAAAAGAATTTTTCCGTCGACAAATGTCCGAATAATCCATTTGCTTAATTAATTTGTTAATAAGAGTAACAAGAATCATCTTGGGAGAAATTATTCTTCATTATAATATTTTTTTTATCAAAGTTTCTTACAATATGACTTAAAAACGTGAAATTATTGAAAATGATTAAAACACACTTTGAAGAAATAATTTGTTTATACAAATCATTTTCCTTTATTATGTCATGACAATACATGTTCAACTAATGGTTTCTATAAAACAAGGGTGAATGCAACAATTTTCCTATTAATCATGACCAGCGGGAACGTGAAATAGAAGAAATGGGCATTTTTAAAATTATATTTGTTCATTTATAAACAAATTGTAAACCTAAATCTAAAATAAGGCTCAACAGCTCTCTGGAAAATGTTATCAGCTTTTATTTCAAATTTTTTACATCCAAATCGGTCAAGATTTGTCGGCTGTACATTATTTTGAACCAAAAAAGTCATTTTTCCCCACGGTGCGTCGATTCAGGCTGACTAGTGGGTCTGACCATAATCGGACAGCATCACTGACAGCGCGGCTTATCAGTGGTTTCAGATCGGCGTGATCGGTCACCGTTATGCGTCTAACGACTGTCGGCTTGTGGCGAGTAAGTAGACCCAGGCCGTTACGGTCAGCCGCCGGCGCTTCTCCAGCGTCCGCGTCTACTATCCGTTCACTTTACGAATGCCCCTCCAAAACAGCTCTTCATTTTTGAAAGTTACTCGCAAAATAAAAATCGTATATTACACAGCCAGTGGGTCTGTAGACCCTATTACAAGGCCAAAGTTCAATTTACCAACTTGAAAAACTGTAGAAAAGAATTATGTCCCTGCAGTCAGTGATAATTGAGGTATTTATTATGTGATTTAGTTTTTATTTCGTGAAATCCTGCTCCTTTGATAGTAAGACAAATAATACAATTATTCTTTAATTCTTCATCTGCTTCCCATTCAAATATTTCACATATTAATAGATCCATGATTAATGTTAGAATAGCTGCATTTTCTTACTAATACTCAGATATACAGATATGAAAAAAGGTTGGTAAAATGAAGAAAAAAAAAGCAGTTTAACAGTATTAATATTAACAAATAAATAGTATTTTAGTGAAGTACTTTATGTTACTCAATTGTCCCTCGCCGTCCTCCAAGTAAGAGAAATATGTCAGATATCAGAGTGTTTCTTTTTTGAGAAAACATTCGCGGCCAATTTTATTATTTCTGTTTGGGTTCAATAATATATGAACAAACACAGCAAAAAAATTAGCATTTTCAAAAATATGATTTTTTGATCTCTAAACAAATTACATAAATAAACTCGATGTTGATCAGATTTATTGAAGGTAGATTTGAAAGACATAAAAATTGTCTTCAACATTTTACATTATTTTTATAAAAACTGTATTTAAACAAATAATCCAGTGTATCAGTTTGTTGTATAAAAAAATTACTTTTTACAAAAGTCATACTGATTTATTATTATAATGGTATTAACTAACACAAAATTGTCATTATTTGAAAATTTGTCAACAATTTATAATTTTATAAACAATTTTTTAAACTATTCAGGCTCATGAGCAGACCAATAGACACGACAAAGAAGTTTATATTGTGATAAGAGCATTTTACTAAATGATAACTTTTTGTCGAAAAGAATCTGATTTTTTAATTGTGTAAACAAAAATTGTCCACACAATTTGCTTAAGTCTGTAAGCTACGGAAAATGTGAATACAGCATTCAATTCTACGGGAAAAATTACATAGAGTTCGTATCTTGGAAAATTTTTGTGGCCATCCAATTTGTTTTGTACATACATACATACATAGATTAGCAGTTCGAACTCGAAAGTTCATTGCCTCACTACCCGATTCAGGTAGTGTTTCTAGGTGGATATTTACTACCAATGTGGGCCCACCACACCCACGACGGGCCAACAGCACGCAGGTATTCGTGAACGGTTACCCATCCAAGTACTAACCGCGCCCAACAATGCTTAACTTCAGTGATCTTACGAGAACTGGTGTTTTCAGCGTGGTATCGCCGTTGGCAAATTTATTTAGTTACTATTAATAACAAAAATTCAGTTTTGATATTAATTTTATATTTTAATTTAAAGATTGCGTGGGACAACAAAAAATAATCGCACGCCTGGCACGCGTGTTAGTTTTCTACTCAAGATCAAATCTTTTTATTTGAGGAGATGATACATGGAAAAACCCTAGAGTGTTCATTTTTCATAAACAATCGCATAGTACAATTACCTCTTCAGCATTTATTTGTAATACGTAACAAATGGGGTGGATAAAAAAATTATCAAACACATGGACTTTATATAATTTTTTTCGTAAAATCGAATTACATAATCAGCTTTATCGTAACTCACAGACTGTAATATATTGTTCAAACAAATAGGTCTTAAAAGAGTCAAAATTGCCTATAATTTTATAAATTGTTTATTAATTTTTAATTGATGACACATCTTTCTTAACTAAACACCACTTTAATAATGAATCAGAACGATTTTAGTATAAAATAATTCTAGTCTGCAACAAACTGACAAGCTGGATTATTTCTTTAAATAAATTGTTCATAACAATTAGGACATTTTGTTTTTTGAAATTTTGACTTTAGGTACGGAATTAATGCCCTCTAAAACCTCTAGATACCACGTTTCAAGTAAATCCAATAATTTTTGGAAATACATGTTCCCTATCTTGTACCCGCCATTTTGAATTTGTAATTTTTGACTGTGCTCATTAGATTATTGGAAATTAATCTGTTTTGATTGAGCATTCAACTATTTTGTTGAAAATTCGTGTTTGTTGGTCGAATTCAGCTATTTCTGATTTCAGATAAAAATATTTCTTTCAAGTAAAATATTAACTATTCCATGTTTTGTTGAGAAATCACTTTTTTAGTTAAAAAAACATGGGTGACTGTTGAACTACTTTGTCGAGAATTCATTTTTTGTTTTGGTAGAATATACATAGTTTTAGTTGAAAATTCAAATATTTGGTCATAAATTAACTTTTTTGTTGAAAATTCATATTTTTCATTGAAAACTCAGCTATTTTGTTAAAAAATGAAACTATTTATTCGAAAATTTATTTATTTTTTTTTTAAGTTATAAGTAGGAAATTCATGTATTCTGTTGAAAATTTGTCTATCTGCATAGAAAATTAATCTTGCTAGTTCGAAATTCATTATTTTGGTTGAAGATTCAACTATTCTGTTAAAAAATCGTCTTTTTTTAGTTGAATTTAGCTGGTTGGAAACTTGTTTTCTTTTTGTTAAAAATAAGTTATTTAAACTTAAAATGTAACGATTCCATTTTGGTTGAGAATGCATCTTTTTCAAATAAAACTTAAACTATTTCGTTAAAAATTCATCTTTCTTGGTTGAAATTTAGCTTTCTTGTTAAAAATTCTTCTTTTTCAGTTTGAAAGTCCACTGTTTTATAAACCATTCGACTTTTTGGCTTAAAAACTTAACGATTTTGTACAAAAAACGTCTATTTGGGTACGAAATTAATCTTCTTTCTTGAAAATTCATCTATTTGATTGAGAAGTCAACTATTTTCTTAAAAATTTGTCTTTTTACATTCTCATTCTAATGAGAAGGTATTGGTTTTATGTAAAATTTGACATAGTCGGTTTTCATCAAATCTCCACGTTTTGAGACCCCCTGAGCCAGAAAAAACGGTTTTTACCAAGGTGTCTGTCTGTCTGTAGTCTGTCTGTCTGTCTGTAGCCACGATAACTTTCGAAAAAATGATCAGATTTGATTGAGCTTTAGCACACTTTTTTATGGCCGAAAAATAGAGAACGAGTTCGTTAACCAGCTATTTTGGATGAAAATCCAAAAAGTGAGCACATTTTGAAAATTTTTGAGACCACTTTTTTGGAAGATTTGAAAATTCTATGTAAGGTTATTAGTAGTACGCAAAATGACGAACAAAATATTCTTATGACTTTTCGTGATAAAAAAAAAATTACTGGAGTTATAGCATTTTCAAAATTCCAAAAAACAAACGAAAATGAACATTTTAAGCCGAAAAACGCACGATATGAAAAAAAGTCAAGAGGAGAAAAACGTTGATTCCTGAACACCCTATAATATTTTCATAACAACTTTTTGAATTTTTTGAAAAATAAAAAATTCAAATTTTGATCGCACAAAAAATTAATGAAAAATCAAAAAAGCCATTTTGCTGTCAAACTATGCAAGATACCAGAAAAGATCATCTCACCAAAATTGTGCACCTAAAAAAGATTTACAAATTTCTTATTATTCACTTTTTGATATGACGCGTAGTTTTTGTTTTATTCGTAAAAAACAGCATTGAAAATAGAAAAATCAAATTTTCAGACGAATATTACCAGCTACGAAAAAATGACCAAAACAAAATTTGTTCATCCAAGAAAGAGGTACAAATTTATTGTGACTCATGTTTCGATAGGATGCGTGGTTTTTGTTTTATCCGTGAAAATAACATTGACAGTAAAAAAAATCAAATTTTTGAAAAAACAATGCAAGGTACGAAAACATATAAATGAACAAAAATTGTGCATTCAAAAAAGACTTACAAACCCGTAATCAATTTTTGTGGCAAGAATATATTCAAAATGAAAAAATTAACTTTTTTGATAAACGGCACAAGCTAAAATAAAATGTTAACTAATAAAATTTGTCGCCTGAATTATATCATTACTTTTCATTTGAAATCAAATACAAATTTAGTAATTTGTATATGAAGAACATATAACACGAAGCGCAAAGTGCGCCATCAGTGTATTTATGAAAAATCGCACGCCGTAAGTGCGCTCAAACTTTTTTGTTTCTATCATACGGTTCAAATGATTTTCAAATCAAATATCGAGCGCGAAGCGCGAGTGTCTGCATGAGAATGTGTTCCTTAAGGTCGATAGAACCTTGAGTAAATAAAGTTCCTTTTCAGTCTAAAATAAAAATAAATTTAACAATCACTTAATATCTAGAGGTTTTGATAATTTTATAATATTTGCAAACAAACTTTTTCTTTTCATCGAAGTCGAACACGAAGTTCAAAAATCTAGAGGAGCCTAGCGTAAATAGCGATGCAAATACGCCCGAGCGCGTAGCGCGAGGTGAATACATAATCGAGCGCGAAGCGCGAGATAAATATATGATCGAGCGCGAAGCGCGAGATCCAACAGTCGCGCGCCCTAGGCGCGCTCAAACCTGCGAGCGAAGCGAGCCGCGCGCGAAGCGCGCCATGAGAATGTGCCCGCGAAGCGGGCAGATTTTTTTCTTTAGATTTAACTGGTTGATTTATCGTTTTTTTGTTGTTGGAAAGTAATTTTTTAAACTGAAAATGTAACTATTCGATTTGTAGATGAAAATTTACCTTTTAAGATGAAAATTTAACTATTCGGTTGATAATTCGTCTTTTGGTAGTAAATGAAGCTTGTGGGTTGAAAATTCATCTTTGCAGGTTAACAATTCAGCCATTTGATGAAAATGCAACTATTTTGTTAAAATCTAATTATTTATTTAAGAATCCAACTATTTCATTAGTCATCTTTTTTGATTGAAAATTCAACTGTTTTGTTGAAAATTCGTCCTTTTTACTTGGATTCAATTTAAAAAAATGGTTTATAAGTCATTTTGCTTCCTCATAGAAGAAGCTTAGTAATGGTAACATTTTCCAAAATTTTTTTGTTCATTTAATTAAACCTTCCTCAATTTAAAAATGTCAAATGCAATGTTCTAAGCAATTCTCCGGATGTGTGTGTATGTGTGTGTGCGGATGTGGGGATGTCACATTTTTTTGTGAATACGATAACTTGAAAACGGTTGCAGATAAATTGATGAAATTTGAAGAGCTTATTTGCCTCACTAATATCTTGAAACTGACCGAAGGATTTCTAAAAATATTTGTTGAATTTTTTTTAGCACTCAATAATATTTTAAAAATCGTTTTTTTACAGTAAAACTTTTTTCTTCAACATAATTCAAAGTTGATCCAAGAATATAAAAGATTCCTTGGTTCGAGATGAATCGATTGACCTACAATATTAATACATTTTATTAAAGAGTAGGGAAGTTATGGTATACCATTAAGCCATTTCGTTTTCAGGGTAGGCGTGACACTACCCGATTCGGGTAGTGTTTCTAGGTGGATAGTTTTCTTGTAGTTATAAATAACTACAAGTTTGGGCTCACCACACCCATAATAAGCCAACAGCACACAGTATTCTCGAATGGTCACCCATCCAAGTACTAACCGCGCCCAACGCTGCTTAACTTCAGTGATCTGACGAGATTTATATATTTTGAAAATCGGTTTTTAAAAGTAAAACTTTTTTCATTAACATAATTCAAAGTTGATGCAACAACAGAAAAGATGTGTTGATTCGAGACGAATCGATTAACCGATAACTTAATAAATTTTATTGAAGAGTAAGGAAGCTATGGTAATTCATAATATTTGAAAATACGGGTTTTTACAGTAAAACTTTTTTCTTCAACATAATTCAAAGTTGATGCAAGAATATAAAAGATTCCTTGGTTCGAGACGCATCGATTGACTCTGAATATTAATACATTTTAATAAAGTGTAGGTAAGTTATGGTAATTTATATATTTTTAAAATCGATTTTTATACTATAAATTTTCTCATTCTCATAATTTAAAGTTTATGCAAGAATAGAAAAGTTGTGTTGATTCAGGATGAATCGATTGACCTATAACATTGATAGATTGTATTGAAGAGTGAGGAAGCTATCGTAATGCATAATATTTGAAAACACGATTTTTTATAGTAAAACTTTTTTCTCTAACGTAATTCAAGATTGATGCAAGAACGGAAAAGATTCCTTGATTCGATGCAAATCGGTTGACCTATAATATTAATACACTTTATTGAAGATTAAGGAAGTTATGCTCATTTATAACATTTGAATCATCTGTTTCAAACAGAAATACTTTTTTCATCGACATGAATCAAATTTGATGTATGAATAGAAAAGAAGTTTTGGTCATAAATTTTCGAATGGAATAATTCATTTTTTGTAAAGAAATCATAAAGCTGGGAAAGGGATAGGGTGCAACAGAACTTTTCCCTTCCCTTTTCCAGCTCGAAAAATTATCATTTCGAAGGAAAGTGCTCGTGAAATCAGCACCATATAATTATAAATAGAAACAAAGATTTTTTTTGTCAAAAGCCATTTTTCAAACTGAATATTCAACTATTGCATGTTTGGCTGAAAAACTATCCCTTTTAATTCTAAATTTATGGATGTTGTTAAAAATTCGTCCTTTTTGTTTTCAAAATTCATCTTTTATGGTATAAAAGTCGTCTCTCTTGATAGAAAATTCATCTCTTTGCATTAAAATGTACTTTTTTGCAAAAAATGCAACTGTCTTCTAAAAATTTCGTCTTTTTGGCTTGCAAATTTAAATATTCAGTTGAAAATGCAAACACCAAATTCTTTTTGTTTCGATAATATTGGTCTTTAATGTATCGGTAGGGATTTAGACTTCATTTTTTGATCAGAGAAGTGTCACGTGTTGTTTGCGACCCTATTCCTATGTGACACTTCGTGACGTTAGGACATACCCCCCCCCCCCCTTTAGAGTGACACGTAATATGGGGACGCTCCCTAAAAGGCATTTTCCTTACATTTGGTGCGGGTTTCTTTGATCTTTTAGAGAAATGTATCGTCCAGGAGAAATGTCGTCGAGGCACATGTTCGTAAGAACGTGTCTCTTTGAAAATGACCACCGTCTCTGAACTATAAGTTGGCGAATAAAGTGGTATAGCAGGTGCTGGAGTTGAAGCCAGTATTAAACTGTATCACATGGGCACCATGCCGCTGCAGTGTAAACGTGGGTGGAGTGTCGCCTGGTTCTGGCAAGCCATTTGTCTGGCAGGCAGCATCCCCTCCCCACCCTTTCTTAGGGGTTGAAAATACGATCCAGTGATCGGTTTGTGTTTGAACTATCCTCTCCGATATGACCACACGCATACGTGTGCTTGAGTATTATACAGGAGGCGAGCGACCTGATTTTCTATTATTCTGTTTCTATGAATCTCCAACCGTCGAACCGAAACTCTAACCATAATCGTATACCGTAAAAATGATATTCCTTTACTATTCCAGATCGAATAATACGGAGGAATTCTCCATATCTGCAATTTCAGGAACGCTTGGAATTCGATATACCATCCAACCAAATCGGGAATACTCAAGTAAACTATACGACAATGTGCTTATTATTGTCAGATATGTTTGCTTGTTTATACCCATTACTTTCTGAAATTTTCGCAATGCAGTAATGTAATAGTAAAAAATAAAAATCTAGTTGTAGGGTCCCGGGATATAAGGATGTAAAGGCATAAGTGACAATAACAACAGGAGACACCTAAAACTGTCTAACTTTATATATTTTTTGTTAACAAGGAAGTTCTTTCGAGCTATTACTCAGATCTGTCGAAACATAAAAGAAACATTCTGAAAGAAGCTAACACCTCTGAGTTGTATAACTTTTTAATTTTTCAAATCATAAAAAAAGAAAATGCTTACTAACTATTACTCAGCTCTATCGAATTGCAAAAGTAGCTCTCAAAAACAAGCAACCAACTGCTGAAACATTTATTTAAAGAACGGCGCGTCTCAAAAAACATCGGGTCTGACACAGAAAAAGTTGCACAATTTTTTATTTCTTAACTGAAAAGAAAATAAAAAAGTATTTTTGAGCTGTTATACCTAACTCTATTTTAACACAAAAAAGAAACATCCTAAAGTAAGCAATCATCTCCGAGAAAAACTCTTGTCAATGGTGTCGCGCATCTCCAAAAACAAAAATATTGACACACAATGAGTTGCATATTTTGTTTAGTTTTCAATTTAAAAACAAGCAAGTACTATGTTTGGTTAGAAATTTAATTATTTTGTTGAAAATTCCAACTATTTTGTTAAACTAGATGTGAATTCGATCTCGAGTGTTTCCACTTTGTTTGTATTTATAATTATATGGTGCTCATTTCACGAGCACTGTGCTTCCCGTTAGCAAATGTATTTGCTTCCTCATTGAGGAAGCATTAGTTATTTTTTTGAATAATAGACAAACCAATGTCTTCATTTGCATCAGTTTAAAAATGGAAATTTACAAAAAATGCAAAACTACAAAATGATAAAAAAAATTTTTTAACACAAAGATAAATCAGACAAATCAAATTTTGTATTCGAAATGATAATTTTTCGAGATGGAAAAGGGAAGGGAAGAGTTGCGTCAACTTTGAATTATGTCGATGGAAAAAGTTTTTTCTGTTTGAAACAGATGACTCAAATATTATAAATCAGCCATAACTTCCCTAATCTTCAATAAGGGGTATCAATTTTGAATTATGTTAGTGAAAAAAGTTTTACTATAAAAAATCGTGTTT